>CM053765.1:52242417-52288486 GCA_028658305.1 Pachyuromys duprasi
AAACAAGCATTGATCATACCAACCTGGGTCCTCCTTCTTGTATATCCTCTCTAGGTGCGTAGATTTCAGCTTGAACTTCCTATCCTATAGGTTTATATAAGTGAGTATATACCATATGTTTCTTTCTGCTTTTGGGATACCTCACTCTTGTTATACAGTCATTTTAACTCTGCAATACTGGAGCTATTCTTCAAACATTAGTTCTGCATTCACAACCTCTGAAGGCTGTATATTTTTACTCCTCATGGGATTTCATCAACTCCCCTTCCCCAATTTTATGCAGAGGTCATGTCTCACCTGATGTATTGTCAACCAAGCCATTATCCTATGAATTCCCATATGGCCATGTACAAGACAGTGTTCTGTACTCAGTAGATTCAACAAATATAGGCTTGTTGACCTAATTAAACCTAATTTTAATTGAAAAATACTTGTACATGATAAAAATGCAAACTGTACAAAAGTTTAGGGGGGCAATGAGATGGCTCAGTAGGCTTTCTGAACAAGCCTTGTCACCTAAGTTTTATCTTCAGAACCCAAGGAAAAAGTGGAAGGGGAGAACCATTCCACAAAGCTGTCCTTCAACCTCCACATGCACAACATATCAAGTGCTGTCCTCATATATAGTTTTCATGCACACAGAGATACTAAATTAGTTTACATATACTTTTATCTTTGGTTTCTAGTCCCCACACATTAATATTGCTGCTGTTAGTAATGATTTATTGTCCCAAATTATTTCTGAATGTGCAAGTGTTTTTACAATGCATTCAAATGTGAATGAGTCCCAAGGTGATAGCTAAGTTGCTAAACTACTTGACATGCAAGGACGAAGAGATGATTGTGGATTTTCAGCTCCCACATAAAAGCTGGGTATGACAGTGTGTGCTTATAATCCTAGCATAGGAATAGGGGCAGAGATGGGGCAATCTCTAAAGATTGTTTGCCAACCAGCATGCTAGGCAATTCTCAGTAAATTGAATGCCAGGTTCAGTGAAAGATCCTGTCTTTAAAAGTAAGGTGAAAGATGATAAAGGAAGACATTGATCATTGACAGCTGGTGTGCACACATTTGTAAATGTGCAAATACCACACATAGAAGAAAATGAGAGGACATATGTATACATATATAAAATCTGCAATTTATCTTAACTGAGCACATGTGTAAGATTTTTAAAATAATATTTCATTTTCTACAGTTTTATTGAAGTATAATTGACAAATAAAATTATATATACTCAAGGCATGTTTTGCTATATATTATATTTGATATATGTTATATTTGGTATATATTATGAAGTGATATTATAACCAAGCTCATTAACATATCCATCAATTCATATCATTAAAATGTTTGTGTGTGGTAAGAATACTCAAGACTTACTTTCTCAGAAAATTTCAGAAACACTGTAAAATATTATTAATTATAGGCACCATTTTATTCATTGGACCTCTACAATTACTCATTTTACAACTTAAAGTTTGTATGTTTTCACACAAATTCCCAGCCTTCCCTCTCTCTGACAATCCCTGCCAACCAACCATCCTTACATTCAATGTCCTTAGATACCATGCATATGTGGAACCATTTATCATATACATTTTTGTGTTGGACTTATTTTACTTTAGAATTCTATCTCCAAGTTTGTCCATGTTGGCACTAGTGTTCAAATTTTCTTCTTGTAAAGGGTAGGTAGTATTCTACTACACATGTATACATATATGCATATATATTCTATTATGCATGTATGCCACATTTACTGTTTTATTCACTCACCAGCAGGTGATATAAGGTAGTTCTCATGAACAATGCTGTAATGATCATGAGTAGTCAGATACCTGAATAGCATTTCCTTTGAATAAATAACCAGAAACTGAACTGCTATATCATGTGTGTTCTAAGTCTTCATTTCTTTAAATTCTTCTTTTTTCTTTCACTAGTTAACTGGTATACCATTGTGCTGATGTGCTAGCTATTAGTTTCATCTTCCTTCTTTCTAATGTGTTTCTAGAGCTGTAATAATCACATCATAATTACCTTAACAATTTTGTCAGTTAACCTAGTCTCAGTTGTACTGTATTGGGTTTTCTCTTGTGATGACAAATCACCACAAATTTAAAAGCTTGAATAAATATTTGTAAGGATAAGATTTAGAGTACAGTAAAGAATTATGCTGGTCTATCAAAGTGGTGGTAGTAGATTATTTTCTAGGGTCTATGACCTCACTGTCTTTGGCTAGGTTTTCAGTCATGATTTCAATCATGGTTTCCTTTCTGTTGAGTGGGCTTTAAGTCCAATTAGACATCTACTGGTTCCCACCAACACGTGTATTTTGCTATGCTGGTAATTGTCATGGTGCTGCAGCTGGATAGAACTACTTAGTTGTTTCCTTCCTTTGGCAGCTTTCATAGTATTTTTGGTACCATAGATACCAGACCACAGAAAAGAGACTTTCAAGTCAAATCCAGCTCTAATCTTCCAACTCCTGTGTCTTAAGCGTGTGCTGTATTCAGGAATGGGGGCCTATCCTCAAAACTTGAGAGTCAATCAAAGGCTACATATATAATTTATACCAGTTGTTTTCAACCTTTCTAATGTTGCAACCTTTAATACAGTTTCTCATGTTGTGGAGACTACCAACCATAATATTATTTCCCGTGCTACTTCATAACTGTAATTTTGCTACGGTTATGAATAATAATGCAAATATCTGTGTTCTCTGACAGTCTTAAATGACCTCTGTGGAAGGGTTAAGGGGGTCACAACCCACATATTGGGAACCACTGGTCGATACTGTTTTTGACAGTCACTTGAATCACTCTGACCAACCATTTGAGAGGAGGAGTCTCACGTTTGGCACTAGGAATTTTGTTAGTCTATGGTTCTTGTGTGGATCACCTCAACTGGCTTAACTTCCTCTGAGATAAGAGTGGTTATTATCCTCATCAAAGTAGCTTCTCTATTCAACAAATAAAGACCCTCACAGAAAATTGCAACTGGACACAATATAGAGAAAATGGAACCCAAGGAATCTAGCCCCAGTAGATGTACCTACACTACAAACACTTCATCAATAGTACAGGGATTATCTTGGAAGAGGGAGTGAAGAGATTTTTAAGAGAGGGAATACCAAGAAGTCTGATGTAAGACAGCATCTCTTAGAATGACTTCATGAATAAGACTGGGACAATGGAAATAACATTTGACCTGTTAATGTGCAGAGGAATTTTTTCATGTGGTCCCACCTTTAGACAAAGAACTATAGGCAACTAATGAATTCTTGGAGGGGAAGCAGCCTCTCTCAAAAACAAGCCCCTTTATTGCTTGTCCAATGCAAGTTTATCATCTCTGAAATCACATATATGCCAAGAACAAAAAAACGGACTCCTCAGATTATATAGATATATATTTGTGCACATACACATGCATACATACCCACATTTATGTATTTGTAACATTAATGTTAAAAATGTGTGTGTCGACTTGATATTTGGAGGACATGGGAAGGGTCTGAGGGACAATAATTAAGGTCCAAGGGGTGGGAAGGGATGGGCAAAGTGATGTAATTTTCTTTCAATTAAAACACCTTTTAAAAAGAGAATACAAATTATTAACTTTCAGTTTCTGCAAGAAGAATTCTGGTTTGAGTTCACCTGAAAATCTGTTGAGGGTCTCTTTAATCTGAAAATAAAAATATTGGCATCAGCTAGGGTTACCTAGGACCTTACCTGAGGCTTTGGTTTCCTTCCAAGCTCATTAACTGTTGGCAGAATTGTCTAGAGTAAAGTGATCACAGTGCCCACTTTCTGCTAGACAGCTAGGAACTAGGGTTAGCTGCTGGGAACTCCCGTCCCTACCAACTTATCACTCAAGCTACAGGTTAGTCATGCATTCTCAAAAGGGATCTGCCCGTTATCATTGCACAGGGAACATGACACATCTGCCTTTAAACATTAGTGATGACCATACCTGAGATAAAGGAAAGATCTTGAATGTTTTGATCTGACCATTAAATGTTTTAATGTTTACCATCATTGACCAGAATTGCATGACCACATCCAATCACAAAAGGTCTCATGCACCTAGAAAGCAGAAATGTCCATGAACCACTTTGATCTACAAATCAGCTTTTTCTGTATGTGTGTGTGTGTGTGTGTGTGAGAGAGAGAGAGAGAGAGAGAGAGAGAGAGAGACAGGGTTTCTCTGTTGTAGCATTGGCTGACCTGGACTTGCTTTGTAGACCAGATCGGCCTCAAACTAATGCCATTATGCCTACCTCTGTTTCCTGAGTGCTGGGGCTAAAAGTGTGTGCCACCACCCCTTTCCCCCCCCCCGCTACATGTCAGCTTCTTTAAGACGATCTTCTCAAGTATATATGTGTATATTTGACAGAAATTTTGCTTTATTTAGAGATTGCCTTGTGATTAGCTGGTAGTCAGTTTTATGGAATATTTATAAAGAAATAAATGTTTTGATTCGATGTTCAAAGAGTGATTTATTTTTATATGTGAAAGTTTCATTTTGAGAAAGTTGTCAGTTGACAACTGACAGCTGTTGGTTTCTTAGCTACATGGCTTACTCTGCAAGTTGCTGTTGTGCAAAGATTGACCTTGACAGCATCCAAACTCCAGGGAGGAATAGGGGATCCAGAGAACACTAAAAGGTAGCAAGCTGGATTATGGTAGTTTTTTTTTTTTTTCTTGCTCATCTCCCTACTTTTTGTCACTATGATTACACAATTTATTTAACTAAAAGTCCCATGATGTAATTTATTTGCTTTCCTAATCTCTAACCAAACATACTGAAAGTACTCAAGGTTTTCCTTAAGATGAGATGTCATAGTAGAGTTTAATTCTCTAGAGATGGTCTGAAAAGAGAGTTAGTTTTCCTAAGTTTCCTATTTCATGCTCCTTTCCCCTCACCTTAAGACACGACCTTATTCTTTTTTTTTTGGCCCAACTGGATATCTACATGCAGAAAAATGAAAATAGATCCATATTTATTACCCTGAACAATACTAAAGTCCAAGTGGATCAAAGACGTTAACATAAAACCAGACACACTAAATCAGTTAGAACAAAAAGTAGGGAAGAGCCTAGAACTCACTGGCACAGGAGAAAACTTCCTGAACAGAACACCAACAGCACAGGCACTAAGAGCAACAATCAATAAATGGGACCTCATGAAACTGAAAAGCTGTAAAGCAAAGGACACTGTCATCAGAACAAGATGACAGCCTAGACACTGGGAAAGGATCTTCACCAACCCTATATCTGACAGAGGGCTGATATCCAGTATATATAAAGAACTCAAGAAGTTAAAAAGCAATAAATCAAGCAATCCAATTAAAAAATTGGGGTACGGAGCTAAACAGAGAACTCTCTGTAGAGGAATATACTTAAGAAACACTTAAAGAGATGCTCAATGTTCTTAGCCATCAGAGAGATGTAAATCAAAATGACTCTGTGATTTCACCTAACACTCATCAGAATGGTTAAGATCAAAAACTCAAGTGACAACACATGCTGGAGAGGTTCTGGAGAAAGGGGAACCTGCCTCAATTGCTGGTGCAAATGTAAACTTGTACAGCCACTTTGGAAATCAATCTTGTGCTTTCTCAGACAATTAGGAATAATGCTTCCTCAAGATCCAGCTATACCACTCTTAGGCATATATCAAAAAGATGCTCAAGTATACAACAAGTTCATTTGCTCAATCATGTTTGTAGCAGCTTTATTCATAATAGCCAGAACCTAGAAACAACCCAGATGTCCATCAAGGGAGGAATGGATGCAGAAATTGTGGCTCATTTACACAATGGAATACTACTCAGCAATTAGAAACAAGGAAATCATGAAATTTGCAGGCAAATGGTGGGATCTAGAAAAGACCATCCTGATTGAGGTACCCCTGAAGCAGAAAGACATACACAGTATATACTGACTTTTCAGTGGGTACTAGACCTATAATATAGGATAAACATACTAAAATCTGTACACCTAAAGAAGATAAACAAGAAAGAGAACCTGGGGTAAGATGATTAATCCTCACTTATAAAGACAAATGGGATGGAGATTGGAAGTAGGAGAAAACAATTAACAGGACAGGAGCCTACCGCACAGGGCCTCTGAAAGACTCTACCTAGCAGTGTATCAAAGCAGATCATAACCAAAACTTCGGTAGAGTGCAGGAAATCATCTGTAAAAAGGGGAAGTTTGTTTGACCTGGAGATCACAGGAGTGCCACAAAGACCAAATATATATCTGGGTACAGGGGTCTTTTATGAGACTGTTTCTCCAGCCATGTATCTATATAACCTAGAACTCCTGCTCAGATGTAGCCCATGGTATCTCAGTATCCAAGTGGGTACCCTAGTAAGGAGAACAGGGACTATTTCTGACATGAGCTCAATGGCTGGCTCTTTGACCCCCTCCCTGTAAGAGGAGCAGCCTTGCTAGGCCACAGAAAAGGACATTGCAGCCAGTCCTGAAGATACCTGATAAGTTAGGGTCAGATGGAAGGGGTGGAGGACATCCCCTATTAGTGGACTTGGAAAGGGGTAGGGAGTAGTTGAGGGAGAGAGGATGAGGTTGGGAGGGACTAAAGGAGGGGCTACAGCTGGGATAAAAAGTAAATAACCTGTGATTAATATAAAAAATAAAAATTGTATATAAAAAAACCCAGCCTTACTCTTAACCCACTGTGTCTTCCTTGGTCTGGATATACATGCTGGGTAACGTTCTTGAAGGGAACCACAACATGCTTCCTCATGTTGTGCTTTCAGTTGACAGATACAGCTTAATATTCCTGTTTAAATTTATAGGAAGATTTCTTTTGTGCCTAGAGATTGGCTTTGTTAAACATAAGACTTAGCATGTTATCTTTTGTTGAGTGTTATGTTATTGACTTCTTTTGTCTTGATTTTGTGATCTAACAAACTAGCTAGTTCCTTTGGTTTTATACCAATAACTGGTAAAAAGGCAGTAGCTGAAAACCGGTTAGACAGAACTCTAAAGTGACCAGCATGAGACACAGAAAAGGAGTTCTACAGAAAATGGTCAGCAAAATAATCTGACATCTCAGAAATCTCCCACAGCCACAGGCCATCACTATTTCTTTTTGAAGTGCTGTCTGTGTATGCCAAAAATCCAAATCAATCTCATTAAATGATATATGTGTACAATTGTCCAGTATAGAGGATGACTCTACAGTAACTGTTACAATTGCAATTGTTTAGCTCAGAACAGAGACAGAGCAGTTTTCCAGAAATCGATATTTAGAAAAAATAGAGGTATGGCTGTAGGGGGGGACATGAGAATAGGAGAGAAAGCACTGTTTTATTTTATTTTTTATAGGCAAGAAAAGTCCATATGGAGGGCTATTTGGCTATTAGCTGAGAAATATACAATCTACTCACTAAAAGTTGTAGACAAAAATTGGTAGTCCTATGTAGGTTACACTATTGTTTTTGGACCTTTCGCCCATTGATGAGATGTAAAACATAAAACTTGATCTAAATATTTATACTGTTCTAATGGTAAAGGTAATATTACTCAGCATATAACGTCTTAAATCCAGGCAATGATAAAACAACACAAGAACCCTTTGTATTTCTGTGGATTTTGATGGCAGTTTGGCTTTGGAGAAAGATTCAGTTCCAGTTAAATCTTTTTGCTCAGAGTGCTACAGATCCTGGAAAAAAATCTTATGCTGTATGATTACCAGGAAATCAAAGAGACACAGCAAGGTTTCTTCCAGGTCAATTCTGTGCAGCTTTCTCAGGGTGAGGAAATAGTCTAGGTTTTTTACTTTGTATGTTGGACATACAATGACAAATATGGAAACACAATAATATTATAAAGTTAGAAAACATTTCAACATTAAATTAATTATTTTAATTTCAGACAGCTATTTAAAAGACATTAATCTTTAATTGTTTCCATTAAACTTTATTTAAAATTAGTTAATGATAATTTTAACAATGCCAGGTAATATAACTAGTGAATATGTAATGAGATAAATACAAATTCTTAGACTTTGGTAAAAGCGTACCCACTGTTAATTAACTTTTATAGCATCTTAAATTTAAGGAATGCTCTAGTCATGATATGTTGCTAAATGAATTGTGGGAGTTGGGCATTTGCATCATCTGTTACTGCCGTACCATCATTTCTGGACTGTAGGTTAAACTTTACCGATTCTTTTCTCAGTATTCTTAGCTTAGTTTTAAGAACACAGCAGAAGAGTCTTTTGTGGGGGAGTCTTCATACTTTTTCTTTAGGCTTTGCTTGTTGGTTTTGGAGATCAGGCACATCTAGAGCTTGAGCCCCTGTTCTACTACATTCATTGCATGAAGTTGACAAGTCTAGTAAATTCTCTAAAATTTAGTTTCCTTATTAATTAATTAGTGAAAATATATAATTTCAGAGATAACATAATAGTTGGCATGAAAAGTCTTTCGTATTTAATATATGACACAAAATATTTGTAGAGGAATGCTATTTATTTATTTTTTTCTCTTTTTGACAGGGTTTCAATAATCTGGCCTCAATCTTGCAGCAATTCTGTCTCCATCAGCTGAACAAAGCAGGTTTACAGGCATGTGACTCTGTGCTGGGCTTGGTTTCCTTATTTTCACTTTTGTAACCATCTCCATATTCCGGACTATGTTTTTCTCTTAATGAAGTTGATCTTGGTGTTGTATCCCTTCTCTCTGTTGAAAAGCACACAAATGATATCTTAGATGTGTAAGTAAGCCAGTTGCCCGTAGCACCTGTTAGGTGAGGATTGATGTCTTTACTGTACGTGAGTGCCGGAACCGTTTGTCCAGAGCAGGAACACAGAGGGACTGTGTTGCCAGGCTTGCTTCCAGGACAGTGATGCCCAGCACAGTGACTGAGGCCACTGCTGGCATCATCAGTGGACAGATTTTGTGAGGAACATCTGCACTGTGAAATGAAAGTGTCTACAGAGAAAACTTCGATTGGCTTGAGAGAACACTAGCATTTTATTACAGGTTATAGTCTCTTACTTGTGAGCATTGATGGATAAGTGGAAGTTTTCACTCAAAATTCATTTTCCACTAGGAATAGATTAAGTATAACACTTATGAACATGCAGTGTCCATGTGCAACTCAAGAAGGGTGCCTGCGGTGGTGCTTGAGAGGCCCTGGGCAGTGTCTGATGCATTGGCTGGAGAGGCCGCAGGCAGCCTGCCACAAAATGTCACACTCTGGTTTCTCATAAGTCCCTCTTTGTTTTTCTCCTTCAGGCATCAGAAAGATAGTTGTCCTTGCTTCCTAGAGCACTTTGATAGTGAAAGTTTCTAACAATTTGAAAAAAAAGTAAGAATATGGTGGCTTACTCATGCTCTAATTTTATGATTTAATGAAAAAAAAACCAGTTATTTCCTTGTTTTGTTTATATAAAATGTAATTTTCTGAGATGAGAACGGTGTCAGGTAAAGAGCAGTTTTCTTTAATTTGTTAACCAGATGAAATAAATGTTTAGTGACATAGAACCTCAAAAGCCTCATGTTAGAGGGCAGCTAAGGCCAGGAGCCCTGGTGTAGTCGGGAGGAGCCAGCCTGGCCAGACTCCCTGGCAGTGAAGAGAACACAATTCAGTTGAGTTCCTCCTGAGAAACTGCAACTCTGTTGAACATGACTGCTTTGATTGACACACTGGCTTTCACTCCCTTAAAAATAAGTCGGCTAGGCAGTATTCAAAGGAGACATAAAATTAGTTATTATTGCCTGACTCAGCAATAAAGCCAGGAAATAGAGTCTACTCAATGGAAACACATTCTATTAGCAGGGCTGAGAGATAATGAGTATAACGCAAGCCTTAACTTGTGGAGGAAGTTTCCAGAGCCTGCAGCTGATAAATCACTTTTGAGGCCCGATGAAATACTGGTCCCAGTGGGCTACGGGGTCTGTTCATGCTTTCAGAGAGCTGCAGCATGCTGTGCAGACAGCATTCAAGCAGGAAGGAGTTATAAGAGCACCTTAGGGTGAGATTTTCCAGGTACTGAGGCCTCAGCCTTTGGGGAATAATCCTGTGATAACAGCCTATAGCCACTCCATTATGTATTTATTTCTGTATTAAAAACAAAAATCAAATGAGGTAAAATTGTCTGAACAGGATTTTTCGGTCTCATGGTCTCCATTTCCTCACCTACTGGCAGCCAATGGCAGCCTAAGAGCCAGAACATATTAACTCCACCCAGAGTGCAGCCTAATGGTGAACTGTGTTCTTTGTATTAGTACTTTGATGATTAAATAGCTTAGATTCCGGAACTGATCTGGAGGAAATCTGTTCTAATATTTTCTGCTGTTTTTCACTTTTGGAAGTGGGGGCCTATAGCCATTTTCTTCCTATTAGCTGAAAGTGGGAAAGAAGAGATGGAGGAAAGGCTTTATATATACTCAGGACAGCTTTGTCATTCTAAGGGTGAGTATGTGCCCTATCATGTAGCCATAAAGCCAGGCAGTCTTCAGGGCTTCAGACAAAAGGCCCATTAGGCATGTCTGTGATTAGTGTTGATTAGCTAAAAGTCATTGGGAATTTTGAATCCAGGATCAGTAGTGATTCAGATTCAATTTGCATAAAGTACGAGGCACTTCATTAACGCTAATCATTTCCCTCTGTCTTTTGGTAATAAATCATCCTTCTACAGGGTTCATTTAGACTGAGACGGAACATTTTGCCTTCTCATTTCCTCAACTCTGCCAAGATCCTTTCCATTGTGCCTCACTGGTCTCATTTTCTCGGGTTGTATTTCTAGGATGCTCCATGTCAGGAAAAAATTTCCTAGAAATTGAAACCATGACGCATTAGGGTTCATGTGCCAACGCCTAGCACTTGTAAAATAATGAAGCCCTGTGTCTTTTAAACTCCAGTGGAACAAACTGTACCTGTTTAGCCTTTCGAGACTCGGGGCACAATAGTTCTGAATCAGCTGGTGACTAATTTTATGTGTCTGTCTTAGGAATGAATCTACTTAAATTCTGGAAGTTTGCTCAGGTGTAGGATTGGGGAGAGCCCCTCTCGAACATTTTTTCTTTACAATTGTGTTAGTATTAATTGTCAACTTGACAGATGCTAAATCACCTGAGAGACAGAGAGAGACAGAGACAGAGAGAGACAGAAAGAGAGAGAGAGGGGACTCTGCACTGCCTGTTGGAAATTATCTCGATTGTGTTACTTGAAGTGGAAAGTCTTTCCATTATGGCAGAAATGGTTCCTGGGGTCCTGAACTCTAAAAAGGAGGGAGTGGCTAGGCACAAGTAAAAAAGCGGTCTTGACTTATCCACCATGTTAGACTTTACTTTGAACAAAAAGCAATCTTTATTTCCTTAAGCTGTCTTTGTCAGGTGTTTTATGACAGCTACAGGAAAAGTCACTTGCAAGAAGACAGCAGTCATTTGCAAGAATGGTGAGATGATTCTTTTGTTTCCCGTCCTGTGTCAACCGTTCCCTGTGCTCAGAACAATTTGTCCATTGTCCCAAGGGTCTCCTGTGCTGTGACAGGTGAGGCGTTAGTCACTCTGCACTTTGATTTACAGTTTGCTCACTTAGCTCTTCCATACCTATGAAACAGTGACTCCCCGCCTAGCATCTAGCATTTATTAGGTAATAAAGATATAGATTGCATAAACTAGGGACTCTGCTAGGCTAAGTGTAGGGACCTCGAATTGGGCTCAAGGCACCCCAAAACTAAATTCTTACCACATAGGAGATTTCTTTGTCCCAGAGGGAAAGAGAGCAAGTGTAAGGGACAAAGTCAAGATAGAGGATGAGGGAGAAGGGGAAGGGAACAGGGAGAGGAGAGAAAAGGGGCAAGGGAGAAGGGAATTTGTCTTAGAGGAAAAGGAGCTGTCTCTGGACAGAGAGGGAACAAAAGCGGCACAAGTGGCTGTTTATAAAGGAAAATGGGAAAACCCCTGTGTTAGGACGAGGTGCTTAATTTTAATTGGGCATGTTAATTAGGTGAGCCAAAAGTGGCTTTTGATTGCTGGTCTTCAAGACTTTGATAGCTGGACCTTGGCAGTCGGCCTCAGGAGGACAAGGTGGCCAAGTAAGGAAATAGACTTTGGCAGCTAGCTTTAGGAATGTAATCTAATAGTTTTTATTAGCAAGGCAGAGGGGGTGGGGGAAAGGCCTGCCAGAGCCAGATTTGTCATGCTCAAGCTGGCTAGAGTCCCCTCAGTAAGTGCAATGGGATATTTACAGCCTATTGAAAAGAGGGTGTTCATAACTAATACTCATAAAAACAGAAGGATGGAAAATTTGCCAGCATGAAAACAGTTTTATAAACAACGAATGCTGTTATGTTTACAGAAAAGTGCTCAAAAGGCCAGTGATGAAGCTTGTAAGATGGCTTATTCTGCAAAGATATTTGTCACCAGGCTTCAAGACTTAAATTCAATCTCTGGAATTCACACAGTGGGAAAAGGTAAGCAACACTTCTCACCTCCATGTAATACACAAACACAAAATAAACTGGTTAAAAATGAAATTTTAAAAGGTGAGTCAGATATAAACTGGTGCATAAATGAGGACTTTTACTCCTAGCTTTATAAAATTTCTGTATATTGGGTTTTTGATTGAATTTATATTACTATTGTAAAGTAAAGCAATAATTTAGAAAATCATGACATGACACATTCCAATTGGAAATTTTATTAAGTTTAAAATACTATTAATATTCTAGAGCCATTACAACAAATTACTACAGTCTAGGTCATTTAACACAAGGGGATTATATTCTTCATAGTTGTGGAGGCGCAGTATTTAGGAAAAGGTCTTGGTAGGCATGTTCTTGCCTAAGATTCTAGGAAGAATCACTCTTTCTATCCTCTGGAAGTGCTGAAAGTTCTTGACTTGTGGGCATATCATTCATCTCTGTCTTACCATTTTTTGGCCTTCTCTCTTGCATGGCTTTCTCATAGGTTATTAGTAGTTAGAATTAAGGCCCATTCCAGTACTGATTGATGTAGCCCTAATGATTAATCATGTATAAAAACATTTTTTTCTGAGGTTCTGGATGGACTTGTCTATCAAGGAAAACAGTCTTCACTCCAGAACAGACACTAAAGCACAGTAGAGGTGAACACTTATCTCAAGGTAGTCACATTTTTCAGCTATAGCTTTGATCCATTCCCCCAAACTCTAAAGGCAAGAAACATGAGGCTTTCTCCCTCCCATAGTTATATAGTATATGTATCAGAGTCAGAAATAAGAGCTGAATTTGAAGATTCACTGGCTGAAAGAGAATAATTTTATGTGTAAACCTGATGCTCCAGAGGAGAAATGACTACAGGAGCCTTAAAATAGCCTTAACATGGACATTGCCTGGTGAGAAATGTGCTCACTACAGTTCTTTTCAGCAAGGACCCACTATTCTGAGAACTGGAGTCTCTGGCAGGATGAGCATATCACCTATATTAGCGGTTCTCAACTAATACTGCAACCCTTCAATAGAGTTCCTCATGTTGTGGTGACCCACAGCTGTAAAATTAGTTCCTTCTACTCTATAATTTTATTTTTGCTACTATCATGAATTGTGATGTAAATATCAGATATACAGGATATATGATATGTGTGTGGGCTGTCACCTGCAGGTTGAGAACCAGAGGAGCATTTGTTTCTCTGGAGAGCAGTTACACAATATAGTTCACCATGTGAAGCTGACCTGTAACCTTACTGTCTTGTTTTGGAAATTAAGTGTGGTCTAAGCATAGCTTAGGGTGGATCTGAGCTTTGAAACTCCCACATCATTATTTTCATCACCAGGGAGGGCAGGTATGTTTTAAGAATATATCCACAGAGGGCAATTAACAAGACAGAATTTGATATGGCTGACATTCTATACCAATTTGGTTAGATGGCAACAACCAGATGAACAAATAGTCTTGTAGATGTTTCTGTGGTGGAACTTTTTTTTAAGTATAAATATTTCATTTATTTGGGAACATTTTCCACTCTAAAAATGTACACTGAAACTTTTTCTTTACATTTTGGTCAATTGATTTGGTTGGGGCAGTATCTAAACTTTTGTATTTCAGGTAAAATTTTGACTTATGAACCTCCTTTACCCATTAAATATTTCCTCTCTACAGGTTAATAGATATAATCACAGGACCTTGTTCTAGTTTTCGACTATTTCTATAATAACATAATGAGTAACATCAACTTAGAACATGAAAGTATGCATTTGGCTTATACTTCCAAGGTGTATCCATCATTGAAGAGATTCAGGACAGGAACTCGTGCAAGAATTTGAGGCAGAAACTATGATGAACTCGGCTTGCAGCTTTGCTAATAAGCCTATGCTAAGGTAGTTTTCTTGCACCACACAGAGCCACCTTCTTAGAGAATTTTGTTGCCCATGGTGGGCTGGGCCCTACGTTAACTAACACTCAAGACAATCCTCTACTGACATGCTTTCTCTCTGCCTTTGTTTCCCCTTTACCACCTCTACTTCATGATGTTCACTTGATCAAATTGTATTGGTGAAGGAAGAAACATTCATTCTTTTGGTAACATGTTTTCCACTGAGGAAAATTAAACCAAGGTTTGTGCTTAACTTGATAGCTATCCTTATGTACTTCTGCTGGTCTCTTGGCTGCCTCATCATGGAAATTTACTGCATTCTATTTAATGTCCCAGGCTTTTCCTCTTTCATACTCTACAGAAGTAATCTGATCAGGCTGATGGATTCAATTATCATACAGAGACTTCACACAAATCACACCCAGTCTTGCCTTGAAGATTATACAGTTTCATTTCACACTCATTTCAGTCTTTTGTTAATTGTTCTTTATTGAACCTTCATCTTTAATATTAATTTTCATGCACTTTCTTGTTGTTGTTGTGTGTATATATACATACACTGAACACCCACACATATAGCCTGTCAGTCTCATCATATCTATCTATCTACCTATCCATCTATCTATCATTTGTCATCTATCATCAATCATCTACCTATATATCATCAATATGGTTATCATTTAGTTCTCTGTATCATTAACTCTACTTACTGATTATCTATAATCAAACATATCACTTGATTTTTAAGTTCCACGTATAATTTTCACATGTATGTGATAACTTATTTAATAAATTATTTTCTTCTTATTGCCAATTCTTTTTAAAATTAATATGTTTATTAATTTCAGTTTATTCACTTAGTATCCCAGTTGTAACAATCGCACTCCTCCCTTTCCCAAACCTACCTTCCTTTCTTCATTTCCTCCCATGCTCCACCCCCAGTCCACTGATAGGGGAGGTCCTCCTCCCCATCCATCTGACCCTACCCTATCAGGTCTCATCAGGACTGGCTGCATTGTCTTCCTCTGTGGGCTGGGAAGGCTGCCATCACCTCAGGGCGAGATGATTGAAGAGTCAGCCACTGAGTTTTAGTCAGAGATAGTCCCTGTTACAAGGGAACCCACTTGGAGACTGAGATGCCACAGGCTACATTTGTGCAAGGATTCTAGGTTATCTCCATGCATGGTCCTTAGTTGGAGTATCAGTCTCAGAAAAGACCCCTGCGTCCAGATGTTTTGGTTTTGCTGCTCTCCTTGTGGAGCTCTCGTCTCCTCCATTTCTTTCTATCTCCCCCTTCTTTCATAAGATTTCCTGCACTCTGCCCAAAGTTTGGCTATGAGTCTCAGCCTCTGCTTTGATATACTGCTGGGAAGAGTCTTTCAGAGGTCCTCTGAAGTAGACTCCTGTCCTGTTCCTTGTTTTTTCCCTCTTCTGATGTCTATCCTGTTTGCCTTTCTGAGTGAGCATTCATCATCTTACCCAGGGTCTTCCTTCTTACTTAGCTTCTTTAGATGTACAGTATGTTTCAGTATGTTTATCTTATATTAAATATCTAATATCCACTTATAAGTGATTATATACCATGTGTGTCTTTCTGCTTCTGGGATACCTCACTCTGGATGATCTTCTCTAGGTCCCACCATTTGCCTGCAAATTTCCTGATTTCCTTGTTTTTAATTGCTGAGTAGTATTCCATTGTGTAAATGTACCACAATTTGTGTGTCCATTCTTCTGGTAAGGGACATATAGGTTGTTTCCAGATTCTGGCTATTATAAATAAAACTGCTACAAACATGGTTGAGCATATTTTGGATATATGCCTAGGAATGGTATAGTTGGATCTTGAGGAATCACTATTCCTAATTGTCTGAGAAAGTGCTAGATTGATTTCCAAAGTGTTTGTACAAGTTTACATTCCTACCAACAATGGAGGAGGCTTCCCCTTTTTCCACATCCTCTCCAGCATATATTGTCACTTGAGTTTTTGAACTTAGCCATTCTGATGAGTGTAAGGTGAAATCTCAGGGTAGTTTTGATCTGCATTTCCCCGATAGCTAAGGATGTTGAATCTTTCTTTCTTTCTTTCTTTCTTTCTTTCTTTCTTTCTTTCTTTCTTTCTTTCTTTCTTTCTTTCTTTCTTTCTTTCTTTTTTGAGACTATGTATATTTCCTTGCTTATATTTAAAAATATGTACATTCCTTAATAGTGATATCTCATGTGGCAGAAAGAATAAAGGAATATAATATACTTGACTAGGCATATTTTACATTCAACCAAAAGAAATACAAAATTATCCCAAATCCAGAAGAAGACATGGAACTGTAGAAAGGATGCTAATGGAGTTTAAGATGAAAGAAGGTCTTGGAAGGTTGAACACGTTCCTGGGCTGGGTTAGCTAGCTTCCTAACCATCAAAGGCCCAACCAACCACTTAAAGATTTACTTTGTCTCATTGTTTTAAGATTGTTTTTAAAAACGTTTGAAAATTTTAAGTGTGTGTGTGTGTGCATGCACATGTAAGTGCAAGTGTTCGTGGAGGCCAGAAGAAGGTATCAGATGCCCCTGCAGCTGGAGTTACACAGAGTTGTGAGTTGCCTAATGGGAATTGAGCATTTCTTTAAGTGTTTCTCTGCCACTTGATATTCCTCTATTGAGAATTCTGTTTAGCTCTGCACCCCAATTTTGAATTGGATTACTTGATTCATTCCTTTTTAACTTCTTCAGTTCTTTATATGTCCCGGATATTAGCCCTCTGTCAGATATAGGTATGGTGAAGATCCTTTCCCAGTCTGCAGGCTGTTATTTTGTTCTGACAACAGTGTCCTTTTTTTTTTTACATAGAAGATTTTCAGTTCCATGAGGTAACTTTTATTGTTGATCTTAGAGCCTGTGCTGTTGGTGTTCGGTTCAGGATGTTGTTTCTTGTGCCAATAGTTCAAGGCTCTTTCTCACTTTTTCTTCTAATAGATTTAGTGGGTCTATTTTTATGTAGAGGTCTTTGATCCACATGGACTTTAGTTTTGTGCAGGGTGATAAGTATGGCTCTATTTGCATTTTTCTGTATGTAGACATCCAGTTAGACCAGTACAATTTGTTGAAGATGCTACCTATTTTCCACTGTATGCTTTGGACTTTTTGTCAAAAATCAAGTATCCATAGGTGTGTGGTCTTCTATTTTATTCCATTGATTCACCATTCTGTTTCTAAGCCAGTACCATGAAGTTTTTATTACTATTGCTCTGTAGTACAACTGGACATCACAGATGGAGATACCTCCAGAAGATCTGTTGTTGTACAGGAATGTTTTAGCAATTATCCTTTGTTGTTGTTTTTCCATATGAAATTGAGAATTATTCTTTCAAGTTCTGTAAAGAATTGTTTTGGTATTTTGATGGGAATTGCATTCAATCTGTAGATTGCTTTTGGCAGGATGGCCATTTTCACTATGTTAATCCTACCAATCCATGAACATGGGAGATCTTTCCATCTTCTGATATCTTCAATTTCTTTCTTCAGAGACTTGAAGTTTTGTTTTTTCTGTTTTTTTTTTTTTTTTCAAACAGGTCTTTCACTTGCTTGGTTAGAATCACACCAAAGTACTTTATGTTATTTGTGGCTACTGTGAAGGGTGTTGTTTCCCTAATTTCTTTCTCAGCCCTTTTGTCTTTTGTATACAGGAGGGCTACTGATTTTTAGTTTATTTTGTATCCAGCCACTTTGCTGAAGGTGTTTATCAGCTGAAGGAGTTCTCTGGTTGAATTTTTGGGTCACTCTTATATACTATCATATCATCTGCAAATAGCGATACTTTAACTTCTTCCTTTCCTATTTGTATCCCCTTGATCTCCTTTAGTTGTCTTATTGCTCTAGCTAGTACTTCAAGTACTATGTTGAAGAGATATGGAGAGAGTGAGCAGCCTTGTCCCTGATTTCAGTGGGTTTGATATAAGATTCTTTCCATTTATTTTGATGTTGGCTGTAGGGTTGCTGCATATTGTCTTTACTATATTTAGGGATGTGCCTTGTATCACTGATCTCTCCATATCTTTAAAAATGAATGGGTTTTGGATTTTATGAAATGTTTTTTCGGCATCTAAAGAGATGATCATGCGATTTTTCTCCTTATGTTATTATATGTTGGATTACATTGTTGCTGCTTCTTAAGTATAAATTTCTTTGGGTTGTTATAGTACTAACACAGTAAGCACTTTGATAAAGTCTATTCAAGACTCCATATCAAAATATGCCTGATGACTCAAACAACAGAATGTATCTTCTCATAGTTCTGGAATGTGGAAAGTGTAAGACTATGGTGTCAATCCTTTCAGTTCCTGGTGATACCATTTCTTTGACTAATCTGCAAGAGGGTTGCCCTCTTGCTGTTTTTACATTGCCTCTCTTAACCCATGTGTTCATAGTGGCAACAGGGAGAGGATAAAGGTCCACCTCTGTTCTTTTTATGAGGCTGATAATCTTGCCACAAAGACTACAACTTCATGATTTCATCTGCTCTTACTCTCTGCCATCATTTGTTCAAACATTTCTCCTGTTTCCCCTATTTTTTTCCTTTTCCTTCTGGTATTTAATTATGAGAATGACATGTTATTAAAAAAATTCCTCAATTCTTTGGTGATGTATGTTATTTTCATTTGTATATTTCTTTTTGAATTTTAGTTTTGGAAGTTTCTATTGATTCACCTGTAACCTGATTCTTTCCTGCCATGTGCAAGCTAATAGTGAGTCAATGTTATTCTTTAACTTTGATCTCAGTGTCTTTATTTCTGACGTTTTATTTTATTCACATTAGAAATCCTATTTTTCTGGTGTAGAACCCTTCAGTTGTTGCTACTGTTTATTTCTTTTACAGCTCTAAACAGATTAGCCAATTATTTATAATCCAAGATGGATAATAGAAACGTCCACATCATATTTGAGTCTGATTCTGGTCTTTGTTTTGTCTCTTTAGAGGACCATTTTTTTTCTTACAAGACATTTTATAAGATGTCTTGTAGTTTTTCTGCTATTGAAAGCTGGACATGGTATTCTAGGTAATAGAAACTGAGATAAATGGGCCTTCAGTGTGAGAGTTTATGCTAGTTTGGCCCAAAGTTGGTCTGTGTTTTATACTTGCTGTAGTTGTATGTACCAGAGGCCTCAATTCCTCTAACATCTTAGATTCTGTTTCTCTTGCTTTGTTTGTTTCTTTAATAATTTCTCCTGGGATGGAATACAGCTTGACAGCTTATGTTAGATGTTTACCTTGTTGCTGTGATGAAACACCCATCTACCGCCAGTGCCATCAAATGAGGACCAAGTATTCCAGTACTTGGAGTTTATGAGGAATATTCCTCACTGAAGCTACCACAGAGTCCAGACCAGTAATCCTGGGATCTTTCATGGGCTCTAGTACTGTATTAAAGAGAAATTGGCAACCTTGTCCTAGACTCATGTCTGCTAGCACCACTTGGACCATTTCCCATGCCTTCAACAGGCCCCTCTTGAAAACAGGAAAGTTGGAAGTCTAAGTTTGTGTTTTCTATAGCTGCCAGTTCATGAGTACAAATACTGAGTATATTGAGTGACAGATGACAGCCATATTAGGTCAGGGATTGATTAACTCAACTTCTTTTGTCTTTGTCCACGGTGTGTACTTTATAATTGAAAGTCACCTTTCTGCTGGGCCAGCCTCCTTAGGAAGGACAATCCTCCCCACCCCCATCAGTTGTATACATACTCCCTGAGGTTTTGGCTTCTAAAGAGTGAAGACTGAGTGTACCCATTGACTCATGAGTTTGCTCTCTGCTCAAAAGTAATTTCTTTCTATTGCTTTCATTCACTTTTTTCCTCCACCTCTCCCTCCTGTTCATCTTTGGTTGGTTTTCTTGCCTTTTTTTCCCCTAGCATTAGGCATGTTGATGTTAAGTTAAACATTTACTCATTAATGTTAGCTTTTAGCAGAATGAGACAATTTAGCTAAAGACCATTACCTGGTAAGATTTTTCAGTATTGATTGAAATGCAAATTAGTACAAGCAATTACCAGGTAATATTCATAGTTTCAAATGGAAGAATTTAATGATGTTTCCCTGGCAATCTCTGTAAATTCAAATTTTATTCCTGCTGTTTATGCAGTAAACAAAATCTTACATCTAAAGTTCAATTTTTGGTTACTATAGGATAATCATTCTTGATTTTAACCACTTCTGAGACAAATGCATTATTTAAGTTCTATAAAGAATTACTTTCTACTAAGTAATACGTTTAGAAAGATGGACAGCTTATATATTAGGGTAGGTTCTTATGTGCTCAGCATTATATTCTAGGAAGACAGGTTTCTTCCCTTAAAAAGAAGAGAAATAACATTTATTGATTGTTTAAAAAAACACTTTTTATTAATTTGATGCTCAACTATTATTTATCGAGTACTGACATATTTAGGCCAGTCTGTTGTTAGAGGAATGCAATGGGAATAAAACAGAGATCTTATCTTTTACGGATCTTATATCTTAGTTGGAAAAGGTGATAATGAGTAATCATAATAAATAAGGAATAAGACAACAATGACAAGGGTAGATGTGAGATAAAGAATGCCTGTATATGTCAGAAGAGAGCACATAGTAGATAATGTGGAGTCAGCAAGTCCTGTTGGAGAAAGTGATATTTTCACTGAGATATTAAAGAGTTAATCACATTTTATCAAATTAGCTGACAGAGTAGCAGGAATAAGCAAAGAAATTTGTTATTCTACCCAGTTAAGTAGCCTTTCTGGGCACATAGTCTTTCCATCCTTTTCTCTTCCCCTCCAAAGCTGCTTCATGTTGCTCAGCTTTCTTTGTTTACTGGACCTTAGGCTTATATGGCTATGAAGCAGTCAGATCTCCCAACAGCCATGTTGAGTCATCAGTTTTCTAAGAAAGAGCAGTATAAATAAAGACAGTCACCTTTATTTTTAAAAAGTAAGTTTTATTTCTAAAAAGAATTAAAAGGGCATTTTCTCAGATTAGAAGAACATGGCTTCAAATAAAATAAAATTAGCTTTTAAAACATTATTTTGTTTCTATTTTGTTTGTTTCACACAGAACTAAAATCACAGCAAAACTGACTCTTGAAAAAATATAGACCCAATGATTTTGAAGGGTTCCTTTGACCTTGAAAAATTCTGAGGTTAGCCTTAACCTCTTCTCCTGTGAGCAGGGGCTTTACAGACAGAGGTTGTGAGCTGAATATAGACTCTCCTTATTTTAATCAGCTGAGAAAGAGCAGGTCATCTCGACCTAAGTATTTTCAGTTTGAATCTTTTCTGTTGAAATGGTTACCTATTTGGGGAACCAGAAATGATGCATTTCTATCTATTGCAAAGTTTGAATGTCACTTGATACTCTTTACAAAGTAAGTCACAATTATTGCTTTGATTAAGAGATTAGGTTGAGTGTTCTTACTAATAATTAGAGTTAGAAGAAACCACTGGTCTTTACTAATGTGAATATGGATGTAATTGCCATGAATAGTCAGTGTTGAACAAATTATGACAGTTGCATTTATTTTAAAACCTTCAAATGTAGATTAAAGCAAAAACTACATAAGAAATTTAAATAATTCTTGAAAATAGGCAATTAGCAAGGAAATACTTATAAAGAGCCACAACAATATCTTTGAGGCCATTTCTATGGTTTCAAGCACCTTCACTGAGTCATTTGTAACTGAGTTCAACTCACTGAAGGACAAGATGATAGACATGCTTTAAAATCAATTGAATTTTCAAATTTTGTGGCATATAGGCTTTTGTAGTAACAGTATCTGTTGTTATGTCTCCCTTTTACTTTCTATTTTGCTGATTTGGATAGTTTCTCTCTGCCTTTTAGTTAGTTTGGCTAAGGGTTTGTCTATCTTGTTGATTTTCTCAAAGAACCAGCACTGGGTTTCATTGATTCTTTGAATTGTATCTTTTTTTTTAATTCATTGATTTCAGCTCTGAGTTTGATTATTTCTAGCCATCTACTCCTCATGGGTATGTCTGCTTCATCTTTGGATCTTATATACTTTATGGGGCAGGCTCTGGTCCTTTCCGTATGTTGCTGCATTTTTCTCTGAAAGCAAACTCTGTGGAAGAGTCCAGGCTGAAAAAAGTACCAGAATCTCATTGACTTGAGGCTGATCTGACACAGATACCTACCTGATCATACTAAGTGTGTTATCACTAAACACAACCTAAGAGAAGAACCCCTTCCTCCCCACCCAAGCAGGTAAGAACCCTAATATCTAGGCAGAATCCTAGGATAGGAGTTTCTTAATTTACCTATCTTAGGCAGCCTTTTCCTTTGTATTCAGATCTCTAATCAAAATTTAGTAACTAATACTGGTGAAGAACAAAGTAACATGTAGTAAGCATCGACTAAGATAATGGATTTCATACGCTGCTACTCTTTTCCCAATGATACTGGAGACGAAATCCAGGGTCTCAAGCATGCTGATCTCACACTCTGACCCTGATGTACACCCCAGTCCTACTTCCATTATTCTCTCAAGAGCCCTGGAAAGCACATAGTATTAAATTCCACAGATACTAGGTAAAAGGCTCAGTAAGGGTCAATACCCTCAAAGACCATAAATGATCAGGTTGTAAGTGAGAGAAAACTTCTCTTCACTGCCCACTGCTTTCTAATTACATAGTTATGGATTTTCAGGAATGTGACCAATGATGCTGAACTTCCAAGAGGATCAGAAAAGATGAGAAACCTTATCAGCTCTATGTCCTGGCTGAGACCAAAGTCTTGATCCATTGTACAAAGATACAAACGCAGAAGAGAGGAGTGTCCTTTCTATAAGGATGGAACCCCCTCATGGAGTAGCAGGAAATTTCTTTCAGCACAGTAGGTATCAGTGAGAAAATTCCAGTTCTGAAATGAAAAAGCAGACTCAGTCAAGCAGACATGACCCTAGGTCTCTTCCCTCTCTCCTGTCCACCTTTCTGTCATCTTTTCTTCCTTCTTTAATTTGCATTTCCTGTTTCCTCTCCTCTCTTAGATCACTGTCCCTTTTTCTCTTTCACTCTCTCTTCACACTCCTCATCCTATCTCTTTTTTTTTGCACACTTCTTTCCATTTCTAGACCTGTGACTCTCCTCTTACTCTGATTAGTAGTCATCATTGTCATCTTTATCCTTCTCCTAGACATTGCCCTCCTTGTGCTAATCCTAATCATTATGCTCTTCTTCCTTTTTCTTTTTTCCTCTCTTCCTCTTTCTTTCCTTTATTCGTTCTTTTTTCTTCATATTCTTCCTTTTCCTTGTTCTCATACTCCCACTCTTGCCCGTGTATGCCTACATCCCCCTCTGTTTATCTCTCTCATTCTGTTATTTCACCATAACCAAACTGGGCAGAGGAATTCAATAGTAGAAATGAGAAGGAAGGAGAACCAATCAATTCATTAAGTCACTGAGATCAATAATGTGAAGAACAAGGTACAAAAATGCTAAAATCAGGGTCTTTTGGTCACTGTGGGACAATATCCAGGGTACAATTTTTTTTTTCCTACCAAGGAAAGCAGGGTAATTCACTACTATTCCAGTATTAGATTTGCTGAGGAATTCAGAATAACTTGACATTGGGAATGAAAAGAGAGGACACTCAGGTACAACGTTTGGTGTAGACTTTCTTCAAACTTTGTCTCCTGAGGTTACTTCTTGATACTTTCTCCTAGAAAATGAGTAGTGATATTACCAAAATTTTAAGAGCAGGTAGTATTAATTAGAGCATTGCTCTTAACTGGAGACTTTTATAACAATCAGTTAAGACACTCTATAGATACATTTTGAATAATTATTAGCCATGAAAGCAATTTGCTCTTGTATCTTCCAGATCTGAATCTTACACACTCATTCTTTGTATTTTGGGGCACACACCACTGCGTTGGACTCAGGAGCATTCTCTGGTACCCAAAATGGGTGTGTAGGTCCACACTTGACAAAAATGCTCTCTAGGTTGGATGGGTCTATGAAAACAAAAGAAGACAAGAACTGCAAGTGAGCATAGCCAGCCAGATCTGATCCAAAATGAAAGGCAACTACAACCAGCTTCAATAATTGGTCCTTATCATGAATCCTCAAGTCATACAATAAAAACATTCATCTGCTAGGTAGAGAAGGAAGAGGGGACAATCTGCTTTGTCCTCCTAACTCATAAAAGCCAAAAAAAAAAAAAAAGCTAAGTTTCTCTGTATCACTTTTTAGCTTGTCCCTTAATGAGAACAAGACTATTTTATTCATCCATGCTTGGTTATACCTGATGTCTAAAAAGTTAAAATTTAAAAAGCTGTAAAAAACAATAAGAAATGGTCCTACAATCACCCTGGAACATTGTTGACTGCATGTTTAAACAGAAGGATTATATGGAATGGATTGACTCTGTACAGAGAAAGATTTAGGCGGGATGTTTCAAGAGAAAGAAAAGAGAACCCTGCCACCAGGGAGGTTATTTGCTTACATTAATCTACCCTAAGGTGAGAAGTCCAAGTTCTTCTTGAATAAAAAAGAGTTCTTCCTCATTGATGGCATAGCAATAGTCAGGGCCGCCTTCCTGGAATTATATCACTATGTTCATGATATGATTTTCCTCTCCTACCTGCCAAGAGAAAATAACTTACTACAATTCCCTAGAAGTCCCATTCCCACTCTCTCACAACACAAGTAAGTGAATTCCTCACCCAGGTGAATGGCCCTTACTGTTCCCCTTCCCCTCAGTGTTTCACAACCATGGGAGCTCTTGTAGGTTCTGTATAAAGGATCAGATGCTGAGATGACCCTGAGATATCTCTCTGGCACATCCTAGGTCTAGACTCCTCCTTGCAGCAGCCAGCAGGTCTGCTCAGGAAGCTGAGGTATTTATAATTTACATTCCAAGTCTTACCAGAATAGGTGCTCAGACCAGGATGCAAAAGGAATTGAATCCTCCTTTTCCTTTTAGAATTGGTGAACATGTATATCTACATGCCTCATTCCTGCCTATCGGCCTGTCTGCCTACTGGCCTGCTTTCTTTGCCTTCAAGACAATGTCTCATTCTCCCTGTGAAGCTTGTTTGAACTTGTAGGAAGCCTCCAGCCTCAGTTTGGCAATAACAGGAATTAAGAGCATTAGCTACCATTACAATGAAAATTTCTAACTATTGCATTGAAGCAAATGATTCAAGGGATTCTGAAAAGCAACCAAACACAAAGTCATCAAATCCAAGGTTTCCAGGCCTTGTCACCCACAGTTCCTTCTGTATGGTGATGTCTATGGACACAGACCCTGGATATGTTCTCTGACAGTCATGGGAAGAAAAGGGGAAGAAACAGCCTCAGATTAGGAAGGGCTTTTCATATTTTACCATGGATCTGCACAAAACACCACAGGTCTCTATTTTCTTCTTAGTGTTCTTCCTTGCAGACTTCAGAAATGGCTCACATAAATCATGATGGAGGATCACAGGAAGTAGGCCTCTTACTTTCTGAAAGGCAATGGAAAAGAGAGAAAAGTCTTAGGTAACAGGGCCTGGTATTTGTGAACAGGACTCATCGTGAGAGCCTGGAAAAGAAAGGAAATGTCATTGGGAATCTCTCCCTGAGTCCCTCCCCATGATGGAATCACAAAGTGAGCCAGGTTTGTTTTCTCCAAGCTCTGGGTACAGCTGACTTGGGGCTGGGACCATGGACTTTATAGTCAGCTTGAGTGGATCAGCAACATTTTTGGATGTGACTGTGAGATGAGTGTAAATGGACCTTGGAAGCCAAAGACTGAGGACATGGACCAGGAAATGCAACATTCTCTGTAGTGGTGCTCAGTGCTCCAGACTTCAGACACCTGTCCACCTGCATGTGCTTACTTTACTAGTGAGCTCCAGTCACACACCTGTATGGCTGAGCCAGATGCAAGGGGACAGTTAGGTTTCAGACCATACCAAAGTGAACCTGGCCTCTGGGTTTTTCCAGCATCCTTTTGTCCCTACCTGCTGCTTAACATGGTTAGGATAATCTCTGGCCCCCTACCCTGTACTTTCTAGCCCAGGAGCAGAGGCTTCTCCTTCATTATAAAATCCAGACATTTAATTACGCCTGTCTCTCTCCTCTCAGTCTGTTCTCTGTGTATCTTTCCTCCCCTTCTTCTCCTCACTCTTTATTCACACTCTCTCTGTGTGCATGCTTTTCTCTCTCTCCCCCTTCCCCAGTACTCCAGCCAAGAGCTGCTCCCAATAAACCTACATTTCTATAATATAACTTCTTCTTGCAATTAGTCCATTCCTGTGGGTAAATGAGGAACCAATTCTATTTCAGTCTTTTCCAAGTCAGAAACTTAAGGTTACTTACTTGTGCTTTTTTCTGGGTCATTTTCCCCAGGCTGCTTGGCAGATGTTGATGTGCTTGAGGTGATGACTTTAGCGTTTCCTCTGTTGAACTCTGCTGTGGTGGGCTGGAGGTTTTGGTTGGTACTGAGGAAGGTTGAGCTTCCTTTGCATTTACTGTTGTACTAGTTCCTACTTCTCCATTTTTGTTTTCTTCAGATCCATACAATGGATCATATGGAAGACAGCACCAACTGGAACATCCTGATTGTATTAAGATGTCTCTTATCTCCTCCCAGAAGGCTGCCTTCTGTGCTGCTTCCTCCTCTTTCTTCTTCTACAGGGAAAAGTATTAGTTAAATATTTCAAATCTCAGAAGAAATGTCTTATCACAGAGATGAACAAAATCTAGTTGTGTTCATGTCTGACATCTCAAGATCAATAACTCTGACGTGTTGGGGAAAAGGCACCACCCCCTTACTCACTTCCTATATGGCTGTCTCTAGTAATAGCTAAGTCTTAATCTTCTCTACACTCCACCCGTGTGTGTGTGTGTGTGTGTGTGTGAGTGTGTGTGTGTGTGTGTTGGCTTGTATGGATGCATGTATGTGCAAGTGATTGTGGAGCCTGTTCATTGACTCACAGAGTCCAATGGAACATAACAATACAGTCCAAGAATAGGCTGAATAGATGACACAGAATTCCAATATTTCTTTGCTCCTCATACTGACCATCTCTGTTAGGTATTTTTCATATTCACTGTTAAATTTCTCTAGTAGTTTCCTCTTCAGAGACTCAGCCCTGTCAAAAACTATATTTACAGTCTGAATTACAAAATCAAAATGAAAAATTAGAACAGTTCTAGTGTGAGAAAAGAGGGAATTAAACAAGTTGGGAGAGGCAGCAGTAATTCATACACAGCTTGAATCCTATTCCCAGCCATCCCTCTCCTCTTTACTGTTCTAGTGAGGCAGCATCTGACCCCTTCCCACCAAGTGACAGGATCTGGCATTTTCTGTGAATAGCTCCAGGTTGCTCTGGAGATATTTGTTCATCTGCTTGGGCAACAAAGACCCACCTTGATGAAGTTCGATCTTCTTCCTTTGGCATCCTTTTTGCCAAGTTTTGGGCCAATGTTTAGTTTTTCCAAATATAATCTAAAAGGATAAAAGAGAGTAAATAAGATGTACAGAAAAATTTGACACTTTTAAATGAGGCCCGGAGGAAATTTGGTCTCTGCATGCAGGATTTCAGAAAATCATGAAGTTTACATAGGCACTCCTGAGAATCTAGAATCAGTTTTCATCCCAGTGTCTGGAAAGAGATGTTTCTTTAATATCAAACTGACACACTCAGGAAATATAATTGTCAAAAAGCATAGCTAAGCTGTTAAGGTGCATGCTTGTCATCCTAGCACTCAGGAGGCAGCACATAGAATTAATAGACCCACAGATCCTTGAGGAAACAGGGCGTAACCCTGAACTTCAAAACAGGAAATAAAGACAGTGGTCTCTTTCTTCTATTCCCAATTGCAATATGGATTGCTGCTCATAGAGCACCTTTGTGTATTGTTTCCCAGCAGGGCACAGCTTTACCCAGGATACCATTAGGTAATGAAAGGAGACACTGAGGGTGCTCAGAGTTAGGAGTCCATGTGCTGTGGTTACCTGGTGGGATGCAGCACTCAGGGATGCTCCTCACCTGCTTTAACCCTCACATCAGTCCAAAAATCAAGAACAATTCATGACCTTGTCAGAAACTCTGTCTGAGGGCAGGGTATGATCAGAATCATTTTATGTGCATATGTGCTTTTCACCTCTGTATGAAAAGCTGATATCCCAGAGGACTCAATTCCTTGTAATAGTGATTTGTCTTTGGAAGGGTAAGAAAATGAGAGGGAGATACAACATGAGCTCAAGAGAATACATTCATGTTACAGAATACCGACAGTGGAAAACAAACAGAAGAACCCTTGTTTTAGGAGTTGAAAAAGCAGGGAAATGCAAACTGTCCTGCTGAACTCATCTCAAAACCTGAGCCTTCTTCTCTGTGGAATAAGGTGATGTTTTTACTCAGCATACACAGTCTTCTGAAGATCAGGGAAGCCATGACCAGAAAACCCCACCCCATTGCCTGAGCTCCTCAGAGTCCTGTACATCTCCTTAGGTTCTGTTTCATGAAATTCAGGGCTAGAAATACTAATGAGATTTTAACATCATTCACTTCATCAAACACATCACTCTTGTACCTGAGCCTATAAGAGTCATACCCCGATGATAGTCCACAATCTTGTATTTAATCTGCCTGTGCAAATATGATGAAGAGTTTGGGAAAAGTCCTTACTGTGCTGAACCTCACTGACTCCAGGTCTTCTACAGTCCTCTGGTGACTGTAGCTACAGGGAAGGCTACCCTCTTTCCTATACAACTTAAGAGGCTACAGGATGAAGATAAGAGGGATCTGGATTTGGCTACACATCAGAGATAATTCTGTGCCTAGGAGGCCATTTGCTGATCAATCCACTCACCAATTTGGATATGCCCTGCTTCCCTGCCACCTGTTATTTTCAAAGACCTGGCCATGTGGGCACAGGATCATGAACTCCTACTCATGAAGTTCTTAATTTGTGAGCATAGCACCTTTGGTTCCTGTGTCTGTGAATAGGGAGGAAAAAATTGTGTATGAACTGCCAGAAATATGATTAAAACTTGACATTGTCAAATTCAGTAACTGTCAACAAATGTGATAAACATGAACAGGAGAGCAGCATGAGTTAGGAAACAGTCCCAGGGAAGGAGATAGAAACTGCAGGTTTTCACGTGAGGAATTTATGATAGAGAACAAAGGCTCCTTCTTCTTTTCCACATTCATCAAGGTCAGCTGCCATTTTGAAGAAGTCCTCTCGGGCACATGTAAGAAGCCTTGGAAAATTTTTTGTTGACTTTGATGTCCTGCCCTAGAGCACTTAAGATATAGAACCACTCTTGGGGAGGTAGACTGATGTCATCTTGTCTGCAGATAGTCTAAGACAAAAAAGAAGACAGGAAACATCAAAATCCATCTCCTGCCGTCCTTCCATCCTGCTGTTCCAGCTAGCTAGTACCAATGTTTGTGTGTGCTTATGTGTGTGTGTGTGCCACATGTATCTGTGCCAGCTTGTGTAACAAACCTCTCCCTAAAGAAATTAGAGCAAATAAAACATCATTTGTTGTGATTCAGCTCAATAAATGTAGTGAACAGGCACAGCGTGGGATCCTTTTGATATGGTAGTAAAGTGGCAGATTCCTGACCTGGGATCTCTGTGCCCCTTGTAAACACAATGCAGAGGAGCTTTCAGGTAGCATGTAACTTAAAGAGGGAGCCTGTTGAGTGAGATGAGCACCATGAGTTTACATAGCTGTTGGGGTAATGTTCTTTTGGCTTATATATACAATTTACCCTTATTCATTCAAATGTTGATATCTCCCCCCCGCCCCTGCTATCTGGATTTAATGGGACACTGCATTTTGATGCTTATTCTAAATATCCCCTGTCTTAAGTTTGTGTAAACATGCCACCATTTTTTCTCTGTGCTGCCAATAAAACAACCATCCACTGTTTGCTGTACAATGGCGAGAATAGGGTGGGAGCAGAGGAGAGAGGAACGAAGCAGGAGGGTAGGGGCAGAGGTTAGCAGGAGAGAACTAGGAACCACATGGAGAGATGAACCGAATCTAAAATATGACTAAATGCACGTATAATGAGTAAAATCTAAATGGTAGGAAACTATGCGGGTTTTGAGGTTTAGGATGGAGTAATCATTGCCCAGCATTGTGCTCTAGGTTAATTGAACAAATCTTAGTCTCTGTGTGGTGATTTGGGTATACAGCAGGTTCAGGAATAACCACTGCATAACTAATATATCTATATCTATATCTAATCTATATCTATATCTCAAATAGTATATATTAAATACATACAACAAATGATGCCCAACTAATATAAGTATCCACACCCTTTAAATCATACTTTAACATAACTTTAACTCTTAAATAGGCCCAAGAACAAATGACAGCCTACTGAGGGCAGAACTGAGACTTAACATAACAAAACTGGCTGCTGCTACAGTCTAACATTGAGGGGTTACATGAGAGAATGGCTTCCTTATACTGTGGCTGGCTTAGCTCACCAGCCATGGCTGGAAAGAAAAGAACTAGAAGCAGACAGACCTCTAGGCAGTGCTTAGCCTAAAACTGCATCTAAAATAAAAAATGCCATGTCAGAGTGTGTTTTAATATCCTTTGGCTTTGTTTCACTTGTCATAGTCATGGCTCTGGTTGCAATATGTTTAATGATGATGGTTCTTTTCCATGCCTTCTCTAAGAAAGTTCAAGGGGAAAAAAGCCAAGGAATGGAAGACTAAGTTACAGACTATAAAGAGGGCAATCTTCCTAATAAAAAATTTGATTAATAACAGCTAAATTTCAAAGCTCTCTGGCTGCAAGATACTTGTCAGCTCTTTCTGGTAAGGGTCTGCTTATTCACTGTAACAACTAAATTCCAAAAAATAACCTACTGGGCTTTGCTTGTTACAACCTAAATTGGCACAACTAACTCAAAACTTAAAAGTTTCTTGTCTCTTTGCTTGATTTTAACTTAAAGGCTTTGGGTTACAATGATATGGATTTGAAAAGAATATTTGAAGAAGTTGGTGAAATTATATGCCTTTATTCCCCACACAAAGTAAAAAGAAACAGGCAGATCTCAGAGTTTCAGATCAGCCTCATTTACATAATAAAAGCCAGGGTGGCAACTCCTGTTCCTTAGACACTTGCAGAGATAGTCTAAGATTCAAAATGACAAAACTTTCCTTAAGGTTACCATGTAAGTTCTTTTTTTCTTAATAATAGATGTTATGTCCTTACTGTTCTAAAGATTGGATTCACATCAACTTAAGTTTGTGTAAAGAGAGATGATGTCACACTGCTCTAAAAGGGCCAGCCAATCTCAAAAACTGGTACTTCCGCAAAACTGCTACAAAAGGGCATTTTGGTTTAAGAAATATGTTCTGTTGGTCAATGTAAGGACTCAAAATTAGGCTGGGAGACAAACATGCAAACTGCATGCCTCCCATGTCAGAAAACTGTTAAATGCTGACTAAATTAAGGTGTCACATTGCTCTGGAAGCTGGCTTATCCTTTCAAATGTGAGACATTTTCACAGGGGATAAATGTTGGTCATGCCTGATGCAAAAAGAGAGAGAGAGAGAAAGAGAGAGAGACAGGAAGCTTACAGGTAGCAAAGTACATGCCAGCCTAGTTAAGTCCTAAAAACTCAAAAATTATAATTCATATGTTTAAAGGGCAGAACTGTCCCTCCCATATCAAAAAGGGAACAATCCAAAGATAACCAAAACAAATATAAAAACCCAGGTACAAGATATCTAGGATATGCTTAAATGCTAAAGGTAAAAGGGAGTTTATATAAAGTTTGTCCTTTATAGGCATAACTGTCCATTCTATATAAAAAGGTGGACAGGACAAAAATAGCTACAACATATATATAAAAACCTAGGCCTAAACCTCTAAACAGGTACAAGATTCATAGGTTATGCTTAAATTCTAAATTAAAAAGGAGTATATATAAAGTTTACTTAAAACATGCCTTTTCTATTGCTCAAGGCAACCAGCTTGTCTCTCTAATGGGAGGCCTTCTCTCGGGAGATAGGTAACAGCTTGGCCTAATACAACAGGTGCCCAAGAGCCCAAAAAAGATATTTTGATCTATACAATCTTGTTTTGATTTCAACATGATAATGGTTGTATGGTCAATAACAATGATAACTTCCATTGCCGATCCCTTTACATGGGAACAACTCTGAAACTGACTGAGACATAAAAAATGTCTCCAGCCAGAACTTCAACAATACACGGCCAATAAATCCTTGGCTACAATAACCTCACAATGTATTATACCATTCTTTTAATTCGCACAAATAAAACTGTTTTATAGTTTAGTTTCATCCTGAACATCTCATACATTAATAATTTGAGAACTGTATAATGCTTGTAAGACTTTATATGGACTAGACACCAGAGACACTGGACCATGCCTGACAGAATTCATCCTTCCAGTATGCTGAGACATTGACATATCTGTTTCAGCATCTTGTATGTTCCAGAATTCTGCTTGTCCCTGCCTTAACTGCTTCAATTGCTGTTTCTCATCAAAGCCTGCTCCCAAGAGAGCTTTGAAGAAAGCTACTAATCTCAATTGGACCAGCATTTTAAATTGTTCCAAACAGGACTTCTATTAAGCCTGAAATTTCTCAGCATTCAAAACAAGACCACAAATGTTCATATTTGCTTAATTAATGATTTTTCCCTACTTCCTTTGGGCCCCCTAACAGGATTTCTGAGTGTCCAACATATCAGCTAGAAGAAAGTCATGAGAACAATGTAAAATTCCTTTAAGGGGGTTGGGTAGGTTTTTTTGGTTGTTTTTATGGCTATGAATGTTAATTGTCATTGGGAAATGGTTATAAATTCTTAATGGTCTTACTTAGAAAAAAATCAAGTTTAGACTCAGGGATTTCTCTCTTTTACTTTTCTCTATCTTTCTTTCTTAAATAAGGAGAAAAGGGGTTATAAATAAAGGCAATACAAGGATATCTTATAGGAATAATAACACAAAAGGTAGATTATTGAATCTATTCAAGGCTTGTTTTTTTTTAAACTCTGGTATAGGATCTTGCATATTGATGCAAAAATAAGTCTTTTTAAATACATTGGTAAATTTTAGCATATTGATACAAATTCAAGGTTACTTCTAATACTTTTAAACTGCTATTACAAACTGTTTAGGGTATTAGGTAATACAAGTTAATTGCTAGTTAATCAACTCATAGTCATGTCAGACACTAGTCTAATTTATCACAGGAGTATGCATCTTAGGCTTAACAGATATAATTTTATAGACAAGTCGATTACATAAAGCTAGGTAAGTCTTCAAAAAACTTCAGAGATGTACAGAATGTGGCATTTTAAAATGTCCTTATTATTTTAAAGATTCTTTGACAGGTCATCTCTTGGCAGCACTCCACCTACCTCAAATATGACGATGAGCATTAAAGAACCTCCATATGGAGACGGCTTCAAATGTGGCAAACGAGCCACTCGGGTAAAGAAAATGCCCTCGCTTTACAACGAACAGAATTCTGCCACAAATGGGCAAGCTTAAAAGCAGAACAAATCGACTGCTGAACTCTGCCAAAACAGGGTAAGCAAGTCCTAAATCATTCCTGCTTCACATTTACGTCTGTCAAATATTCTGAGCCAGAAGGCTGAAGATGATGCTCCAACGTTATAAAGAGTTATGGGTGACTGTTCGGGCAACATACTGTCTATGTCAATTTTTTTTAAAGCTACTAGCATGCACTTCCTATTTACTCCAGTAACTAATTTTATTCCTTCTCAAGTCTTTCTTTGGGTTGAAGACCAAATAGTTAATAGTTCCACAATTAGTCTTGTTTTTTAGAATTTAAGAAAATATTTTCATAATGGTAATACCAATAAAGAAAAAAGCTAATATATGTATAGAACTCTAAAATTGTCAAGATAGGATAGATAATCAAATACTTTTTCCTAAGCTGCCAAATGCACATGAACTGCACATTGCACATGTAAATCTTGCCTAACAGTTTTCATAAATGTTTTATTATTATTATTGTATTGAAATAAAAGGAACCTTTTATTGGACTGAAAAGGGGAAATGTTGGTATAATGTTCTTTTGGGATTGTATACAATTTGCCCTTTTCCGTTCAAATGCTAATTTCTCTACCACACTATCAGGTTTCAATCTGCACACTGCATTGTATTAAGCACCACCTGTATCTAGTTTGTGTAAACATGCCACCATTAGTTCTCTGTGTTGTCTATAGAACAACCAGCCATTGATTGCTGTGCAATGGGAAGAATAGGGTGGGACATCCTGATCCAGAGGGGAGAGGAAGAAAGTAGGAGGGTAGGGGCAGGAGAGAACTTAGAAACATGTGGAGAGATGAACCAGGCCTAAAATATGACTAAAAGCAAGTATACTGGGTAAAATCTGAAAGGTAAGAAAACTATACAGCTTAAGATGTTTAGGATGGAGAAATCATTGTCCAGCATTGTGCTCTAGGTTAATTAAATAAGTCTTAGTCTCTGTGTGATGATTTGGATATAGATTTTAGGAATAGATTCCTAGTATAGATTCCTAATATAGATTCCAGGTTTAGGAATAACTACTGCCTAACTAAAAAATAAATAAATAGTAAATATTAAATACCTACAACACATAGCAATGAGTGGTTGTGTTCACATTGGAGGATTGTGCATACACATAAAACCAGCACTCACCACAGAGACTTCTCCTGATATTACCAAGACAATCAGGGAACACCTGAGTTTGGAGGAACCTATATTCATGTATTCCATAATTCAATCCCATCTAGAAGCAACAGGCTTTAGGACTGGGTGCTCCCTGTAATTTAATTAGTATCTATGATACTCAAATCTTCAAAAACATCTGAGTGACAATGAGGAATGAAAACTCAGTTCCTGCTGTTGAAGAACTTCGGGAACTAAGGCTGAGAAGCAGAAGAAAGAAACAAACCTTTGAGAACTGTCAGCACCTTGGACCACAGCATTGCAAAATTCTATCCTGAACATTTTCAGGGGAGTCAGGGTGTTTGAGAACAGAAATACAATGTACTATGAAGACTACCTATTTACAGTATTGACCTCTTTTCTCTAATCCCACTGCAATGTAAAGAAAATGTGATATGTTATCACTCTAGTTCTTTAAACACAGAGAAAGACACTAGTATTTTAAATTTGCAAAATATGATTTTCATGCAAATTACCTTTATGTTAAAGTGCAATGAGACTTACCACATTTGTTGTTCCAGTAGTGAAAGGTCCTTTACTATCTAGACAATTCTGGTCATCTGATTGTCTGGGTATCACAAAGTTCCCTCCTGTCACCAGATAAACAAGTTTTTAGGAAATGAGACCTTTGCTTCTCTGGGGATTAATGTTAATATATGTTAAACTGTGCCTTGCTGAAGTAAGGACAACTATGGCCATGGAGATACAGGCTTTTCATCCTGCAGTTCATTGAATGAGGCAGGATGGTAGTCATAACCTGCATTCAGAGTGAACACTTAAATATATTTTTAATATTTATTTATTTATCTTTATGTGTATTAGCATGAAGGTGTCAGATCCCTTGGAATGGGCATTACAGACAGTTGTAAGCTGCCATGTGTGTGCTAGGAATTGAACCCGGGTTCTTTGGAAGAGCAGATAGTGCTCTTAACCACTGAGCCATCTCTCTAGCCCCTTAAATACAATTTTCATTGAAAAATAAACAAGATTAAGTCATTGCTTTTTAAAATAAGAATTTACAATGAAGTTGGATTCAAGATGCATGCATCCTAAGAACTTTGGAGCAGCTACAAGAAGCCTGAGAGGAGATACAAGATGGCGGCCCCAAGAGGACACTGTCTGAGGAGTGGGACAGTGGTGTCGGCACAGCGGCCAGGAGACTGAACTCTGGGACCTAAAACACCAGCTTTTGTGACTGCCAGGTGAGAGGAAATCCTATGGTGAGTAAATCAAGTGGGAAGGTTCTCAGATCACTCAGTCAATCCCTGAAAAGGATCCAGGTGATTAGCCGGCACATAACTGCCAGTCTAGATCTGAGTGCTTCTGCCAGCCTAGATCTGAGTGCGCAGCCTCCCGGCGGGGGCCCCAGTCACCTTCCCAGACCGCGACACATGGGCTCTGGTCCCAAGCTGCCATCCCAGACCAGGGTGCCTCGGGCACAGGGTGAGGCACCAAGCCTTCGACCCAGAGCAGAGCCTTTGGTTGCCAGCCCAGCCCAGAGCACAGAGTCTCCAGACCTGACTGTTGTCCTTGGTTGCCAGCCCAGTCTAGAGCACAGAGCCTCCAGACCAGAGCAGTGACCCCAGCTGCCATCTCAGACCAGGACGCACAGCCTCTGGACCAGAGTGAGGTGCCAAGCCTCTGGAACAGAGCTGTGACCAGCTTGCGGTGCTCACAGCTTCTAGCGCAGAGCATAGGGCTGGACACACAGAGCCCACAATGGAGTGCATGTCCCGCCTGCAGTATCAGCCACAGACCTCAGTCCAGCCTGCTGAGCCCACCACAGATTGAAGACCACTGAGTATTCAGGAAACCTGCACAAGCACTTCCACATCCCCTCCTGTGCTTGCTCCCAACCAATATCTCCCAAGCATATACACTCTCTAGCACTCCCCTTCTAGACACACATCCATGCTCATGAGCACACAGACACACACACGCACTTACTCCCCCTCTTGCCCACAAGAACAATTCTGTGCCAGTGGCTTTTCAGCCCACAGGTACAACTGAAGCAACAACACATAACTCTCAAACCACTGGACCTCCCTGAACTTACTGAAGAATACTCCAGACATCAGAGAAAGACGGTTCCAGTCTGAAGTTCAGACTCAAGGAACAAACAGTTCCTTGATTACATATTTAATAAATGGCCAAAAATCTACGTTAGAACTCACCCAACAAAAACCAGGACACCATGGTCCCATAAGCAACACCCAAAATCAATGGAGATTTTAATTTAGTGGAAACATCGGAGAATGACATTAAAGCTAGGCTTATGCAGTTATTAGAGGAACAAAACGAGGAAATGAACAGAGCTCTCAAAGAAATACAGAAGAATATAATTGCTGATATAGAGGAACAATTAGAGACATATAGAGAGGAAAGAAAAAAATTGGAGCCACATTCAGTCACATGAAGGAAATGGTGCAAAGCATGAAAACAGAATTAGAATCTATAAAGAAAAAACAAACAGAGAAAAACCTAGAACTGGAGAATTTAGAAAAAAGATCAGGAACCACAAAGGTAAGCATCACCAATAGAATACAAGAGATGGAAGAGAGAATATCGGGAGCTGAAGATTCTTTTGCTGAAATTGATTCCTCACTCAAAGAAAAAATAAAATTGGAAAAGTCCCAAACACAAAACATCCAAGAAATCAAGGATGCCATGAAAAGATAAAATCTAAGAATAATAGGAATAGATGAAAAAGAAGACTCCAGGCTTCAAGGATTGGAAAATATTTTTATGAAAATCATACAAGAAAATTTTCCCAACTTAAAGAAAGTGATGTCCATAAACATACAAGAAGCCTACAGAACACCAAATAGACTAGACCAGAAAAGAAATACCTCTCTATCAGAGCAGATATTAAGACTCGCGATCAAGCCTTTGGCAGAGGGCAAGGAACGATGATAGAAATGGAGGAGGTTGGTGAAACTTGGAGAGAACAAGAGCTCCACATGACTAAACTAAACAGGGCACAGGGGTCTTGTATGAGATGGTTTCTACAACCAAGGACCACATGTAGATGTGTCCTGGAACCCCTGTTCAGATGGGACCCAGGATAGCTCGGTGTAGGACTAAAGACCCTAGTGAGGGAAACAGGGACTGTTTCAGTCTTGAACTTTATGGCTGACCCTTTGACCCTCCCCCATAAATGCCAGGGAGTGACAGACTGGCTAGATCTCAGTGGAAGACATTGCAGCCAACCCTGAGGAGACAGGATGAGCTGGGGTTGGATGGAAGGGGAGGAGGTCCTCCCCTGTTGGTGGACTTGGAGGGAGGAGGAGATGAGGGAGGGTTGGGGAGGGTGGGAGGAAATGAGGGAGGGGGCTACGCTTGGGATGCAAAGTACCTAACCTGTGATTGATAACAAAAAATTAAAAAATATAAGAAAAAAAAGAAATATCTCTCATCACATCATAGTCAAAATTTTAAATCTACAAAAAAAAAAATATTAAAGGCAGCAAAGGAAAAAGGTTAAGTCACATATGAAGGTAGACCAATCAGAATCACACCAGACTTCTCATCAGAAACTATGGAAGCCAGAAGGACCTGGGCAGATTTCATGCAGTCTTTACAGATCACAGATGCCAACCTAGACTACTATACCCAGCAAAGCTTTCAATCAACATAGATGGAGAAAACAGAATATTCCATGACAAAACTAAATTCAAGCAATATCTACACAGCAACTCAACCCTACAGAAGATACTAGTAGGAAAACTCCAATCCAATGAAAACAACTACACCAAAGAAAACATAGAATACAGAGAATTTCCCAACTAAAGAGAAAAAAGCAATGAATCATAGTAAGATCACCAAATCCACAATAAAAGGAACTAAGAGTCATTGGTCACTATTATCTATCAACATCAATGGACTCAACTCTCCAAGAAAAGGACACAGGACAAACAGAATGGTTGCAGAAACAGGATCCAACATTCTGCCGCATCCAAGAAACACACCTATGCAACAAAGATAAATACTACCTCAGAGTAAAGGGCTGGAGAAATGTTTTTCAAGCAAATGGACCCAGAAAACAAGCTGGGGTAGCAACCCTAGTATCTAATAAAATAGACTTTCAACCAAAATTAATTAAGAAAAATGAGGAGAGGCACTTCATTCTTATCAAAGGAAAATTCCAACAGGAGGACATCACAATTTTGAACATCTGTGACCCAAATACAAGATCATCTAAATTTCTAAAGGAAACATTATTAAATCTGAAATCACACATTGATCCCAACACCTTAATAGTGGGAGACTTCAACACTCCACTCTCAGTAAGGGACAGATTATTCGGTCAGAAGCAAAACAGGGAAACAAAGGCACTTAAAGAGGCCCTAAAGCAAATGGACCTAATAGATGTCTACAGAACTTTTCACCCCAGATCAAAATAGTATAACTTCTTTTCAGCACCTCATGGAACCTTCTCCAAAATAGACCATGTACTTGGTCACAAAGCAATCCTCAGTAGATACAAGAAGATTGAAATAATCCCTTGTATCCTATGTGACCATCATGGTCTAAAGCTGGACCTCAACAGCAACAGAAACAGCAAAAAGCCTGCACATACATAGAAACTGAACAACCTTCTACTCAAGGACAGCTTGGTTAGGGAAGAAATTAAGAAGGAAATTAAAGACTTCCTAGAATTCAATGAAAATGAAAGCACAACATACCCAAACTTATGGGACACAATGAAGGCAGTGCTAAGAGGAAAGTTCATAACACTAAGTGCCTTCAAGAAAAAATTCGAAACATCTCATACAAGCAACTTAACAGCACAACAGAAAGCCGTTAAAAAAAAAAAGAAGCAGATACACACAAGAGGAGCAGATGGTTGGATATAATCAAATTCAGGCCTGAAATCAATCAGTTAGAAACAAAACTACTCAAAGAATCAATGGAACCAAGAGCTGGTTCTTTGAGAAAATAAATAAGATAGACAAGCCCCTAGCCAAACTAACAAAAAGGCAGAGAGAAACGGTCCAAATCAGCAAAATCAGAAATGAAAAGGGGGATATAACTACAGACACTGAGGAAATCAAAACAATCATTAGGTCTTACTACCAAAACTATATGCCACAAAATTTGAAAATCTCAATGAAATGGACAATTTTCTTGATACATTCCATCTACCTCAACTAAGGCAAGATCAAGTAGTAAGATTGAATAGACCTATATCCCCCAAGGAAATAGAAGTAGTCATCAACAGCCTCCCTACGAAAAAAAGCCCTGGGCCAGATGGTTTTAGTGCAGAATTCTACCAGACATTCAAAGAAGCCCTAACACCAATTCTTTATAAAGTGTTCCACAAAGTAGAAACAGAAGGAAAATTACCGAACTCATTCTATGAAGCCACAGTCACCTTGATACCTAAACCACACAAAGATCCAACAAAAAAGAGAACTTCAGCCCTTTCTTCTTATGAACACTGACGCAAAAATACTCAATAAAATACTTGCAAACTGAATCCAAGAACACATAAAAGATATCATCCACTATGACCAAGTAGGCGTCCTCCCAGGCATGCAGGGGTGTTTCAATATATGGAAATCCATCAATGTGATCCACCATATAAACAAACTGAAGAAGAAAAACCATATGATCATCTACTTAGATACCGAAAAAGCATTTGACAAAATCCAACACCCATTCATGTTTAAAGTCTTGGAGAGATCAGGGATACAAGGCACATACCTAAACATAGTAAAAGCAATATACAGCAAGCCTACAGCCAACATCGAACTCAATGAAGAGAAAGAGAAATTTAAATCAATCCCACTGAAATGAGGGACAAGGTAATGTTGCTATTGCCTCCATATCTCTTCAACATAGTACTTGAAGTCCTAGCTAGAGCAATAAGACAACTAAAGGAGATCAAAAGGATACAAATTAGAAAGGAAGAAGTCAAAGTGTCATTATTTGCAGACGATATGATGTTATACCTGAGTGACCCCAAAAATTCCACCAGAGAACTCCTTCAAGTGATAAACACCTTCAGCAAAGTGGCTGGATACAAAAATCAACTCAAAAAAAATTAGAAGCGCTCCTGTATACCAAAGATAAAAAGGCTCAGAAAGAAAATAGGGAAGCAATATCCTTCACAATAGCCATTAACAACATAAAGTACCTTGGGGTGACTCTAACCAAGCAAGTGAAGACCTGTTTGAGAAAAACTTCAAATCTCTGAAGAAAGAAATTGAAGAAGATATCAGAAGATGGAATGATCTGCCATGTTCATGGATTGGTAGGATTAACATAGTAAAAATGGCAATTCTGGCAAGAGCAATCTGCAGATTCAATGCAATTCCCATCAAAATACTAACAAAATTCTTTACAGACCTTGAAAGAAAAATTCTCAAGTTCATATAGAGAAACAAAAAATCCAGAATCTCCAAATGATCCTGTACCACAACAGATCATCTGGAGGTATCTCCATCCCTGATATCAAGCTGTTTCCAGAGCAATAGTAATAAAAATTGCACGGTATTGGCATAGAAACAGAATAGTGGATTGATGGAACCAAATAGAAGACCCAGAAATTAACCCACACACCTATGGAAACTTGATTTTTGACAAATAAGCCAAAACCATTCAGTGGGAAAAAAACAGCATCTTCAACAATTGGTGCTGGTCCAACTGGATGTCTACATGCAGAAAAATGAAAATAGATCCATATTTATTACTCTGAACAATACTAAAGTCCAAGTGGATCAAAGACCTCAACATAAAATCAGACACACTAAATCAGTTAGAAGAAAGATTGGGGAAGATCCTAGAACTCATTGGCACAGGAGACAAATTCCTGAACAGAACACCAACAGCACAGGCTCTAAGATCAACAATAAATAAATGGGACCTCATGAAACTGAAAAGCTTCTGTAAAGCAAAAGACACTATCATCAAAACAAAATGACAGCCTACAGACTGGGAAAGGATCTTCACCAACACTACATCTGACAGAGGGCTAATATCCAGTATATATAAAGAATTCAAGAAGTTAAAAAGCAGCAAATCAAATAATCCGATTAAAATGGGTTATGGAGCTAAACAAAGAACTCTCTGGAGAGGATTGTGGAATGGCAGAAAAACACTTAAAGAAATGCTCAATGTCCTTAGCTATCAGGGAGATGCAAATCAAAAAGACCCTGAGATTTCACCTTACACCCATCAGAATGGTTAAGATAAAAAACTCAAGTAACAACACATGCTGGAGAAGTTGTGGAGAAAGGGCAACCCTCTTCCATTGCTGGTGGGAATGCAAACTTGTACAACCACTCTGGAAATCAATTTGGTGCTTTCTTAGACAAGATCCAGCTATACCACTCCTAGGCATATATCCAAAAGATGCTCGAGTACACAACAAAGGCATTTGCTCAACCATATTTGTAGCAGCTTTATTTGTAATAGCTAGAACCTGGAAACAACCCAGGTGTCCCTCAAAGAATGGATACAGAAATTATGGTAGTTTTACACAATGGCATACTACTCAGCAATTAAAAACAAGGATATCATGAAATTTGCAGGCATGTGGTGGGATCTAAAAAAGATCATCCTGAGTGAGGTATCCCAGAAGCAGAAAGAAACACATGGTCTATACTCACTTATATAGACCCATAAGATAGTATAAACATACTGAAATCTATACACTTAAAATAGAGAAACAAGAAAGAGGACCCAGGGTAAGATGATCAATCCACACTTAGATAGACAAATGGGATGGCATTGAATGTAGGAGAAAACAAGTAACCTGACAGGAGCCTACCACAGAGGGCCTCTGAAAGACTCTGCCTAGCAGTGTATCAAAGCAGATATTAAGACTCACAACCAAACCTTTGGCAGAGTGCAGGGAATTATATTAAAGAAGGGGGACTCAGTAAGACCTGGAGAGGACAGGAGCTCCACAAGGACCAAATAGATCAGGGCACAGGGGTCTTTTATGAGACTGTTTCTCCAGCCAAGGACCACGTATGGTTATAACCTAGAACCTCTGCTCTGATATGACCCATGGTAGCGCAGTATCGAACTTGTAACACTAGTAAGGGGATCAAGGACTATTTATGACATGAACTCAATGGCTGGCTCTTTGACCCTTCCCTTGCCCAGAGGGAGGAACAGCTTTGCTAGACCAAAGAAGAGGACATTGCAGACAGTCTTGAAGAGACCTGATAAGGTAGGGTCAAATGGTAGGGGAGGAGGTCCTTCCCTATCAGTGGACTTGGAAAGGGGCATCAGAGGAAATGAGAGAGGGATGTGGGGAGTGGGAGGGAATGAGGGAGAGGGTTACTGTTGGGATACAAAGCACATAACCTGTGATTAATATGAAAATAAGAAACAAAGAAAAAGATAAAAAAAAGATTGAGTGACCTATGAAGGCTCAGAGGAAATATAGTGCAGCAGAGCACAAGTCTACAGAGAACACACTATCCTCAGAACAATGTTTTGAAAAAGTTGTCTTATGAAAATGGAGAAAATAAAGTTGGCTGAGCAGAGCCCCATGCATGGGGCAGAGAGAAGTGAAACTAGAGCCAGAGCAGCTGGTGCTGGTGGAGATGGCTAAGGATTCATTTTCTCCATAGGGCTTCATCAAAAGACCTCCTTGGTCTGTATTTTAGCTTGAGGCCATGGTGGTTCCCAATGTCCTTGCCTCATCCAGAAACCATGTGGCAGTGCATGTTCTCTTAGCCTCTACTCCAAAAGGAAGATACAGACAGTCTAGGCAGGAAGCATTGAAGAGAGTTCTTAAAAATTGTGATCAAGTGTTTCTTTCTGGGTTTCCTCACTCAGGGTGATCTTTTGTAGTTCACACCATTTGCCTGCAAATTTCATGATTTTCTTCTTGTTCATTGCTAAGTAGTATACCATTGAATAAAAGTTCCATACTTTCTGTATCCATTCCTCCATTGATGGACATCTAGGTTGTTTCCAGATTCTGGCTTTTACAAATAAAGCTGCTATGGACATAGTTGAGCAAATGTCTATATTGAATGGTGGGGCATCTTTTGGGTGTATGCCTAGGAGTGGTATAGCTGTATCTTGAGATCACACTATTCCTAATTTTCTGAAAAAATGCCAGAGTGGTTTCCAAAGTATTTGTAGAAGGATACATTCCCACCAGCAATGAAGAAGGGTTCCCCTTTAGTGGAAATTAGCTATATATTATTGGATAATTATACTAAAATCTATAGTCCTAAAGAGGCTAAACAACAAGGAGGACTCTACAGAAGATGCTTAATCCTCATTCAGAATGGCAAACAGGATAGACATCAGAATGAGAAGACAAGGAACAGGACAGGAGCCTTCCAGAGACATCCCTGAAAAACTCTACCCACCAGGGTATTGAAGCAGATGCTGAGATTCATAGCCAAACTTTGGGCAGAGTACAGGAATCCTTATGGAAAAAGAGAAAGAGCTGGAAGGGACAGGAACTCCCAAAAGCAAAAAACAGAATCAAAATGTCCAGGCCAAGGGGGTCCTGCAGAGACCTATACTCCAACCAAGGACCATGACTTGAGAAGACCTAGACCTTATGTTTAAAGGAATCCCATAGGCTGCCCAGTTTCCAGATGGTTTCCCTAGTAAGGGATAGAGGGGTGTCTTTGACATGATCTCAGTCCTTGGATCTTTGATCACATCCCCCTTAGCATAATGTGCAGCCTTGGTAGGCCGCAGAGGAAGATGATTCAGCCAGCCTTGATAAGACCTGATTAGCTCTTCAAAGTTTAGAACAGAAAAATATCACAAAACTGTCCCTCATCACTTTGAGACTCCTCAGTAGGATGTGTGCATGAAGAATTCTATTTTTTCTTCAGGAATAATTTTGACTTTTTGGCAATAAATGGCTTATAGTTCACAATTCGTTCTAGAATTGCTGTGAACTAGCATCAGTTATTCTGTTTTAGCCACCAGGGTGCTTTAATTTCACCCTTGAGTCCAGACTCAACTAAGAACTGTTACGACACTGTATTTGTAGAATGCAAATTTGTGTAATTTTAAGGCATCAGTAGCATTAAAGGGGTCACCAGAGAAACACAAATAGCAAAGGTGTGTTTTCTGTCACTGAGTGCCCTCAGAACTCAACAATAGTGTAGTGCAGCACCAGCTGGCAAATAGTATCTTGCCTCTCAGTTCTCCTTCTACATACTCTGATCTTTCTCTCTGTTTCAACCAAAACAGTCCTAGGAATTCCCTGGTTTCCTTCTCTTTTCCCTGCTTTTAAAGACTCAGTACCCCAGGGCACCTTAGACCCTACCAGCCAATCATATCAAAAAGAATGTGAAGGTAGATTTAGTGAGTATGTAACTGCTCAGTTGAAAGTCACAACCCTAGGAAATGTCAGATCCAAGACCCCAGTAGAAGACCATCTTGTCATTCCTTACATTTCCCTTAATCTCACATCATTTTGAAGCTTCCCAACTTAGGAAACCGTTTAATAAACATTAAAGTTTTATTTCCTACCTGACATTGTCATGGAGGTAAATAGGAATAGAGGTATAGGATCTGGATAAAGGGATGAGATAAAGGCCTGTTGGGTTTCTCAAGAAACAGACACATGTGCAAAGGATCAGGGATACTGGACACTGAGGAAAGCTTTTTTATTCATCTCCATGGAAACCTCAAGATTCTTTCAAGTGCTGATTGGCTGAGAGGGAGAATGATGTCATGAAACAGGAGAAAGCCAGCAATAGTTTCAGGAGCTATGTATTAAAAGGGACAAGTGGTCACTCTGCTTGAGAGAAAGGCTGAGCAGCCCTACATGCCCCAATCTGGGCAGCTGAAAGCAACAACCCAGAGATGACAGCCCCTGTTTCCAAGACTCTTAGTTTAGGAAAAGTGTCACATATTTCTTTCAAGTGGTCATTAATAAAGTCATGTTTCATTGATGTGTGATTTTCACATTATCACATATTTCATCAGTATTTGTTAAATGCACAGATATTTCCTTAGTCAGTAAAGTACTTACTGTGAAAATGCCCCCTGACCAAGGCAATTCTTTGAACAAAA
>CM053765.1:52295084-52325222 GCA_028658305.1 Pachyuromys duprasi
TAGGATTATCTGTGAAGAAGTAATCTGAACTGAGAAAATGCCCCTATATGATTGGTCTATAGGCAAATCTGTAGGGCACCTTCTTGATAAATGATTGTTGTAGAAGGGCCAACCTCAACTCGGTAAGTGATTGATGTTAAGTGCTACCCCTGTACTGGTCATTCTGGCGACTGTAAGAAAGCATGATGATCAAGTCAGTCTTTTCAATTTATTCATCTTACATTCCTACTGAAAGTTATGAGTTCTTTTTTGAAGGGTATTTTATTGGTAAAGTATACTTAAATACAGTAGACCAAATAATTTGACTTCTGAAGGAAGACTCCCTTCAAAATAGTTTTAGGTATGACCCACTCAAATGCAATGCCTATTAATGTCATATCATGTAGCAGAACAAACAAATTAAGGCCCAGACAGTAAGTGCTTACAAACAAAGATAAACTGTCTAGATATTTTAACCAGAACAATAGAAACAATGACACAAGAGAAGGCTAAGAGTAATGTACTAGGCTAACATGAGGGCATATATGCATATCCTTCAAAATTTATATGATTAATATATAATTATAATATTATCAATATATATTAATACTATCAAGGGAAAAACTTTGTTGTTAGTAAAGAACTGTGGTGCTCTTAAAGAATTTATCTTTGACATATTTAACAGTGATATCAGTTGCGACCTTAATGAAAGCATTTGATTTTATCAATATAGATAGGTAAGTCCCACTAAGTAGATAGGTTTTAAAGACCATATGTTGATCAACATCAGGGATCAGTTAATAATGATTACTAAAGTCCCCTAGATGTTCTGGGGATCCAAACATAATTTACTGGTCTCCATTGTGCTAAAGAACACACAAGTGTCATTACAATAGAGGCTTTTGGGTATCACATTTCTAATGATTTTAGTAGATCTTTGACTGAAAACAACCTTACAGGTGCAAAAGTACTGTCAGTATGAGCAAGTAGATTAGTTAGAATTAATCAGTGTGGCCAGGGCAGATGCCATTTTTCAATCATGGACCATTTTCTTGTGAATATGGGACTCTGCAACCAACCTCAGGCTCTGGTACATATGAGAAACATATTTCCATCCCATGTTAAGATGATCAAAGGCTACATATACATGATGGAAAAATGGAAACTGCAGAAAGAATGAATTATTTGGTGTAGAAGATTCATTCCTTTTGTGAAATTCAAATTTAACTATGCACAAAATATGCTTATATATTTATAAGGTATAATGTAATGTTATAATTCACAAATCTATCGAATGCTTAAAACTGAATGAAAACTTATACATCATATGTGATTGATGCTGCTTTGTTCATGAGCTAGGCATGTGTACATCTGCAATTCCGATGATGGGAAGGTTATGGCAGGAGTGTAGTGAGTTCCAGCAGAGCTCTGCTTAGTTCAGAATTGTAACAAGAATAAAATGGTACATTCATCTCAAGACAGAATGAGACAATTTCCAGTGACTAGACCAAAGGGATTAACTGACAGAAGGTAGTAAATGTTATAGCAACTAGCAAGAGAGTGTTGTACTATTTTATATGTATAGTCTTTTTTAATGTATAGTCTTAAGGAAGAAAGAATTATTAAAACTTTGTGAGAAGTGCAGTGATGGGCAAGAAAACGCCTTCCAAGTTCTGGGAAGATGAGCAAAGCCAATGCCTCAGCCACGGCTGGCCTGGTAGATAGGGTATTTGTGATGTAAACCCCTGCTGTTTCCCCTATGACATCGGATATTCTTCTGGAGCCTGCAGAAGCTGCATTGAAGCTAGAGGACAAGAAGAAGCCTGGGGATACATCTTGCAGGTTAGTGTCCTGGGGGTACACATCAAAGAAGAGCAGGCAGAATTGGAGCCCGTGAGCCAAATTAGCATACAAACAGCATTTCAGAACTCAGAACTTCCAACCCAGGTATAACTGAAGCTGGGTTAAAGCAGTGTTAGTTGGAACTGAATGAGAATGAGATGAAAGCTCAACACCCAGAAGTGGCATTTGGGGACCTTTGGGGACAATTACAGTTGACTCCTAAGCTTCCTTTTAAGCCTTCTTGCTACTTTTGTCCACATGAATGTTGCTCAGATAAAGATGTTCCACTCTTTGGCATTCAGACACTTCTACCTCAGTGCACTTGCCATTTTCCTTATGTGTACCATCCCTCTTAGTTCTCCCAAGAAGAGATCTCCCTTGGAAAGGAGATGTTTTCTGTCCACGGGAGCAGTTATTCTTTTGGTGTTCCACAACACATAATGACTCTATTATTCATTTGCAGTATATCTTTTAGTGTCTATTAATAGCTTTCTTTAATCTTTATTCTGTCTTATCATCTGAATCATCATTTCTTATATATCATGATAATTTTAAAAAATCCAGAAGAATTCAAAGGTTACCTTGGGAATCAGGAATTAAATAGTTCAGAAATTATCTGTCACGGCCCATTAGAAGAATTCCATGAGATTTTGCCGTTCTTCAAGTAGAGTTTAAGTGTTAGGGTGTAATAAAGTAATTTATTCATCCTCCTGCTCTGTGGGTTAGCATAATGCCTTACATAATGTAAGTTTGTAATAAACGTTTGTTGATTGTTTTGATTGTCCTTATAATTTATGTATATGAAGGACGTGGTGTCAATGAAAAATGTTGAATTCTGGAACAGAAATCTTATTCCAGCATCTTTCTTTTTCGAGAATAAGGTACAGCTTGAATTTGATCTCCAAATACCTTCCTTGTAATAGTAAACTGAAACACCATGTTGATATCAGAATGGCAAAGTGATATAAAACGATGGCTGTGTACTGCAAGGGAGAGAGCTGGGAGAGGCTCACTTCCCGGCGCTGCTTCTCAAGCTCATTGGCTTAATGATCATGCCATAAGCTGAGCTGCTGAGTGCTCATTGCCACTGCTGTTAAGGAGGTTTGTTCTCACTGAAGGGGAAGGGCAGGGCAACTCCAGCCTCCAGTTCACAAGCCTGAATTTGTGTTCGAAAATTGAGAATTATTCATTATTTATGTTCTCATGCTTTGTTCTGATCTATCCTCAACATAGAAGCTGCATGCATTCTTATCATAATTCTTTTTTTTTGCATCCAGTTTCAATCATATCTCCTTCCTGCATGACTTCCTGACTGCAATTCAGTCCTTTCCAAGCTCTGCTAACACCTTTGATTCCCAGCATGCTTTTAGGTTTGATGGTGTGTGCTTATTAAAATCTGGTCTAGGAGCAGTTGATTAACAGGTTCTGCCTGAATAGAGATTTTCTTAAAATTTAATATACATTTTCAATGTGGGTATTTGTCACGGGAGTTAAGTGCTTCAGAGATTTACATACCTAACCCATGACCAAATAAATGATTTAAAATCTGTTTTAGTCGATTAAAAAGAGAATGTAATCTTTATTTCTTGGGGAATAGTTGTGGCCCGGGCCAAAGTACATTACTATAGCATAAGAAGGTTGCTTATCTTAAACTGACATTTCTTTAATTTTTAATGCTGTCCAAAAATAATTTGTTCTCAAGTGAATGTGCTGAGAAAACTCTAGTATCAATTGCCCAAGGGATAGTTCAAACTCCACACACACATACACTCAAATACGCACACATCCAGAGGCATAGACACACCACCCCCACATTTATACAGACTCCCCCCCCCCACATACATATGCATATTTCCACCCACACAAACACAACCCCTGACATACACACATGTATACACAAGCACAACATTCCCTACACATACAGACAAACTCAACAGCCCCAGATACACAAACCACCATCTACATCCCATAAATGTATACACACACACACATATGCATCCCACACACATACAGATACTGTACCCACCAACCACACCTCCACACATGCAAACCTATGTGGAAGCACATACACACAGGGACATTCACACACATATACATTCTGACACTGACATATGTGAAGCATGTGAATGATAGGTGAGCTTTTATTATTAATTGATACAAGGGGCTGAACTAATTGCCACAATCAAAATTGAAAACTTAAAACTCTGATACCTCTCATCAATTTGATCTTTCTCATTTCCACAGGCTAATGAGGGTGATGGTTTTATTCAGCACCAAAATATTTAGGAAATACAATGTGACAAGACAAATTGCGGTTAACATGTAAGAAGAATGCAGCCCATTAATGAAAGCAATTGTGTCTTGGAACCCTAAACACAGTTCATTTTGTTCCCTTGTGCATTTCTATGAGTGCCCACAAATTTATGCTCCAAAGAATAGATTAGGGAAGAAATATTGAACTTCAAACCCTTAAGGAGTTTTGTGTTCCTATGAACAATTTCCTTGTATTACTCATCACTTGATTTGAAAGTGAAATTAATTTCAGTTTTCTCTAAACCAAGGTTTTGCTATCTTTACTAAGGTGAGTTAATCGTACGATTTATATAAAAAACAAAAACAAAACAAAAAACAAAAAAAACAAGCAACTTGCAATTTTGTGTTAATCTGTGAGTCTATCATATACTCATGTATTACTGCTATCTAAAATCTTTTTGTGGTCAGGACCTGGTGTGGGAAGGACTTACAGTGCATCTTTTGGCAAGGCTTATTATCCCTGATCATATTCTCATATGGCTGAGACAACCAGCTAATACCATTTATTGGGGGAACTAAAAAGTGTCCATTGATTTCTCAGATAGCCTTGAAACAAGGGCATGGTCCCAGTGAGTGAGCTGCTGATACTAAATAATGGTCCTTGTTCTATTCCTTATTTTCTTCCTGTTGGAAAAAAAAACACCATCCAAATTTAAAAGTTGAAATAGCATCATCATTGTTTTATAAACATTCATCTCTTTACTTCAGTCACTTATTCAAAGAGTATTATTGGCTGTTTTTAGACATTAAAGAAGAATCTACCTGCCAGAATTAAACTTGCTAACCAAAAAACATGTATATATGTGTGTATCTACACACAGATGTCATAGGGCTAAACTAATAATTTACAGTGAGCTATAGTAATAGTGAGGAAGCACAGGCCATGCATAATGATGTTGATAGACAACATAACAAAATATTACCATTGTTTTCTTTTTCTGTCCCTAACAACTAACCTAAAGTGACTTTTTGCTTTGATGAAGACTTGTGTTGTAGGGATTGATATAGTAAATTTCCAGCCTTCTCTGTTTTGCCTAAAGCCAGAGTTTATTATGAATATTATGTTCTTTTTTTTTTTAGTCAATGGAAAGTGATTAAAACAGAAGTTCCTCACTGATTAAAGTGATAGAATAAGTGCTGGCTGTGAGCTCTGTCTTGAATGGGATGGCTATCTCACCCAGACATCAGAGAAGAGGGGCTAGAAAGACTGGAAGAGCTGAGGACTGTATGTGGAGGAGTGCTATGAAATGCTGCTTTTGGTATGTGATATACTATTGTAGTCCTAAGCACACAGCAACCCTGACCACATGTAGAAGGCCTGTGTGCAGGGGTTGGGAGAGACATGAAAGGAGGAGAAAAGTAGTTGGAAGGAAGAATGGGTAAGCAGGAGTGGTAGAAGTATAATATAAGTTACAGGCAAATATAATCACAGTATGGTATATGCATGTGTGAAGTTGTTAAAAATCTAAAAATACTAAATACCATTGTCTCATTGAATCAGAGTGAGTTATTACTTGAACACAAATTTAAGTAACTGGATATTGGAGTAGAAGAGACTCTGGGGAATTAGGCTATGTTAATATGAGACCTCCATGGATGATGGGCCCTCAGAAAGGATATCTGTATGTACTGTTCACTAAAAGAGGTAGACATTGAGGTTATAGTTTTCATAGCAATTCCTGGACTCTACAAGGAAGTTATACACAATCTACAAAACTGTCTGAACCACATGAACCATGTATACTGGGCCTCACAGTAGAAAGCACTGTGAATAATATATGAATGGAAGTGTGGTCCTGGCCACATACCCCAAAACAGCCCGATCAGAAGAACATCAATAATACTTGAGAAGAATGGGGCTCAGGATATGATTTGATAGACAGAAAATAAGCAAATATATTATATTTTTATTTATGGAAATTGTTTTTTTTCTTTTTGTTTTTTCAAGACAAGGTTTCTCTATTGGTAGCTCTGGCTGTCCTGGAACTCACTCTGCAAAGCAGGCTGGCCTCAGACTCACAGAGATCTGCCTGTTTCTGTCTCCTAAGTGTTGGGCTTAAAGGGTGTTCCATCACCACCTGGCTATTTTATGGGAATTCTTAGTTAAGATTTTATGTATGATGCATGTTATTATTTTCTAAGTTTTTCTACCAACTCCAATGAAGATTTGCCTCATGGTCTGACAGGAATTCTGTGAATGGACACTGAGGTAGTTATTCTTGGTTATTAACTACAGTCCAGATATGGAGGAGATACTTGTGAAAGAGATGCTGCTTGGTTTGAAATGCATGAATCCACTTTTAGTTCAGTTCTTTGAGGTAAGAGGACAAACCTCTGATCTAGATCTTTTTTTTCTTTCTTTTTAAATTTATTCATTTATTTTATTAATTACAAATTACAAGAGGAACAAATGAATGTACAAACTAGCCGTGCTAAAACTAGCCTGTTGTTTGATATTAAACAGAAGATTAACTGCTTAGATTCTGCAGTAGACCATAGTATCCATCTGGAAAGAACATGCATGATGCCCATAATTCAAATGTACATTATCTTCATGTTATAAACTAAATGTAATAAAAAATCAACACCTTTAAAATGATAACCAAGGTAGAAGTGGTTTAAGGAATTTCGGTGTTACCTTATACTTTTCCAGTTCAGAGGTGACCATCTAGGCATGCGAATTGCTCTGCTCCAAGAATTTGTACAGGTGGGCCTCATTTCCTTCCAAATTGTTGGTCATACTTTACAGTCTAAGCAAAATCTTAGAGTCTTAAAAGTGGCCTGGACTGGGAAGCTGTTTCTAGGTTGTCTGTAGATAGGAACAAGAAAGAGGAGGAGGTAAAGCCACCATCTTAGATAGATCATAATGACACTTCATTGACAGGAGCTCAGTGACATTGTCTCTAAACTGGCCAATTGGTGTAGCCAGGAAGCTATGGGTTACTACCTAAGAAAGGGAAGATGGATTCATTGGTGGACAACTCTCCATTTTTATTTCAGTGCCTAATGAGGAAACTCTATCTTGAGGCAGGAAGACACACACCTTTAATCTGGGCACTCCTTCTGCTGGAGGCCTACATAAGGACATGGAAGAAGTTCTGTGATTTGCCTGCTTGCCCTCATCTTGCTAGCAAATCCATTCCTTCACTGGCACTTGAGCCCACTTCTTTGGGATTCCAGCAAATACAGAAGACCAACTGAGACCCACTCAGCCTTGTGGGACTGAGCAACTAGTATTGTACACTGAATTACATAGTATACACTTGTGTTGTACTTACAAACATTGCCAAAATGTTGAGTAATATCTTCTGTTAGACTCAGTTCTATCGCCTCAAGCACTGGGTTTTGGCTATTATGAATTTTAGTTTCTAGTTTAGAGCTGAGCTCAAAAATTGATGTTCAATAATTACACCTTAATGAACGAGACCAAAGCATAGGTGTACTATAGGAAGTTCGGGGGGGGGGAGAGGGGGAGTAGGACTCAAATGATGGAATGTAGCAAGACTTGAGTATGTTTTAAATACCACCCAGTTAGAACCTGTTCTGTTTTAAGGTCATTAAGGACCTGTGGAAGTTTTGAGATCATAGAGTATTCTACTCACATTCAAAACTTGGTAGGATGATTGCTTGAGGAAGGAAGAAAATAAATGGAGTGGAAAGAAAGAGGAGAGGTAGGAAGGAATGAAAGAAGGAAGAAAAGAAAGAAGGAAAGGATGGAAGGAAGCTTTTCTGTAGAGAATCTCTGAATGCTATTGTTTTCTGGTTAGCTCTCTCTAGGAATCACAATTTTCAGTGTTGTAGTGACCACCAGATTTCTTGGCTTTTGGTAATGAAAAATTCCTCATGGTCTTTCCAAGCAGGTAGCAATACTACCTTCTCAATATGTCCCTGGCTTTGTGGTCTGCTTCATCTTGAGGTGGCTTTCAATGCATTAATATGTTACTGAAATTCAAATAGTACTCACCATTTAGGACCTGATTACTGTAGATACTTAATCCATAGGCTTTTTCTTGCAAAACTTACTTGGCCCTGTAGCTCCAGATTAAAGTGCAAATGCCTGCCTTTTCTGTTTCCCACAAACACCCAACTCCATTTGCTATATGTTGTTTGAAATCTCATGTTGTGAGTGGCCTCAGTTCTCAGATTCAAAGACACAGAGATCAAAGGAAACAAATTTAGATTCATTGCCCACAGCCAAATACAACTCTGTTTCTCTGGAAACTATCTCTAAGCCTCAGAAACTTGCATAAAATAAAGAAGAATTGCAATAAATCATATGAAAAATAATCATACTAGTTATTACTTATTGAGTGCTTATTCTACAGCAGCAGGTACTTTAAGCACCCTTTATAGATTTTTTTCATTTGATCCTCACAAGAATTTTATGATTCTCCTACCAATTTTGTATTATTTTTTTCCATTTCACATATAAGGACACTGCAGCTCAGAGCGATGACTAGGTTTTGAGTGCAGCTAGGGATGGACCTCTTTAACTCATGTTTTTATGGGTGGAATAGGAGGATAAAAGTATGGGGCATGTGGCCCTTGATTTCAAATTATGCTTGAAAAATGGTTACAAATGGGTATTATTAAGACAACAGTTTTCTTTCAAGGTATCTAAAAGCTAAACACTGACATAGACACAGATCAAACACAGAAAAGGGCAACTACACCAGAGTGACAGATAAAATCTCAAGTCATTCTGAGTCTGAGAGATGAATTGGGCCAGGAGGACTTGAGCAGACAGGAAGATGCAGACAGAGATGGTCTACTTCCCACAGAAAAGTCAGGGACACCCTGAGAAGTCAGGCCAAGGAGGTATATCCAGCTAGGCAGGAAGGAGTCAGTTAAAGGAGGAGTGTAGTTACAAGTGTTTGGTAATAGGATTCTTGAATTTCACATGTTCAGAGTTAATAACAGATCTTTGCTATAATTTAAACATGAACGTCACTGATTTAAAAAAAAGAGCTAAGGTTCAAGCAATCATGCAAAAGCCCAGTGGAATATTCATGTTAGAAGATAATTTGCTGAATGGGGCTGACGTTATTTAATAAGGATTGGCTCAAATAGCTCCACCAACCCTGGGCTCTCTTTTGTATAAGATGTCATGGTACAAATTCTTTTTCTAAATAACAGTTCAGAGAAATATCTATAATATATTAAATGTAAACAAAAGGCAAATTATTGGGAATCTTGAACAGAATAATGAGTTCAACCAGAGCATGTGTTAATGCCAGCAAGGAGACAGAACCCACAGATCTGGCCAGGCTGGCTTGGGACAGACGCGGCATTTGATTCACTTTCTTGTCATTTGTTTTTATGTAATCAGCACAGGTGTGCCGCCCTACTGCACACCTGGCCCTTAGAGTCCCTATGAATTTTCACAAGTCCTCCTTTACGAGAGTTCTCATTTAAATATTTCATTTTTATTATATTTAAAATTTTGTCTATGTAAGTGTCTATATGCCATAGATGATAGAGGCACTGGATCCCCTTTCAACTGGAGTCACAGTCAGTTGTGACTTGCCCAACATAGGTTCTAGAAACTAAATTTGAGACCTCTGAAAGTGCAGCAAGTGTTTTTACCAGTGAAGCCATTTCTCTAGCCCCAAAGTGTTTTAGCGTTGCTCGCTCAGTGAGAATGTTTGAAGCTGCTTCAGTTTCTAGAACTTATGACAATAAGACATTAGAAGTAATGTCTAGAAGAAAATAGAAGAAAAAGTTCCCATCTCTAAGAACTCCAAGAAAGTGGTGCTTAAAAATTTCATGGATAAAATTGAAATACTTTGGCCCATGACATCATGACACAAGGAAGGACATGGGAAACTCAAGAGACTCCATCAGAGCGCTTGAGGAGTCTGGGAACCCTGCCCTGATCTCAGTTGTGGCTTGTGACAAGCCACTTCAAAATACCTCAGGTACTAGCCAACTTTTCCATACAGTCACAGAGATATGTAAGATTTTTCAATTTAGACTGATTTTCATGTATTTTATGAATATAATAATTCAGATGTCTACTGAAAATTCACGGGTTGACAGTATTTAAAGACGCTCAGGGATTTTGAATTATTCACTCCCTCCCCACCTGAGCATCTGAGGCTTAGTAAATCAACAACACTCAATCAACCACACTCTTTTTTAATGTAATTTATTTATTTTTATGTTAATCACAGGTTAGGTACTTTGTATCCCAGGCTTAGCCCCCTCCTTCATTCCCTCCCACTCTCCCCATCCCTCCCTCATCTCCTCTCTGCCCCCCTCCAAGTCCACTGATGGGGGAGGACCTCCTCCCCTTCCATCTGACCCTAGTTTATCTTGTCTCTTCAGGGCTGGCTGCAATGTCCTCTTCTGGGATCTAGCTAGGCTTTTACTCCCGGGTGTGTGTGGTGGAGGGTCGAAGAGTCAGCCATTGAGTTCATGACAAAAATAGTCCCTGTTCCCCTTACTAGGGTCTCCAATTGGATACTGAGCTACCATGGGCCACATCTTAGCAGGGGTTCTAGGTTATATCCATACTTGGTCCTTGGTTGGAGAAACAGTCTCGTAAAAGACTCCTGTGCCCTGATCTATTTGGTCTTTGTGGAGCTCTTGTTCTCCCCAAGTCTTATTACTCTTACATGCATTATTTGCACAGCTGTAAACTCTATGACACAATGTTAGGATTTGTCTTCATATGGACCTGAGAATCTTCCATCTTCTAATATCTTCTAGTATGTTTTTAATTGTATTCTTCAATGTCTGAAATTTCTTACTGTACAAGGCTTTTATTCCATTGACAAGATAGTCTTTTGTTTAGTTATTTTTTTTTTTGAGCAATTGTGAATGGTACTGTTTCAGTGAGTTCCTTTTCAGTGTGTTTGTCATTTGAATATAGCAAAGTAACTGGCCTTTTAACATGTTCATTTGTACTCTGCTACTTCACTGCGTGTATCAAGCAGCTGTAAGAGTTCTCTGGTGGAGGTTTTAGTGTTGTGTATGTATAGAATCATATAATATGTAAATAATGATACTTCGACTTTTGTTTTTGTTATTTGTATTCCTTGTTGCTTTCATTTGTCTTATTGCTTAGCTGAATAGTAGAAATATGTGCTCTCAATCGAACGAAAAGAAATCAACTGATCAGTGGATAGCATCCCCAACTAAGAAGAAACTAGAAGATCAGACCTGTTAAATAAAAGTAGCCTTAAAGGAGACATGTTCTACAGTTAGGTGTCTTAAGAGGGGTTACATTATTACTTTCCATAACTTGACTGAAAGCAAGTCCATGAATATCACTTGTAAGATTTATCACTACCTGTAAAGCATGAATTGTGCTCTTTTTAATTAAAATAATTATCACTAATGTCAAGGAAAACATAACAAATTGCTCCTAATCCCATTACTTAATCACATCTTGTAATTTTTTATATTATTTTTAAGTCTTGCCTTCAGCTGGTTACGTTTATCAATATTACTCAGCATCTTTAAATTCAGGTTTTTATACAAATGATCTTATCCTACGCTTTAGAATAATTTTACATAGCATTTGAAATATTATTTTAAGTAATTGTAGAATATATCATGCTGCTTGCTGTAGTCTAAAGCAAAGAATTTAACATTATTTGAGAGTTTGTTCTAAATTAGGCATTAATGTAAAGTAAGCATTTGAACTCTGTACTCTGTACCTAGAATAAAGGCAACAGACATAACTGTCACACACAAGTAGATGACCAGCAGAATGACTGTTTCAGTGTGATGGAAACCTGTGGAAAATTCCAAGCACAGAAGGTTTCAGTTGTGGGCTTGAGTAAATGAAAAAGAAGGCTACACAATTGGCTAGACAGGACTAATTTCTATATGATCAGGTTTTATGTCTTTCATTTTGATTTCCATTATTCTTTTGTTAGAAAGAGAATCTATAGTGGAGATGAATTTTAGTGTTCTCTTTGTCTATCTATGAAACATAAAATTTGTGCCTTATAAATTAATTAATTTTGTTAGTTTAATTTTTATTATGTTTCTCTAGGATGAAAACCAGATACACATCTATGTATGTACTTGAGAAAAAGTAGTGTGAATGAGGCAGTCTTTAATATGTATTGAATATATATACATACCATTTGAACATATATGTCTTAAGCTGTTGTATTTATGTATGCTTTATAAAACCTTAAAATCCACATTTTTTTCTTTAAATGTGTGATTTAAGTATATATACATAACCATGTATATATGATTTTTGCTTATCAGCCTACTAACGTACACATTTTCTTCTTTCTCTTTTGGTTTGAATATTGACTTAGAAAAAGTAGCTCTCTATACAAAAGTGAGAACAATTTTGCAGATATTAAAAGGCAAGTGTACATGATTTTCAAGTGATTCATTTGACCTTATCCTGGATGGGTATGTTAGATTACTTCCAGAAGATGTATCTGAAAAAATGAATTAGAGAGATGAAAGATGAAGGAAGAGGGAGTGGAGTGTTAGAAGCTGACTGGGAGAAACATCATTTTGGCAATGAATAAGATGAGTGGACAGATCCTGGAGAGAAGCAGTTCTCAATCTGTGGGTCAGGACCAAACTATTTACATTCAGGGGTTGCATAAACCATTGGAAACACAGATATTTACATTATGATTCATGACACTGGCGAAATTACAGTTATGAAACAGGAATGAAAAGAGTTCTATGGTTGGATGTCACTACAACATGAAGAACTGTACTAAAGGGTTTCAGCATTAGGAAGGGTGAGAAGCATTTCTATAAAGTCATGAAAAGGTAAGGCATGTGGAAAATGTCATTGTTAGTCACATTTGTCTGTGCTTCTTTTCTTCTTCTTCCTCCTCCTTCTCCTCCTATTTGACCTCTTCCTTCTTTCCCTCCTCCTTCTTCCTTTTGTTTTTCTTAATTAATTCATTTATTTGTTCATTTTACATCCTATCACAAGCTTACTCCCTCTTCTTCTTCTAGGTTCACTCTTCCACCTAGTTTTCCCATACACCTTTTCCCCCCAATCCCACACCCCCTGGGTACCAACCCATCGTGACACATCAAGTCACATGAGGATTAAGTGCCTCCTCTTTCACTGAGGCAATCCAAGTCATCCCTGCTAGGGAAACAGGGTCCAGGGGAAGGCAACAGAGTCCAAGTCAGAGACAGCCCCTGTTCCACTTGTTGGGAGACCCCATTGAGGACCAAGCAGCCCATCAGCTTCATATATGTTGGAGGCCTTTCAACACAGGGTTTTTCTATGTATCCTTGGTTGTCCCAGAACTCACTCTGTAGACAAGGCTGGCATTGAACTCAGAGATCCACCTGCCTCTGTCTCCCTAGTGCTGGGATTAAAGACATGCACCATCACCACCTGTCTTGTGCTTTTTTTTTAACAAGGTAAATGTGTATATTCTTAAGATCTCACGATCAAATTTCTCTTCAGGGTGTTGGTCAGGGCTGTCCTAGAGACACCCCAAAACACTATAGGCTATCACCACTATCCTTGGTTGCTACCAGAACTTGATGGTAAGAGTTTACTGTTAAAGATGCCCCACACTTTGCTCATAAGGCATATAGAAACCAAGTTATCATGAAGCTTTCTCCCTGAGTACCAGCTTTCATAACACTGGGAGGTGCTAAGGAGGATCCTGACGGAGAAAAGTCGTCAATGGTCTTATTCACATACAAGCATGGAAAGCTACAATCATGTTGAGTAAAAGGCAAAAATGAGATATCAGTATCAAAGAACATCTTTGAAGAAGGAGTTGAAAGATTGTAAGAGCTAAAGTTTGGGGAAGACAGGTGAAATAGTATCTTCTGGACATTACAAGATTTCTATACTCATGAACTCAGAGCAGTTGTGGTTGCACATACAAGACTTAGACAAAATCAATCCAGTTATTTTTCCAGCATTGAGGGAAGAGGGCTGATGAGCTCTACCCACAGCTGAGGATCTATGGAAAGTTAGTGGCTCCATGAAGAGGGATAATAAAGGTTTTTAAAGGTGTGAACCTGGAAAGTTAATGGTGTTTCATGGGATTGACCCACACCCATGGGCAGCACAAATTGGTCCCAATAAGTTACTGAATGAAAAAAAAAGGTTGTTTGTAGAGGGTAAGAGACAGGAAGTGGTCAGGAATGTCAGGTGAATATGATCACAAATGGTGAATGTGTATAAACTTTGCAAAGAACTAATATAAATATTATTTTTATTGTTTTTGCCTGTGTTCTTTTCAGACTCTTAATAATGCATATTATTTTAAATATGTTTGAGTGTTTTGAGTCAAGCAAAATGGTATCTATTGTAAAGTCCAGCATATTTTAATTAAATATAGCATTTTCTTAGGAATGATTAAGATATGTGAAGATGGACTTGTGTAGTGTTCAAACGTTATGCAGAGTGTAGAGTTATCTGACTTCACTGTTGTCTAATATTGAATACTGAAGGTGACTCATGGTACTGTTGAGATTCTGGTAGTTAGGACTCTATTCCATGTTAGCTAGAGTTTTATTTCATGGTTCTTATCAAGTGGGAAATATGAATAACTCACTCTTAGATTTTAATAATGCTCTGGAGGAAACCTGAAGTGTTTGGCACACTCAAAGTGAATATTGTGAAGGCTACTCTGTGTGACAGAGTAACACTACACTTTTTTCTAACTTAGTTGTTTTCTTGTTTTTCTCAATATTTATGTGGCAGATCTATACTTAGGAACATATTTTTATTCTATGATTAATGATGGTATTTAAAATACAAGAAATAACTAAATCTTTTCTGTAGAACAAAGAAATAGATCAATATATACAAGTCCTTTTGTTACCACATCAAGTACATTTTAAAACAAATTGTCAAGTTGTCTAGTAGATTTTAGGCAAGAATTATTTTTAGCTGAATAGTGCAGACTAAAAGAAGCCTTAATTTGGAATGTCATGCTTAGAAAATTGTGGTAAAACTAAGATCCCATCCTGTCAGAGATGATTGGCTCAAAGCTACTAAAGTCACTCTATTGAAAAAAATGCAAACAAGACCTTGTGTTCCCTCATATCTTGTACATTTTTAAAATGAAGAATGTAGTAGTTACTTTTCTATTGTTCTTATGCAATACCATGACCAAAGTTACTAAGCAGAAAGGGTTCATGTGGGCTTACGATTCCAGAGACTTAGAGGCCGTAATAGTGAAACAAAAGCATGGCAGTAGGAGCAGGAAACTGAGGGCTCACATCTTGAACTACAATCTCAAATCAGAGAGAGCTAATAGAGAATGGTGGATTTGAAACCCCCAAACCCACGCAAGTGACATACTTACTTTTACAAGGCCATGCCTTTAAGCCTACCAAACTACCCCACCAACTGGAGACTAAGTATTCAAACACCCAAGCCTATGAGGGACATTTTTATTCAAATCACCAGAACTAATGTTCATATCTTTCATAGAAATATATCATATATTAAATATAGTCATTGTAGAAAATTAAAAATGTACATAGAAAAAAAATCAACCATATTTGTCTAAGAAAGGACAAATATGTCACTGACATGACAGGTATAATACCCATATATTTTCTGGAGAAAATAGTTGATGAAGAAATAAATATATGAATAATCTATTTCCCATCTTTCCCATCTTTGGATACAATGGTAAAAAAACCTGTACGTGGTCCTTAAGGAGAGATAAGATGAATGAAGGAAAAAGAAAGACTAATATCTATGATCTGACTCTGAGCTCCTAAATCTGGCCAAGTAAGAAGTCAATATGTTCCATTATTTACATTGAAAAGGCTACTGTGTTGTATATCCATCAAGTGGACCTCTGAGTCACAGAGGTGTTATAAGCAATAAAAACAATAATTCTTGGTGAAACTATACTGAGTTCCACATACTTTATTATGCAATATGGAGAAAGCCAAAGGAAATAAAAATGATTCTTGTTGCTCTTATTTTTGACAGTTTCATACATATAGGCAATGTATTGTGATTACATTCAGCCTCTATTACCCTCTTTTTTCTCTCTTTCTTTCCCTATGATCCCATTCATTTTCTCAAATAGACCTAGTGACTAAACAACTGAGAAAAATGATACTTCCTTTTTTCATAGCAAACATTAACAGTCAAAAGCTTCTAAGGAAGGGATAGGGCCTCATGGGCATCTCTTCTATCTGTGATGGAAAGCTGAAGTGTCTAATCTGTAGTGCCCTTCATTGCTGGGTTCTAACAGATGTATGCTGTTTTGGAATGGCACTTTTTCATAAGACTCCTTCCTAAACTCCAGCTTTTACATTCCTTCCATTCTCTCTTCCATGATACTTCCTGGGCTTTGGGAAAGAAAATTTTGACTGTCCAGGACTGAATCAAACCTTATTTTGTTGTCTCTCTCCATTTGTTGACTTTAATGTCTTAGAGTGTTGAGTGAGTAGTTTTAGAGTTCCTTTAATCAGGGTTTTTATATACATAGAACTATTTTTACAAAATCCCTCTTCTACTCTCCAGGAAAGACCCCAAGAATTGGTAGTGATATTCTGCTCAGATGCTTCTACATTTTGTCAGTATAGCATTCTAGAAATCACTAGATTTCACAACAATCACTTAGCAGTTATCAGGATGTACTACCCTGTCTGAGTTCATTTTCATTTTAAAGATAGGAAAATGTGGTATATGACAAAGGGGTATTTAACTTGCTCTTGTCAAGATAGTGATAATTAATCTACTTCTCTGATTATTATTATCCCATTCCATGTTTCTAAATCATCTGTAACACTTTCTAGTGCTTATTTGCTGCACTTTATTGGTTTAAGCAAATAACATACTTGCATTTTCTATTTTAAAACAATGGACATCTATCAAATATTTTTTGTTATTAGTATGTGATAGATAATTACTCAAAACAAAAACCTTCAGTAATGTATAAAGAATTAAGGTCATTACTCATTAAGTGGCTTTGGCTTGTTTGAGATCTGTTGATTTATTCTGGACTCATCTGAAGAGACTTAAAATACAGTTGAGCCTGTTCTACATGTCTTATCCTTCTAGAGCAGTAGGCAAACTTAAATTAGTTTTTCTCACAGAGATTTCATTATAACCATAAATGGTCAAATTCTTGGCTTTTGATATGTCTGTTAATAGTCCATTAACAGAAGGTGCCATTGTCAAGCCTTGAAGCAAGGCATGGAAATGTATACACAGTTTTTTATAACATGGTTAAAAATTTTCAGGGAAAATTTGTAGTAGATGTAGGGAATGAAAAAAAATAGATGCCATCTTTAAGGAAGCTATATCACTTACAAGTTGGAGTCCATGAAAGAATGGGTTTAACATGTGTTTCTGGGAGAGATGGGGAGAGAATATTGTTCTTTGGTTCTGAAGTATTCAGTGTTATTGTGAAGACTTAGACACAACCTGCCTGTGGAATGTTGAGAAATGATAGAGACATCAGGGTGTGGAGTCTAGTGGAAGGATACTTTTGGTACTATCAGCCCTTTTTCTTTGTTTCTTAGCTGCATGTGTCTGACAGCTTTGTTCTACTGTTTGCTTCTTGCAGTGATAGATTGTCTGACTATAGACTTAAAAGCAATGAATACAGAAAGCCAAGGACCGAAGTCCTCTAAATCATTAGTCAAAGTAAACCTTTACTGTTTCAAGTGCTTGTCTCGGATATTTTGTCAGAACAATAAAAAGTCCACCTACACAGAACTCAAGGGTGGATCTAAGACAGTTCTGTGTGGTCTTATTCTTTAAAAAGTAGACCGCCACTGAATGTTGTTGAGAGGCAATATAACATACTTTGAATTTGACTAAGGTCACTGGCTACAGTGTAGATAATCAGCTGTAAGGGCCAAAATGCAAATAATAAGAGCAGGTAAAGAGTGACTAAACAGTTCCAGAGAGAGCTGCTCTGTGGAACGCTGAGATAATTTGAAAATGGGATCAACACCCATATGTCTTCTTATCCCCAACCCTGAATCTCCCACTTACTTTGCTTCATCCACACCCTTTCAACTCTCTGGTCACACAAGGTATGTGTCTACACAGTGGTTTCATAATTTTATTTGTTAAACTCTGTACATTTCCCTCTGTACTCTGCCTAGTTGAACTCTTATTTATTCTTTAGATCTAAGTTTCAGTATCACTAATTCAGAGAATAATTACATGAGTGTCCACAAAATATTTTGATGTCTTTGTCTTACTCTGGCATTCCTGTTTTGCATGACCCTTAATAACAATGTCAGATTTGTTCAGTCTGTTAATTATTGCCTGAATCTCCCTGCACAGATTCTGTTTGGTTGTATGAAGCTGTTCCTAGTTCTGATCTCAGTGATTAGATGTGCAATTTTTCTTTAGTGAATATGTTTTTTTAATATATATAGCAAATGAGTATCTCTGCATAGAATGTTTGGATATATATATATATATATATATATATATATATATATATATATATATATTAGCTAGGATAGCCAAAAGGACATAAACTTATATAATGAATATATACCACAAAAGGGATTTATGAGATTGACTTACATGCTATACACTGAGTAGTCATAGTCTGACAATGGTTGTCAGAACACTGAGGAGGATGAGAATGCAGTAGCTGCTCATCTCATGCACCTGGAAGCATCAGCACTTAAAATTTGGCTCTGGAAGCTGGAGCATTCATGGAAGGCCACTAGTCTTCAATGCACTTTGGAAGGCCCTGGCTAGGTTTTTATGCCTGTGAATGATTGCTATGACAACAACAGTAGCAAGAGCAGGAGTAGAGTAGTTGCACTCCTAGTAAGGCATGGATGCAAGCAGCAAAAAGCAACAGCTTTCCATTGGATCTTTCTTTTAAAGGCCACAGAGGGGAAGATGCTATCCACTCAGTTTTCACCCTTAGATGATACAAAGTCAGGTCTTCCCAGAGGCTTCTCTTCTAGTTGGTTCAAGTACTTATGAACTTGATAGCCAATGTAAAACAACCAACTTGATAACCATCATAAAATTGACTCAATTAAACTTTAAAGTGATCACTAGCAACAATGTATTTGAAAAACTAAAAATAAAAAAAGAATAAATTTTAGAAAGCAGTGTGAAGTAGCTGAGAATTCACACTAAAACTGAATATGCTACTTTATAAAAAAAGGTTTCGTAAATGCTGTAGGGACACTTCTATGTCCTGGTGAATATGATCAATAATTCCTAAAGACAGCAGATTAAAAGTATGCCACTCAGTTGCAATAAGTGTCCTATTAAAATTCATAGTGCTGCTAAATGAAAGGAAATCTGCTAGAGCAGAACCTAGGATGAATTTACATTTACTGTGTGCCTTCACCTTGGTGTCATGTTTCCTCCCTCAAGTGAGTGAACAGAGGCCCCAAAAGACCTTGGGGAAAGGTCATCTCTGAGGCTTGAAAGTGCAAAAAGGGATTAGGCAGAACCCTGAAGTAAAGTGGAGCAAGCAGTACTTTGCAATACTTTGCCATCAGCACAAAGGTAGCACAAAGAACCATGTTGTCCCAGAGGCCACTCATTCTAATCTACACCAACTTTTGCATCTTTCTTAAAGACTACTAGTCTCAAGTTCAGCTACTCTGGGCTCTGAGGGCTGCACTCATTAGACCAGTGTAGATGGGAAACAAATCAGTTACATTCAAAGTCAGGAGTCTTGAAATGATGAGGGTGGGATCACTGTCTCAGAGCTCTGTTTAGGTAATTCAGAGGCACAAAGTTCTTTTATAATAAGAGGAAAGAGGAGCAGAAAACAGTGGCTGAAAAGATGATGTCATGGCAGCCAGGCCCTTCCTCATTCAGAGAGTGTACACATGTTCCTCTACAACCTCTTTCTGTCCTCAGCTCCTTAAACTAGTTTCTACAGTTATGTTGAGGGCATATTTCTTTTCTGAAAGTTAAACCTCACCACAATTTACATGCTTTGGGTGAATTGATGTATAGAATCAAGGAATCAGAAAGAACCGCCTAGAATCTGATCTATTCTGAAGATCACCGTATGTTCCAGGTTCTACAAATATTCAGAAAGCTCATTTGGAAGTTAACAGCTGAATCACTCATGCCATTTATCTTCAGACTTTAAAATGCCAGCAAATGAAGGGGAAGAGTATAGGGGCAACCTACAAAAGGGCAGCCACTACTATATAATCATTCAGAGCAAAGATGATGCAAGCGTATCCTGATCTTCAGCTTTGTGCTTCAGGAAACAAAAGAAAAGGCAAAATAGGCAAGCAAATGAGAAACATGAGACGACACGAACAAAGAAATAGGACATCAGAAGACGAATGTCACATCATATAACTTATGACTCATATCTGTGTGTCCTCCTCCTGTGTGTTTCTGTGTGTGTGTGTGTGTGTGTGTGTGTGTGTGACATAAGTGCTAGAGGTTCTGCATCCCTTGTTTGTCTCCTTAGATACTCCTCTTATGTAATATCTGGACTTACAGGTGGCAATATTACTGTACTACAACCAAATATCTTTGAGTTGCAACAAATTTTCAAAATATTTTCTTGAACACCGCTGCAGAAGTACCTAGCCTAATGCAGCCTAGGTCAGTTATTTCCTTTCTCTTGACTGTTTTAGTGAACATTTAATTTATAGAATTTTGTTTTTCTCTGGAGGTTGACCATGATATTCAGAGTCCAAAGTACTTCAGATCAAGGGTTAAACTCAATGTCCCTAAGATTTTTTTCTCAGAAATTGGAGGAAATATTTACAAACTTGTTTACAGAAGCCTTCCTGTAGAAATGCTGCCCTTGATGATTTTGATCCTTGGATTTTTTAAAAACAGTTTCCAGACTCTTAATGTTTATGTAGTTTCTTGGTTTTTGGTTCAATAAATGTTTCTAAGTACATACATGCATATTGCTGTGGAGTTTTATATTTTGTTTGGATTCAATCTCTTCACAAATTACTTTTTTCTGGATATTTATAATAAATTATTATTATTATTATTATTTTTACTTTTGGAGACCAGAAAAAAAATGAATGAAAAATGTTCCAGTACGTGGTTTGTAAGATGTATTGAGTAAGTACTAAGAAAATAAATATTCTGTCAATGATGAAAATGTATGCACCGAATGTGAAATATGTCATTTGAAGTCACAGTGAGTATAGTAATAAGTTGGAGGTGATTTAACACCAAAGTAAAGACATGTTGAGCTAAGATGCTCTGCAAAAGTTTCTTTTCTGTGTTTGAATGTTTTCTCTTCCAAACTTAATGTAAATAGTATTGTTACTTAACAGTATTAAGAGAAGAATGATAAATGGTGACTGGGCATGGTAATAGCTTTGCTTTTCCATTGAGTTGATGCTGTTATTGTGGGAAAGAGTTCATACAGAAATACGGATTTTCATATCCCCCATTTGTCTTTCACTGAGGAAAGACATAGTAAGAAGGCCTTTACCCTGGCTAGTCTAAGGTCTTTTCCAGAAATGAGAATCATTACATTTACATTTGGAATAAAAATGATCACCTCTCAGGAGTTTATGGTCACAGAGTGGACTGACACAGCTTTCTTCACTGGTTGTTTGCTCAGTCACCAGAATTCTTAGGTTTTATTCCTTGCTATGACTTGGAGCAAAAAAAAAAAGTGTAATTTCATGAGCCTGCCATAGTAACAGAAATGATAACATCAATTCCAAGGAACAATTTAAATTGCTAATAAAAATCTACACATGAAGCCTCGAGTGGAAAACATTAGCATATGACAAATTTACACTAAGTTTTCACTAAGTGTCCAATGGATTCTAGAGAGGAAGACCTGCTCTGCTGGGTTGGGGAAGGTTCTTGGCTAAAAATAAATAAATATTTCCTAGGATAGCCAAGAGTCAGGTGTTTCCTCCATGTTTTACAGATATTAAAGGAGAAGATGGCAGGGTTTGGAGTTGCCTGGAGGAGAAAGGGCCTGATCCAGGTGTGAAGGGTATATAAGCTTCAAAAGGCTAGAAGGGAAAATTGTCATACAGGAAGATAGTGATACCTTATTAAGAGTGATATATATCTTTAAATAAATGACTTGTGAAACATATTAAAGAACAGCAAAAAACTAAGAAGTGCAGACACTGAAGAAATGTGTAATAGAATAAAGAAGTAGAAATGTCTTAATATATTTATTGGACTGGCAGTGCAAAGAGCAAATATTCCTAGATTCCACATAGTCAGACAAAATAATGAAGCAACATGGAGTAACATAGTTAAATCCTAATCCACAGATTGACACTCTTCTGAAAATGATGTCAGTGTTATAGGCTTTTTAAACTTCATGAACTCTGGAAATTACTCACATGACTATCTTGATACTATGAAAGCATCCAAAGACAGTTTGCAAATTACTCTAGCTATGTTCACATAAAACTTTATTTACAAGGCAGATTTCTTGCAAAGCATGGTTTGAAGCATAGTAGCATCATGAGGATAAAAAAAGAAACAGTATGAGATATTAAAAACTCTGTTCTTAGACTGGAATGCCTGCCTGCTAAAAAGAAATAAAGACAGAGCCAGAGATTGCTGACAATACATGAAGTGTTGAAATTTCAATGGAGTCACACATATTGAGGTGATAATGGGATTCATAGACATTTCTTGTGGAAGGAAGAAAATAAAATTCCAATGACTGAATTTGGGATATCTCTGAGTGGGATAGTTACTGGCCTCTGTTGTGGCAGTGTTTTCTTCCTTAACTCTAATGTTTGATACACTGGAGAGTATGCTTTATAAAAATTTATGAAGTGGCACAATCATGATTTTTTTCCTTTTATGTATCTATGTGATATTTTAGTAAATACAAAGGATATTGAAATAAGTAATAAAACCATAGAACAAAAATTCATGATCACGGCCAGAATCATGATCCAGAAAGTGAGAGAGTTGAAAAGGAGGCCAAAAGAAGAAAGGTTGAACTGAGGGTGAAGACAAGTGTGCATTCAACTCACTTAGGAGGACAGAGACATCTCCTCGTGGAATTTTTAGTGTTGAATATTGGATTCCAGATTATTTTTAACCAGGATGGAGATGGTAAAGAAATTTATTAGTTAATTTAAAAGCTCAAAGGCAGTCTATTTAAAAAAAGACAAAATAAAATATGTTGAAGGAAGAAAAGAGAATTAATTACCCTTGCAATTAGGAAAATGTAAATAAAACCACTTTTTTGACATTTCAAATCTCATCCCAGTCAGACTGGTTAAGATCAACAAAACAACTGACAACAAATGCTGACAAGTTTGCACAGAAAAGGTAGCATTATTCACTGTTGGTGAGACTGTGATTAATGCAGCCACTCATTAATCAGTATAGAGAAATAATAAAAATAAATCTATCACAAAATCCAGCTATACCATTCCATGGCAAATGCCCCCCAAACTTGACATACTACTCCACAGATACTTACTCGGCCGTGTTCATTGACACTATTCGCAATAGCTAGGAGATAGAAACAACTAAAATGTCCTTCTGCAGATAAATGGATAATGAAAATGAGGAACCTACAAACAATGAACTATTACTAAGCTGTAAAGAAAAATTAAATAATGAACTTTGAAGGCAAATAAGTGGACTTAGAAAAGATTATATTGAATGAAATAATCCAGACCCAGAAGATAAACATACATGTTCTTTATAATTTGTGGTTTGTATCTCCATGGTGAGGGACCATCCAAATCAAACTAATTGAAATGGGAAAATATAACTATAGGAGGCATCTTTCTATGTGCTGGTGTCCTGCACAGAATAAAAAAGGAGAAAGCAAACTGGATTCCTTTCTTTGTGCTTCCTGACTATAGATACAGTGTGATCAGCTACCTAAAGTTCCTGTTACCATGAGTTCTGTGCCATGAGGGAAGGGACTCTGAGCAAAAAAAAAAAAAAAAAAAAGGCCTTCTAGTCCTTCCTTCCTTATGTTGCTTTTGTCAAGTAAGTTTTTATACAACAAGACAAGTAGCTAATACAGATGTTATCTGAACAAACAGGAAGACTACATAATGAAAATGAAAGACTAAGATAAATGCAGATAAGGGAATCTTCTAAAGAGGGCCAATGTGCTCCATGGAGGTAAAGTAATGTCTCTTCTGCCCTCCCTACCTTTTTATCCACCACCATCCCTGTGTGTGTGTGTGTGTGTGTGTGTGTTTGTGAGTGTGTGTATTTATTTGTTAGTTGAAGGAAAAAGAAACATCTCCATAATCCTAGGAATAAGTGAATAAAACTGATGAGAGATGATTGTTCAACAATGTGATTTCAGGTATACTTAAGAGAATTCATTAAATGATTGGCTGTCAACCCACTGCAAAAAAAAAAAAAAGAACAGAGATATTTTTAAATCAATATAGTTAATTAGTAATTCAAAAATTCAAATGAGAAATTTATATAAATATTATGATAAGTATTTGTTCAAGTGTACCTGTCACCTTCCACAAAAATCAACCCATCTGGATCAAAGACCTTAACATAAAACCTGAAACTGTTAGAGGAAAAAGTAGGAAAAGCATTTGAAGAGATAGATATTGGCAAAGCCTTTCTGAATATGACTCCAGCTCTCAGGAAAAAATGCCAGCAATTGATAAGTGGGACTTTATGAAATTAACATTCCTCTGTAAAGTGAAGGATAGAGTTAATCAAGAGACACCTTATATAATATACTACTCACATAGGATTAATATCTAGAACAGACATTTAAAAGAATTCAAAACGTCTTCACAATAAATCAGATTGTTCCTTCAACAAATAAAATAATGAAATAAAAAGACAGTTTTCAAATGATGAAATACATGTGGCCAATAAACATACAAAACATGTTAACTCTCCTTAGCTATCAGAAAAAATGCAAACTAAAACTACATTATGATTCCATCTTTCCCCAGTCAGAATAGCAAACATTAAGAAAAAACAAATTTTGGCAAGGTTCTGGACAAAAGGGAGCTTGTATACACTGCTAGAAACATAAATGCTTGGGAAATATAGCTATGTAGCTATATTAGGTCATAATAAAGATCTATTTTTTGTTTGTGGGTTTTTAAACCTCTTTACTGATTTTCATAATAGCTATAATAGTTTCTATTCCTACCAGTGTATATGAGCCTCAAAAGGCTCCACTCCAACGGATTACAGCTTTAATGTGAATTAGTGATTTTGTCTGACTATTTACAATAGCAAAGTTATAGAGCTAACGTGCTTGCCCAACAACAGATGGGGAAAACTTGGTGTATTTTCACACCAGAAACTGTTTCTAGACATAAAGAATGAAATTGTGCCATTTTCAGGAAAGTAGATGCAGCTGTAGATAATCGTATAAGGCAAATTCATTAAACCTCAGAAAGATAAACTCTGAATGTGTCCCCTCATTTGTCATTCTTAGATTTTACATAGATATTTACAATCACGGCTCTGTCTAAGGGGATAAATAGTACCAGTGGGAAGGGATGAGGGTAACAAAGAGGCCATATGGAAATGTGGAGTGTGGTCAAGGTGCGATGTACAGTAATAATAAATGTATAAAACTCTGACTAAAATGTCTTTGAAGCTTATACTTACCCAAAGTAAAAATTCAGTTTCACATACAAACTATCCTTGACTCATACACTTGAAATAGGTGAGTTCTATGCTATCTAAATTAGCTGTTGAAATTTCGGTGATTGAGGCTCGCAAGACAGCTCAGCAGGTAAAGGCACCAATGCCAAGCCTGATAACCTGGTTTCCAGTTTCACAGAATGGAAGGAGAGAACTGATTCCCAAATTGTTCTCTGATACCTACACGTGCACACTGGCATGACACTCCTCCACCCCCAACTACACAAAATAAAAAGGAGTAAAAATGAAATAAAGTATATGATCATACTGGTTATGGGTTAACCCCCTTCATATGTGCAGGTTACCATGCATATATGGAGAACATTAGCTTATGGCAGACACTGATCCTTTGGCTCTTACAGTATTTCTGTCTTCTTTTCAATGATATTCTCTTAGGCTTAGGTGTTGGGTTTGAACCTTAGATGAATTAATTGGGGTTGGTCATGCCCCCCCCCCATCCTCTGTTTTGTGCATTTTGACCAGTTGTAGATTTTTGGTCCCTTTTTGTTGCAAAAGAAGCTTCTTTGATGAGGTTGAGTGCTTCACTTATCTATGGGTATAAGGACAAGCATTTAGAATGTGCTTTGTAGTTACACTGGTTTAGGAAAGTGACAATAATCAGTTCTCCAATGGGAATCTATGGCCTCACTAGTGCAGGCAGGCATGGTAAAACTCACCAGGGAAAGTTAGTGGGCCAGCTGTGACTCTGGAGGTAGCCCTGGGAATACAGAGATGACTCACTAGTAGATTGTCTTCATCGGAAACGAAGCCTGGGGGTGTGTAGATCTTTATGATTTGATATTTTAAACACACTTCCAACTATCATTGCACTCTAATTTGCATTACTGAGATTCTTGTTTAAAGATGAAAATGTACTTGAAGTACTTACAAAGAGATACATCCTACTATAATATTTAATGGAAAAAAATTTAAATTTAGCTCTTCCAGTAAAGTAATGGTCCCTCATAAAACCATGTATGAACACTGACCATTTAAAAAATTATATTGCTTTGAAAATGTGTTATACCTTGAGAGTTCAACTAAAGGACTTAAGCAAAGTGTTCTATATATTTGAATCCTAAAGTAAACATCATGTCTTTTCTAATTTAGCAGTTCTTGTTCTTCTTTCTAGTTCCTGTACTGTATCCATGAATACATTTATTTACTTTGATACATGTATACATTTTAGTTGATTAGAACTTGCATATGATGGAAAAATGCATTGTTTTTCTTGAGACTAGGTAGCAATTCTTAATATTCTACTGTCTAAGATGATTCATTTTCCTTCAAATTTCATTTTTCCTTAACAAGGAATAATATTCTGTTTTATAAAAGTACCAGATTTTTATCATCTATTGATATGGTGATGGAGAGCTAGGTTGGTTCCATTTCTTTACTACAGTAAGTAAAACAACAATAAACTTGTGTGTGTGTGTATGTGTGTGTGTGTGTGTGTGTGTGTCTGGTTGAGTGTGGAGCTCTCTAGCTACTTATGGCCAGGAAGTGGCTGAGTCATATGGCAGTTCTTTTTATGATTTTTTGAGGAGCTTCCAAAATGATTTTCATAATATCTGTATTAATTTACACTCCCACCAACTGTGAATAGGGCTCCTGTCTTCACATCCTGTCCTGCATTTTTTATATGACTTCTTGATGACAGCCATTCTGACTCAGGTGAGATAGTACTCAAAGAAGTTGTAGTTTGCATTTCCTTGATGACTAGAGATGTAGTCCTTTGAAAATTTTGAATATTTTTCACATGTCTATTATAATCAGTTATAAAGATTTTCTCCTACTCTGTGGGCTCTTGGTGTGCTCAACTGATAGCTTCCTTTGCTTTGCAGAAACCTTAATTACTTGTTGACACTTGGGCCTATCTCCTCTTCTACTGATGTCCTGTTCAGAAAGTTCTTGCTTATCCCTGTGTCTTAAAGAGTATACCCTATCTTTTATTTTAGCAGTTTCAGTGGGGTTATTAAATTAAGGCATTTAATTTATTTTTAATTAATTTTGAGCAATGCAAAAGGTATAAATTCAATTTTTTTCTTTAGGAGATGGATAACAATTTTATCTATCCCCCCCACCCAACCCCAGCCTATACTGGCTGTTGCCTCCTTTGTCAGGAATTAGGTAGGCATAATTTGTTTTATTGGTTTATTTATTAGCCCACAACTCCATTCTATTGTTTTACTTGCCTGTTTTTATACCAATACCAGACTATACTTTATCAGCATAGCTTTATAACATAATTTGAATGTGAGTATTGTAATACCTACCACATTGTTCTTATTCTTTAGGAGCACTTTGGCTATTTGTTTTTGTTATTGTTGTTCCACATGAATTCTTTTATTGTTATCTAGCATTGTGAAATATAACATTAGAATTTTGATGAATCTTGCATTAAATCTCTCTGCTAAGTTTGGTATGATAGCTATTTTTACAATTTAATTCTGCCATTCCAGGTCTTTTCATTGTCTAGTATCTTCTTTGGTTTTATTTTTCAGTATCTTGAAGTTTTCATTGCAAAGAACTTTCTCTTCATTAGGTGTACTTTTAGGTATTTAATGTTTTAGAGCTCTTTTAAATGGGTTATTCTTTCTTTGTGAATATATCGTTGGTATGTATTGAGGATTTTTTATGTAATGCTTTTATTTCCTGAAACTTTATTGTGTTTATTTGATATAGGAATTTTCTAGTATATTCTCTCAGATTTTTCTAAAACTACAGATTTATGTCATCTGCAAGTCAAGAGTTTGGCATGTTTGTTTTTTATTTTATTCCTTTTATAGCTAGGAGTTCAAGCAACCTTTATACCTCTCTATGTATATGTGCATGTGTGTGTTATGTGAACAATATATATTCAATGATATTTCTTTGCTCAATCTAGAAAACTATATGGCATACATATACACAGTGCTCATCAAAAATAAGATTCCTAGGAACTGTTTGTATGTGTACTTAAATAACTTTGTCACTTATAATTCACTTTGAAAATATGCCAAATTTCAGGTCCAGTAAAATGAAGACCAAGAAGTAGTAAATAAAAATCAAATCACTTTTTGAAATCACATTATATGGGTATAATTGGATACACCTAGCTGCCTCATACTGTTGCATAATAAACATTTTTTCACAGTGCAATATAATTATCAGTCCCCACTGAACTATGTCTGAAAAATTGATGAAACAGTTGAGCCTTAATGAACAGAGATATTTGCATTTCATTACTAGGTTGTATAATTCTGCTCATAAACTTTATTAAACTATTTTAATGCTCAGTTCACTGTAGATGAAAGCAAAAAAAAATCTGTCTTGAATTCTTTTACTTCTTAGTCATGTATAGAACACTCATTTTTCTTCACCTTTATAAAGTATTCTGAAACAGGGTAAGACTGCAAATTTCAGGTTCCTTAGATTTACCAAATTCTTCCTGAAAGCCCACAGGATATTTGTCAGTCAATTGGATCAAGGCAAAACTTTAAACATGCATATGTATAAATGATTTCTAATGCTTGTATATCTTCTTTTATTTGGTGTTAACTTCTATAATGAAAAGAGACATTATGTATAAATGCTGTTTCTTGCATTTTCCTAATAGTGTTGTTGAGTAGTGAAGAATTAACAGTGACTGTGATTGTGTTATGTGTGTTGAGAACTGAACCTAGAGTGTCATGCATGTTAATGTGCCCTTTACCACAGTGCAGTATTTTTAATATACAATATAACTATTCCAAGTTGTTACATTCATTTTTAAAAGGATGTGCTCAAACCTCCACTTTGTTCCCATTTATGCTCTCAGAGATAGTACAGTTTTAGTGTTATTTTAACTGCAACTCATTTCTAGTAATAAAACTTTTCTTCTAGGTTAAAGGACAACATATTAGTGATTGATTTTTTTTTATTGCCTGAGCTACATTGTGTTTTCCATTGAAATGTATAGTGCTGTTTTTGTGTTGTTTTGTTTGATTTAAAAATAATTTTATTAATTCTTTGAGAATTTTATGTACTGTATTTTGATTCTATTTATCCCTTGTCTCATCTTATATCCACCCCTCTCCCACACCCACCAAATGATATATCTTTATTTTTTTTTATCTTCACTTAATTAAATCCAATTTGTGCTGCTTATATACTTCTGTACCATGTTAGTCTTGTCAGTGGCCACACCATTTAAGAAAACCAACTCTTCCTCTCTCAGCAGTGTTCAGTTAATAACAGCTACCAAGCGAGAGGTGGGAATTCATGCCCACTTTGCTGAGATTTTTGCCTGGATTAAGCTTCTACCGGTCTTGTTCATATTATATCAAACACAGTTTATACGGGAAGATATTTTATTGTGTCTGGAAAACAGTTTCCTTATACTTGTCTAATATCTCCAACTCTTCCATTCTTTTACTCCCTTCATCTACAATAATCCCTGATTCTTGGGAGAAGGGGTTTTGGTACAGAAGTCTCATTTTGGTATGAACACTGCACAGTCACCT
>CM053765.1:52335398-52349013 GCA_028658305.1 Pachyuromys duprasi
AGGTTGGTATGATCAATGCTTGTTTAGATGAACAAATGGGATGGTCATTGAATGGAGGATAAAACAAGCAACAGGACAGGAGCATACCAAAGAGGGCCTCTGATAAAGTATCGATATAGCAATGTATCAAAGCAGATATTAAGACTCACAACCAAGCCTTCTGCAGAGGCCTGGGAATAATAATGAAAACAGGGCAAGTTAGTAAGACTTGTGGAGAACAAGAGCTCCACAAAGATCAAATTGAGCAGGGCACAGGGGTCTTTTACGAGATGGTTTCTCCAACCAAGGACCATGTATGGATATGGCCTAGAACCCAAGCTCAGATGTGGCCCAAGGTAGCTCAGTGCCCAACTGAAGACCCTAGTAAGGGGAAGAGGGACTGTTTCAGTCATGAACTCTATGGCTGGCTCATGAACTCTATGGCTGGCTCTTTGACCTTCCCCCATACACCCCAGGGAGTAACAGCCTGGCTAAATCCCAGGGGAGGACATTGCAGCCAGCCCTGAGGAGACAAGATGATCTGGGGTCGGAGGGAAGGGGAGGAGGTCCTCCCCCTTAGGTGGACTTGGAGCGTGCGGGAGGAGATGAGGGAGGGATGGGGAGAGTGGGAAGGAATGAGAGAGGGGGCTACACCTGGGATGCAAAGTACCTAACCTGTGATTAACATAAAAATACATAAATTATATTAAAAATATAGGAAATCATGAAATTTGCAGGTATATGGTGGGAACTAGAAAAGATCATCCTGAAGGAGCTATGCCAGAAGCAGAAAGACACCTATGGTATATACCCACTTATATGTGGATATTAGACATATAATATACGATAGGCATACTAAAATCTAAAGAAACTAAGCAAAAAGGAGGACTCTGGGTAAGATGCTCAATCTTCATTCAGAAAGGCAAATGGGATAGACATTGGAAGAAGATGAAAATAAGGAACAAGACAGGATCTTACCACAGAGGGCCTCTGAAAGACTCTACCCAGCAGGGTATTGAAGCAGATGCTGAGACTCATAGACAATCTATGGGCATAGTGCAGGGAATCTTATGAAAGAAGGGGGAGATAGAAAGACATGGAGGGGTCTGAAGCTCCACAAGGCAAACATCAGAAACAAAATTCTGGGCATAGGAGTCTTTTCTGAGACTGATACTCCAACCAATGACCATTTAGGGAGATAACCTGGACCCCCTTTCACAGAGATAGACTGTAGCAGCTCAGTCTCCAAATGGGCTCCCTAATAAGGGGAGCAGGGGCTATCTCTGACATGAACTCAGTGTCAGACTGTTTGATCACCTCTTTCCCGTGCCCCCTGAGTAGGGAGCAGCCTTTTAGACCACAGAGGAAGACTATGAAAGACAGCTGTGATGAGACCTGAAAGGCTAGAGTCAGATGGAAGGTGAGGAGGTCCTGTCATTGGACTGGGGAAGGGGCATGGGAGTAGATGAGAGAAGGAGGGAGGGCAGGATTAGGAGGGGTTTAGGGTGGGGCTACAGCTGGGATATAAAGTCAATAAATTATAATAAATAAAAATTATATTAAAATGTGTAACATTTTCTCAGAGAAGTCTATGGGAGAATAAAATTACATGGACAATGCAGAAAGGAATCTGAAAGTTGTTAAGCATGTACCTTGATTTTCAACAGTTTCTTTTTTTCCTAGACGGACATTTTAGGAATATTTTTGCTGGGGCCCAAGAGGGCACATGTGTTAGAGTCCTAATCATGTTGCTACTTGTGGTAATGATGAGTTGAAGGCCAGGTACCTGTTCATCCCCAGGTGAATGAATATAAAATAGGTGAACATTATATATTATTATATTCTTAGTATATATAGTATCATTAGAAATATGTCTATATCCTTAAAATTGTAATGATGAACTACAGATTAAAGTTCAGTTATGTGTCTATGGCATAATATCATTATATGCTTTCATAAAAAGCTCTCAATAATACCCCCATTTAAGGAATATATACCAAACATATTAGCATATTATATTATGACATGGGAAGGGAGTGAATTGATGGATTGAATATATTAGTAGAATTAGAAGAGTGCTCTAATAATTATGGAGGTGAATGAAATGTGAACTATGATTAACTTGGTGTTCTGAAACTGAAAACTTCCCCACCCACACACAGAAAGGAAATTTACAAAATATGGAAGTGTTTTAAAGGAATATTTATGCTGTTTCTCAAAAATATAAGTGCTCTCAATAAAATAATTTGTTTTCAGTGGAAATAGAACCATAAAATACAGATAATCGTGGAAAATTAAGTTATCAAAAACCTTACTCTAAAAGTGATCTTTAATTTAATGCAAAATTCTCCAAAATTTTTGGAGTAAGGAAATTCACTTGCTCAGTGAAGTTTTCTATAAGAAAAAGTAGATGACATGTTAAGTCATTTTTATTTATATACACTGTGAGCAAAATCTAGCAACGATGGAATGAGAGGTGAATGTTTGACTGTTGATAACCTTGAGGTCTTTCTCTCTTGATCAATCTCTGAGCTAGATTATAGGAAGCTGGGTGAATCAATTTCCTTAGTGTTGGAAGAGGAGTTCAAATAAAGTAAATCCTAGTCTGGGTGCAAGAATCTTTAACCAGCATCTACTTTGATACACTGCTGGTTAGAATCTTTCAGAGGCTCTCTGTGGTTGGCTCCTGTCCTGTTTCCTGTTTTCTCCTTCCAATTTCCATCATATTTGTCTTTCTGGGTGAAGATTGATCATCTTACCCAGGGTCCTCCTTCTTGCTTAGTTTCTTTAGGTGTACAGATTTTAGCATGTTTATCCTATATTATATGTCTAATATCCACTTATAAGTGAGTATATACTCTGTGTCTTTCTACTTCTAGGATACCTCACTCAGGATGAACTTTTCTAGATCCTACCATTTGCCTGAAAATTTCATGATTTCCTTGTTTTTAATTACTGAGTAGTATTCCATTGTGTATCAAAACAGATGCTGAGACTCATAACCAAACTTTGGGCAGAGTGCAGGGAATCTTATGAAAGAAGGGGGAGATAGTAAGATCTGGAGAGGACAGGAACTCCAAAGGGAGAGCAACAGAACCAAAAAATCTGGCCACAGGGATCTTTTCTGAGACTGATACTCTAACCAAGGACCATTCATTGATATAACTTAGAACCCCTGCTCAGATGTAGCCCATGGTATCTCAGTCATCCTAGTAAGGGGAACAGAGACTGTCTCTGAAATGAACTCAGTGGCTGGCTCTTTTATCACTTCCTCCTGAGGGAGGAGCAGCCTTGCCAGACCTCAGAGGAATACAGCACAGCCAGTCCTGATGAGACCTCATAGACTTGAGTCAGATGGAAGGGGAGAAGGACCTCCCCATCAATGGACTTGGAGAGGGGCATGGGAGGAAGTGAGGGAGGGAAGGTGTGATTGAGAGAGAAAATTAGAGATGGGGCTACAGCTGGGATACAAAATGAATAAACTTTAATAAATATAAAAATTAATAAAAATATTTGACCAGGTCCTGCTTCCAGGGAACACAGCTAAAACCAAAGATAGTTGTGGCTTTGTTTGCTCAAATCATTTTAAGTTAGCATTGGGGTCTGCAATGCTCTCCCTAGAAAGTCCCTGATCATGTTCCTCCCCCCACCCCCGCTTACTCCTTTGCTGCTTATGTGTAGTATCACCATTCCTGATGCCTGAATCAGTTTTAGGTATGTATGGGGATTGATTCTACCTTTGGTAAGGCAACCATTAAACATCTGGTACTGGGAGACTTAGGGAGCTCCCTTTGCTTTGGGCTGCTAACTAGCTCTACCACTTGCTGATTAGCATGTACATTGGGTTGCAGCCTCCTGTAAAGTATGTTTGGATTGTAGTGCTGCCTGTTGGTAAGCTTGCAATTTGAGTGATGCTGTGCTATGGTGTGTTTTCTAAGTCCTACCAAACACCTTAGGAATTTAATTATACTGGAGCTATGAATAGTGGCCATCTATGAGCAGAAGTATAGGATTTGAAGTCTTGTTTAAAGTAGTCCTAGGTCATGGATGTTGACAGATCTATCTAAGCATCTCATTTACTGCATAAGCCATAACTTATTCTAGGCTTGTAAACAACTTTTACTCTGTGACTGTTGGTTGCACAGAACATGCTGGTGAAGATGTAGAGCAAGTAGAACACTCCTCAATTGCTGATGGGAGTGAGAACATGTACAACCTCTCTGGAAATCAATCAGGTGCTTTCTCAGAAAACTGGGAATAGTTCTACCTCAAGACCACTCCTGGTCATACACCCGAAAGATGCTCCACAATCCAACAAGGACCTTGCTCAATTATGTTCATAGAAGATTTATTCGTAATAGCCAGAAACTGCAAACAACCCAGATGTCCCTTAACTGAGAAATTGTAGAGAAATTGTGCTACATTTACAGAGGATACTACTCAGCTATTAAAAACAACAGCATCATGTAATTTGTAGGCAAATGGATGGAACTAGAAAAGATCATCCTGAGTGAGGTAAACCAGACCTAGAAAGATGCACATGGTATGTACTTATAAAATGAATATTAGCCATAGTACTACAGGATTACCATAGTACAATTCACAGACTGAAAGAAGCTGAGTAACAAAGGCCCAAAGGAGGAAGCTTGAACATTACTCAGAAGTTGAAGTAGAATGGATGTTGAAAGTAAATGACTAGAGGGAATTGGTTGCATTCTTCAATCAGGCACTGACACTCTGACGTGGGCCTATTAATCTGTTTGCTCACTTTACAAAGATTATCACTATGCTGTGTGCAAAGCCCACATTTTAAACCTGAGAATTTACTAGAACCCTGTAAACCTTAGCGTAGTCCTGCCCCTGTTACTATAGACAGCCTGATCTTTAAGATTCGTGGAAATAGCTTTCGCATAGCACACACTTAGACTCTTATGAAAAGTTATCTTGATTGCCTCTGGGCTCTGTTGTATTTTGCAGCTTATCAACCCAACAAATGGTAATTAAAACCCAACTCTATCACAGGATTCTTGAATTTAGTAGTTCAGTGTTGAGGAAGGCAGAATTTTTAACCCTTTTGATAGTGCTTAGATACTTTCTGGAGAACAAGACTTACAAATATGAACAGAGCAGAGAGAACTCCCTCATTCTCATAGTATATGCATGAACTCCAAACCAAAGCAGAACAAAAGGAAAACATGACCATCACCACCAAATCTGTTTGTCCAACAGGAGGAAATTATTTCTGATTTGACCAAAATGGAAACTGAAGTTTTCCATTTAGGAATACTAAAAGATTTTATGCAAAAACAAGACTGAAAGTGCTTATTGGCTATTGTACCTCTACATATAGCTTCTAAATTAACATCTGGTGAACCTTAAGGTTGAAGTCACAGTTATTTCTGGGGATCCAGTACATTTAAACAAAGTTTCCCCTATATGCCTAGAGGAGTTACATGCCTCAGCTTAACCGTGGAAATACTACGTTGCCTGGACTGAACTCTTCATGATCATAGCAACCAATATTATAAAGTATAAATACTTTGACTTAATGCATAATGAAGGAAACTGAGTATTTGAACCTTACAGTTAACTAAATAACAGCTGCCTTCATGGATGTTTGTCCACCCATACCATTAAGAGTTAAGACATTAATATATTTTGTCTTTCTAGTTCTTGGATTACCTCATTCAGGATGATCTTTTCCATCCATTTTCCTGCAAATTTTACGATGTCCTTGTTTTTAATAGATGAAAATACTCCATCTTGTGAATGTACCACAATTTCTTTATCCATTCTTCAATTAAGGGACATTTACATTGTTTACAGTTTCTGGCTTTTATAAATAAAGCTACTATGAATATAGTTAAGCAAATGTTCTTGTGGTAGGATGGAACATCCTTTGGGTGTACCCCCAGGAGTGGCATATCAGGATTTTTTGGCAGATTGATAACCATTTATTTTAATTTAAATTTTATTTCTTTCTTCACAATTTATTCATTGCATATCCCAATTGAAGCCCCTCTCTCAAGTCCCTCCAGTCCCACCCTCGTTTCCTCTTTCCCTAGTCCACTGAAAGGGGGAGTTCTTCACTATTGGCATCTCCCCATAGCTTGTTAAGTCTCATCAGGACTGCTTGGAGCCTCTTCCTCTGTGGCCTGGCAAGGCTGCATCATCAGGGGCAAGTAATCAAAGTCAACAGAGTTCATGATAGAGGCAGCTCCTGCTCCCCTCACTCAGAGATCCACATCTAAATTGAGCTGCCAATCAGCCACATCTGAGAAGGAGTCTAGACCCTCTCCATGCATGGTCCTCTGTTGGTGCATCAGTCTCTGCAGGACACCCTGAGCTCACATCTTTAGTTTTGTTGGTCTCCTTTTGGGACTCCTATCCCCTCCATGTCCCTCTATTTCCACTGCCTTTCTTCCTCCATAAGACTCCCTGAGCTCTGCCCAAAGATTAGCTGTGAGTCTCAGCATCCCAGTTTTTTTGAGAAACAGTTCTGTTGATTTCCAAAGTCGCTGTACAAGATTGCACTCTCACCAGCAATGGAGGAGTGTTCTCCTTGCTTCACATCCTCAAAAGCATGAGCTGTCACTTGTGTTTTTTATATTAGCCATTCCAGGTAGAAGATGGAATCTCAGAGTCATTTTGATTTGCATTTCTCTGAGGGCTAAGATGTTGAACATTTTTAAAACTATTTCTTGGCCACAAAAGATTCCTCTGTTGAAAATTTTCTGATTAGATCTGTATCCTGTTTTTTAGTTGATTATTTGGTTTGTTGATGTTTACATTTTTGAGCTCTTTATACACTTTGGATATTAGCCCTCTGTCAGATGTGGAATTGCTGAAAACTTTACCCATTCTGTGTACTGCCATTTTGTTCAGTTGATGGTGTCCTTTGCCTTGAGGAACCCTTTCAGTTTCCGTTTCCTGAGCTTCCATTTATTAATTGTTGATCTTGGTGTTTGTCCTATTGGTGTTCTGATCAGAAAGTTATCTCCTATGCCAGTGTGTTCAAGGACATTCCTCACTTTCTCTTGCAGGTATGTTGAGGTCTTTGATCCACTCTGTCTTGTTTTTTTGTTTGTTTGTTTGTTTGTTTTGTTTTGTTTTGTTTTGTGCAGGGTGATACTGTATGGATCTATTTGCACTCTTCTACATGATAACATCCAGTTAGACTAGCACCATTTGTTGAAGTTGTTTTCTTTTTTTCTCACTGTGTCTTCCTGGCTTCTCTACAAAAAACATTGGATTCCTATGAGTGTGTGGATTTTTGGCTGACCCTTTGATTTGATTTGATTTCATTAATCAAACTGTCTGGTTTATGGCAGTACTATACCGTTTTTATTATTATAGCTCTGTAGTACAGTTTAGAATGAGGGATGCTAATACCTCTGGAAGTTCTTTTATTGTACAGGACTTTTGTAATACATTCACTTTTAGTCACTTTTTCTATTTCTTTACAGGGTATAGGTCTATTTAAATTGTTTCTATGATCCTGATTTAATTTTGGTAAGTGCTATAATCAAGAAAATTGTTTATGTCTTTTAGATTTACCAATTTTGTAGGGCACACTCTTTTGAAGTAAGATATGTTGATTCTATGGACTTCTTTGGTGTCTGTCGTCATCTCCTTTTTATTTCTGATTTTGTTGTTTTGGATATTGTCTCTCTGCCTTTTAGTTAGTTTGGCTAAGGGCTTGTATATCTTGTTGATTTTCTCAAAAAATCATTTCTTTGTTACATTGATTATTTGTATTGTTCTCTTTGTTTCTGTTATATTGATTTCAGACCTGAATTTGACTATTTCCTGCCATCTATTGCTCTTCGGTATGTTTTCTTCTCTTGGGTGTGGTGTTAAGTCACTAGTATGAGATCTCTCCAATTTCTTTATAAAAGCACTTAGTGCTATGAACTTTCAGTGTGTCCCATAAGTTGTGCATTCATTTTCATGAACTTCTAGGAAGTCTTTAATTTCTTTTTTTTTTTAATTTTTACCTTGACCCAGTTATCATTCAGTAGAGAGTTGTCCATGAATTTATAAGATTTCTGCTGTTTCTGTTGAAATCTAGCTTTAATCCCGGATGGTCTAATAGGATGCTGGGGATGATTTAAAATGTATTGTATCTATTTAGACTTGCTTTATGTCTGGGTATGTGGTCAGTTTTGGAGAAAGTTCCATGAGGTGTTGAAAAGAAGGTATATACTTTTGTGTTTGTGTGATGCTCTAATTATCTCTTAGATCTGTTTCATAATGTATTTTAACTCTAATATTTCTCTCTTTACTTTTTGCCTGGATAACTTCTTTATTGATGAAAGTGAGGTATTGAAATCTCCCATGATCAGTGTGTGAGGATCAATATGTAGTGGTGTTTCTTTTACAAAGGTAGGTGCCCTTGTGTTTGGGCATAGATATTAAGAATTGAAATGCTATCTTTGTAGATTTTTCTATTGAGGAGTATGTAGTTTCTTTCTCCATATCTTTAGTTTACTTTTTAAAGTCTGTTTTGTTATATGAATATATGTATATATATATAATCTATATATGTGTATATATGTATGTGTATATATATATATATATATATATATATATATATATACACACACATACATACAATCCTTTATCCTGAAGTAATGCCTATGCTTGATATTGAGGTGTATTTTGTGTTTGCAACATAAGGATGTATTCTTTTTTTTTTCACATCCATCCATTCTGTTAGTCTGGGAAATTAAGACCAGTGATATTGAGAGATCAATGACCAATGATTATTAATTTCTGCTATTATGTAGTTGGTGGTGGTAGTGTGTGTTTCCCTTCTGAGGGTTTTACTGACATAAAGTTATTTATTGTATTTTTGTGGATGTACTTAAATTAACATCCTTGGGTTAAAGTTTTGCTTCTAGTACTTTCTATAAGTCTGGATTTGTGGATAGATATTATTTAAATTTGACTTTATTATGGAATATATTGTTTTCTCCATCTATGTTGACTGAATGTTTTGCTGGGTATAATAATCTGGGCTGATATCTGTGATCTCTTAGGATCTGCAGGACATCTGTCTTGGACCTTCTAATGTTTAGAGTATGTGTTGAGAAGGTGGGTATAATTCTATTAGATATGCTTTTATATGTTACTTAGCCTTTTTCATTTGGATCTTACAGCTTGTCCTTCTTAAGGTTAGGAAAATTTTCTTGTCTGATTTTGTTAAAAACATTTTCTGGGCCTTTGAGTTTGGAGTCTTTTCCTTATTCTAATTTTATTTTTTAAAAAGGTCAAACAAAATTTGACGTTATAATGTTAACCAAGATTTTCTGGATGTTTTGTGTCAGGGATTTTTTGTTGTAGTTGTTATCTCTTTGTTTTTTAAGACAGGGCTTATTTGTGTAGCCCTGGCTGTCCTGGACCTCACTTTGTAGAGTGGGCTGGCCTTGAACTCACAGTGATCATCCTGCCTCTGCCTCCTGAGTGACAGAATTAAAGGTGTGGACCACCACCACATGGTCAGGGATTTTAATTATTATTTTTAACAGTTTGCTTGACTAAGGTATCAGTTTCTTCTATTCCATCTTTAACACCCGGGATTCTCTCTTCTATCCTTGTATACTGTTGGTGATATGTATGTCTGTAGTTCCTGGTTGCTTACCTAGAATTTCCATTTTTCAGAAATCCCCAGTTTGTGGTTTCCTAATGTTTGTATTTATATTTTCAAGTCCTGAATGGTTTTATTTGTCTGTTTCAACTATTTGTATGTTTTTCCTTCACCTTTTTGTTTTTGCTCTTTCTTAGGACAAAAACATCATCTTTACGAACTTGGTTTTAACATCGATTTTGTGCTTCAGCTGTGTTGAAATATTCAAAGCTTGCTCTAGCAAGATGGCTGAACTTTTATGGTAATATATTGCCCTGGCTGTTGTTGACTGCGGCTGCTAAGCATCTGGGTTTAGGGTGGTTACAGGTCTAAGTGTAGATTTCTGAGTTTGTCTTTGTTGGGCAGGTGTTTTGTTCCTTTTTCTGTTTGTTCTCTGCTCTCCTGGCCAGAGTAGCCTGTGGTTGAGTAACTGGTCTCCACCTGAGTTGGGGGCTGCACTTTAGAGAGTAGCCTCCGGACCAATAAGGGGTTTCTGGAGTTCTGGCAATTACCATGGCCTTTGATCTAGCTGCGGGTCCTCTGAGATTCTGGGTGCTGGTGTAGCCTTTGATGAAGCAAGGTCTGGGGGTTGAGGGCCTCTTTGCCCTCTAGTGGAGCATGAGGCTTCCCATCAGAGATGTGAGCCAAGATTAGGTTGGGTGGGTTATTTTTATGGGACTGATGTTCATGGGGGGCTTACCTGAGAATCTGAGTGTGGTTGTAGCTTCTAAGAGCAGAGGTGTTCTGCTGGAGGTATGGTCAAGTAGTTAGTATTTTAAATATTTTGGTGACATGCACACACCCAAATTTAAGCAGTTAATATTTGATCATTTTTTTCCTACAAACAAATGTGCATATATATTTTCATAATAAGAAGTTATTTAATCTTTAGGACATCTTATTGTTTGTCCTAAACAAAAATTAGCTTGTTTACAAATGTGGATTTTTCACAAAAACCAGTATTATGGTAAAATCACAGAGGATCTGTGTTCACAATTGAAAAAGTTTTGCTTATTACAAGTCTGCTCAACTATAATATTAAATGTTAAGCAAAATGATGATTTTAAGTTTTAAATAATTTGTTTAAAAGAATATTAAGTCAGTTTATCTACAAATGCTAATTTTTATGATCTTATAGCTTTAAAACAAAAGTATTTTAAATTTTATTTATTTTTTATTAATCACAGGTAATGTATTTTTACCTCAGCCGTAGGCCCCTCCCTCATTCCCTCTCACTCTCCCTAATCCTCCCTCAACTCCTCCCTGTCCCCAGCCAAGTCCACTGATAGGGGAGGACCTCCACCCCTTTCATCTGAATCTAGCTTTTCAGGTCTCTTCAGGGCTGGCTGCAATGTCTTTTTCTGGTATCTAGCAAGGCTGCTACTCTCACAGGAGCCAGCCATTGAGTGCATGTCAGAAATAATCCCTGTTCCCCTTACTAGGGTATCCAGTTGGATACTGAGCTACCATCGGCTATTTCCAAGCAAGGGTTCGAGGCTATATCCACACATAGTCCTTGGTTAGAGAAACAGTCTCATAAAAGACCCCTGTGCCCTGATCTATTTGGTCTTTGTGGAGCTCTTGTCCTCTCCAAGTCTAACTAACTCTCCCTTCTTTCATATGATTCCCTGCACTCTGCCAAAGGTTTGGTTGTGAGTCTTAATATCTGCTTTGATACATTGCTAGGTATTGTCTTTCAGAGGCCCTCTGTGGTAGTCACCTGTCCTGTTGCTTGTTTTCTCCTCATCCAATGTCCATCCCATTTGTTTATCTAAGTGAGGATTGATCATCTTACCTCGGGTCCTTTTTTTTGTTTATCTTCTTTAGGTGTATAGGTTTCAGAATGTTTATCCTATCTTATAGGTCTATATAAATGAGTATATACCATGTGTGTCTTTCTGCTTTTGGGATGCCTCACTCAGGATGATCATTTCCAGGTCCCACCATTTGCCTGCAGATTGCTTTTTTTTTCTTTCTTTCTTTCTTTCTTTCTTTCTTTCTTTCTTTCTTTCTTTCTTTCTTTCTTTCTTTCTTTCTTTCTTTCTTTCTTTCTTTCTTATCAATCAGAGGTTAGGTACTTTGCATCCCCGGCATAGCCCCCTCCCTCATTCTCTCCCTCTCTTCCCATCCCTCCCTCATCTCTTCCCCGCCCACTCCAAGTCCACCTACAGGGGAGGATCTCCTCCCATTTCATCTGACCCCAGTTCATCTTGTTTCCTCAGGGCTGCCTACAATGTTCTCCCCTGGGATCAAGCCAGGCTATTACTCCCAGGCGTGTATGGTGGAGAGTCAAAGAGCCAGCTATAGAGTTCATGACTGAAACATTCCCTGTTCCCCTTACTAGGGTCTTCAGTTGGACACTGAGCTACCATGGGCCACTTCTGAGCTTGGGTTCTAGGATATATCCACACATGGTCCTTGGTTGGAGAAACTGTCTCGTAAAAGACCCCTGTGCCCTGCTCAGTTTGGTCTTTGTGGAGCTCTTGTTCTCCACAAGTCTTATTAACTTCCCCTATTTTTATTATTATTTCCCACCCTCTGATGAAGGCTTGGTTGTGAGTCTTAATGTCTGCTTTGCTATATTGCTATATTGATTCTTTAAGAGGCCCTCTTTGGTATGCTCCTGTCCTGTTGCTTGTTTTACCCTCCATTCAATGCCCATCCCATTTGTTCATCTAAATGAGGATTGATCATACCAACCTGGGTCCTCCTTCTTGTATATCTTCCCTACGTGTATAGATTTCAGCATGACCTTCTTATCCTATAGGACTATATAAGTGAGTATATACCATATGTTTCTTTTTGCTTTTGGGATACCTCACTTAGGATGATCGTTTCCAGGTCTCATCATTTGCCTGTGAATTTTGCTGGCGGAGCCGAGCAGTGTGTGCCCCTACTATGCAGGTCAGTCAAAACGGTACCCGGGTCCTCCTCAGTCTGGCAGGGAGACTGTGTCTAATATGGAGGCTGTTGGAGCCCAGCATGGCTGTTCATTCAGATCAGAGCTGTGCTTGGCTGCTCGTTCAGATCAGGGCTGTGCACAGCTGGTCACCGGGAGTTTTTTTCCAGGGAATAACTGGGTGTCCCTAGGATTTTCCCACTTGATTTCCTCGCCGTAGGAGTTCCACTCAACTGGCAATCAAAAATGCTAGTGTTTTAGGTTTCAGAGTTCAGTGTCCTGGTCGCTGCATTGTTTCGGCTGTGCTACTCCTCAGACAAAGTGTCCTCTCGTGGCAGCCATCTTAGATCGATCCGCCTGCAGAGTTCATGATTTCCTCATTTTTAATTGCTGAGTGGTATTCCATTGTGTAAAGGTACCATAATTTCTGTATCCATCCCTCAACTGAGGGACATCAGGGTTGTTTCCAGGTTCAGGCTATTACTAATAAAGCTGCTACAAACCTCGTTGAGCAAATGTCCTTGTTGTGTACTTGAGTATCTTTTGGATATATGCCTAGGAGTAATATAGCTGGGTCTTAAGGAATCACTATTCCTAATTGTCTAAAAAAGCAGCAAATTGATTTCCAGAGTGGTTGTACAAGTTTGCATTCCCACCAGCAATAGAGGAGGGTTCCCCTTCCTCCACAACCTCTCCAGCTTGTGTTGTCCCTTGAGTTTTGATCTTAGCCTTTCTGATAGGTGTGAGGTGAAATCTCAGGGTCGTTTTGATTTGCATCTCCCTGATGGTAAGGACCTTGAACCTTTCCTTAAGTGTTTTCTGCTATTCTACAATCCTCTACATAGAGTTCTCTGTTTAGATCCATACCCCATTTTTTAATTGGATTACTTAAGTTGTTGCTTTTTAACTTCTTTTTTTTATTTATTTTTTTTAATTTATTTTTTTTATCTCAATCACAGGTTGGGTACTTTGAATCCCAGGCGAAGCCCCCTCCCCCATTCCATCCTACCCTACCCTCCCTCCCTCATCTCCTTCTTCCCTGCCCCTTCCAAGTCCACCAACAGGGGAGGACCTCCTTCCCTTCCATCCAACCCCAACTTATCATGTCT
>CM053765.1:52349513-52389444 GCA_028658305.1 Pachyuromys duprasi
ACAGGGAAATTTCTCCAGGTAATAACTGGGTGTCCCTAGGGTTTTCCCACTTGATTTTCTCACCGTAGGAGTTCCGCTCACCTGGCACTCACAATGCTGGCGTTTTAGGTCCCAGAGTTCAGTCTCCTGGTCGCTGCGTTGTTTCTGCTCTCCTACTCCTCAGACACAGTGTTCTCTCGTGGCAGCCATCTTGGATCAGTTCGCTTTTTAACTTCTTGAGTTCTTTATAGATACTGAATATTAGCCTTCTGTCAGATATAGGGTTGGTGAAGATCTGTTCCCAATCTGTTGGCTGTCGTTTCGTTTGGATGACAGTGTCCTTTGCTTTACAGAAGCTTTTCAGTTTCATGAGGTCCCACTTATTGATTGTTGATCTTAGAGCCTGTGCTCTTGGTGTTCTATTCAGGAAGAAGTCTCCTGTGCCAATGAGTTCTAGGGTCTTTCCCACTTTTTTTCCTAACTGATTTAGTGTCTGGTGTTATACGGAGGTCTTTGATCCACTTGGACTTTAGTTTTGTGCAGGGTGATAAATATGGATCTATTCACATTTATCTGCATATGGACATCCAGTTGGACCAGCACCATTTGTTGAAGATGCTGTCTTTTTTCCACTGAATGGATATCGCTCCTTTATCAAAAATAAAGTTTCCTTAGGTGTGTAAGTTTATTTCTGGGTCTTCTATTTGGTTCCATTGATCAACTATTCTGTTTCTATGCCAAAACCGTGCAGTTTTTATAAATATTGCTCTGTAGTACATCTTGAGGTCAGGGATGGAGATATCTCCAGATGATCTCTTGTTGTACAGGAACGTTTTGGAAATTCTTGGTTTTTTGTTTCTCCATATGAAGTTGTGAATTTTTCTTTCAAAGTCTGTTAAGAATTGTGTTGGTATTTTGATGGGAATTGCATTGAATCTGTAGATTGCTTTGGGCTATGTTAATTCTACCAATACATGAGCACGGGAGATCTTTACATCTTTTGATAACTTCTTCAATTTCTTTCTTCAGAGACTTGAAGTTTTTTTCAAACAGGTCTTTCACCCCAAGGTACTTTATGTTATTAGTGGCTATAGTGAAGGGTGTTGTTTCCCTAATTTCTTTCTTGGCCCATTTATCTTTGGTGTGCAGGAGGGCTTCTGATTTTTTTTTTTTGAGTTGGGTTTTATAACCATCCACTTGGTGAATGTTTCTATCAGTTGAAGGAGTTCTCTTGTTTAATTTTGGGGGTCGCTCATGTATATTATCATATCGTCTGCAAATAGTGATTCTTTGACTTCTTCCTTACCAATTTATATCCATTTGATCTACTTTAGTTGTCTTATTGCTCTAGCTAGGACTTCAAGAACTATGTTGAAGAGATATGGAGATAATGGGTAGCCTTGCCTTGTCCCTGATTTTGGTAGGATTGCTTTAAGTTTCTCTCCATTGAGTTTGATGTTGGCTTGCTGTATATTGCCTTTTCTATGTTTAAGTATGTGCCTTGTATTCCCGATCTTTCTAAGACTTTAAACATGAATGGATGTTGGATTTTTGCGAATGTTATTTCACCCTATAGGAAGATGATCATGTGTTTTTTTTTCTCCTTTAGTTTGTTTATATGGTGGATCACATTGATGGATTTCTGTATATTGAACCACCCTTGCATGCCTGGGATGAAGCCTACTTGGTCATGGCAGATGATATACTTTATGTGTTCTTGGATTCGGTTTACAAGTATTTTATCGAGTATTCTTGCGTTAATGTTCTTAAGAGAGATAGGTCTGAAGTTCTCTTTTTTTGTTGGGTCTTTGTGTAGTTTAAGTATCAAGGTGACTGTGGCTTCATAGAATGAGTTTGGTAATTTTCCTTCTGTTTCTATTTTGTGGAATAGTTTAGAGAGAATTGGAGTTAGCACTTCTTTGAAGGGCTGGTAGAATTCTTCACTGAATCAATCTGGCCCAGGGCTCTTTTTGGAAGGGAGACTGTTGATGACTGCTTCTATTTCTTTGGGGTATATAGGTATATTCAATTTTTCTACCTGACCTTGACTTAATTTAGGTAGATGAAATCTATCAAGAAAATCATCCGTTTCACTTAGTTTTCAAATTTTGTGGCATATAAGCTTTTGTAGTAAGACCTAATGATTGTTTGTATTTCCTCAGTGTCTGTTGCTATGTCCCCCTTTTCATTTCTGATTTTGCTGATTTGGATTGTTTCTCTCTGCCTTTTTGTTAGTTTGTCTAAGGGTTTGTCTATTTTGTTGATTTTCTCAAAGTACCAGCTCTCGGTTTCATTGATTCTTTGAATAGTTTTATTTGTTTCTAATTGATTGATTTCAGCCCTGAGTTTGATTATTTCCAGCCATCTGCTCCTCTTGGGTGTATCTGCTTCTATTTTTTTTCTAGGGCTTTCAGTTGGGCCATTAAGTTTCTTGTATGAGATGTTCAGAATTTCTTCTTGAAGGCACTTAGTGCTATGAACTTTTTTTCTTAGCACTGCCTTCATTGTGTCCCATAAGTTTGAGTATGTTGTGCTTTCATTTTCATTGAATTCTAGGAAGGCTTTAATTTCTTTCGTTATTTCATCCCTAACCAAGCTGTCATAGCATAGCAAATTGTTCATTTTCCATGTATGTGCAGGTTTTTTGCTGTTTCTATTGCTGTTGAGGTCCAGCTTTAGACCATGATGGTCAGATAGGATACAAGGGATTATTTCAATCTTCTTGTATCTGCTGAGACTTGCTTTGTGACCAAGTATATGGTCTACTTTGGAGAAGGTTCCATGAGGTGCTGGAAAGAAGGTATACTGTTTTGATCTTGGGTGAAAAGTTGTGGAGACATCTCTAAGGTCCATTTGATTTAGGGCCTCTGTAAGTGCCCTTGTTTCCCTGTTTTGCTTCTAACTGAATGATCTGTGCCTTGGTGAGAGTGGAGTGTTGAAGTCTCCCACTATTAGGATGTTGGGATCAATGTGTGATATCAGCTTTAATAATGTTTCATTTACAAATGTAGATGGTCTTGTTTTGGGGGCATCGATGGTCAAATTGTGATGTCCTTCTGTTGGAATTTTCCTTTGATGAGAAGGAAGTGCCCCTCCTCATCTTTCTTGATTAATTTTGGTTAAAAGTCTATTTTATTAGATACTAGGATCACTACCCCAGCTTGTTTTCTGGGTCCATTTCCTTGAAACACATTTTTCCATCCCTTTACTCTGAGGTAGTGTTTATCTCTGTTGCATAGGTGTGGATGCAGCAGAATGTTGGATCCTGTTTCCACAACCATTCTGTTAATCTGTGTCTTTTTGTTGGAGATTTGAGTCCATTGATGTTGATAGATAATAGTGAGCAATGACTGTTCCTTTTATTGTAGAGTTGGTGGTCTTACCATGATTTATTGCTTTTTTTTTTTTTCTTTTTGTTTGGGAGTTATCTCTATCCTATATTTTGTTGGTGTAGTTGTCTTCATTAGATTGAAGTTTTCCTTCTAGTATATTCTGTAGGGCTGTGCTGCTGTGTAGATATTGCTTGAATTTAGTTTTGTCATGGAATATTTTCTTTTCTCTATGTATGATGATTGAAAGCTTTTCTGGGTATAGTAGTCTTGGTTGGCATCTGTGTTCCTTTAAAGCCTGCATGACCTCTGCCCAGGCCCTTCAGGCTTTCATAGTTTCTGATGAGAAGTCTGGTGTGATTCTGATTGGTCTACCATTACATGTGACTTGACCCTTTTCCCTTGCTGCCTTTAATATTTTTTCTTTGTGTTGTAGGTTTAGTGTTTTGACTATGATATGACTGGAGGTATTTCTTTTCTGGTCTAATCTATTTGGTGTTCTGTAGGCTTCTTGTATGTTTATGCACATCTCTTTCTTTAAGTTGGGAAAAATTTCTTCTATGATTTTCTTAAAAATATATTCCGGTCCTTGGATCCTGGATTCTTCCTTTTCATTTATTCCTATTATTCTTAGGTTTTGTCTTTTCATGGCGTCCTTGATTTCTTGGATGTTTTGTTTTTGGAACTTTCCGGTTTTACTTTTTCTTTGAGTGAGGAATCAATTTCAGCAATTGTGTCTTCAGCTCCTGAGATTCCCTCTTCCATCTGTTATTATTGGTGGTGCTTACCCCTGTGGTTCCTGATGTTTTCTCTAAGTTCTCCAGTTCCAGGTTTTTCTCTGTTTGTGCATACCTTTAACATCATTTTCCTGTGTCTCCGCTGAATTAAAATCTCCTTTGATTTTGGGTGTTGCTGATGGGACCATAGTGTCCTGATTTTTGTTGGGTGTGTTCTTTTCTCCACCTTTGGCCATTTGTTTATATATAATCAAGGAGCTGTTTGTTCCTTGAGGCTGAACATCAGACTGGAACTGTCAATCTCTGGTGTCTGGAGTATTCTTCAGGAAGATCAGGGAGGTCCAGTGTTTTGATAATGTCTGTTGTTTCTTCATTTTTACCTGTCAGTGGAAAAGCCGCTGGTGTAGAATCGTTGTTGTGGTGTGGGGAGTAAGTGTGTCTGTGTGTCTGTATGTCTTGTAGGGGAGTGCTAGAGACTGTAGGTGCTTGGTCTATGGGATCTATGGGATTTTCGAGCAAACACAGGAGGGGATGAGGGTGCTAGTGCGTTTAGCAGGCCCAGATTGTGAGTGCCAAGTACCTGCACAGGTTTCCTGAGTACCCAGTGGTCTTCAACCTGTGGAGCGGCTCAGGAGGGTGGACTCTAAGGTTGGTGGGTGAAGCTGTCGGCGGGACGTGTACTCTGTTGTGGGCTTTGTATGCCCGGCCCTGTGCTCTGTGTTAGAAGTTGTGAGCACTGCAGCTAGTCACCACTCTGGTCACCAGTCTGGTCTGGAGGCGTGGCACCTCACTCTGGGCCAGAGTCTGAGCGTGACTCAGAGATGGTGGCTGGGGGTGCCTCTCTGGTCCGCAGGACCAGCAACTAAGGGCAATGATCTGCTTAGGAAGCTCTGCACTCCGACCTGGGCTTGAAGTCAAGGATCTGCTCTGGTCTGGAGGCTCTCCGTTCTGGTCTGGGTTGGCACCTAAGGTCTCCCATCTGGTACGGAGACTTGGCTCCTCCTCCTGAGCCAGAGGCTGTGCACCCCATTCTGGGATGATACCTGGGAGCACCTCAGTCTGCACCAGAGACTGTGTGTTCCGGTCAGGGATGGTGGCTGGGGGTGCTGCAGGAGGTTGCTCGCTCCAATCAAGGCTGGCAGATGTGCGCTTGCTGGTCATTTGGACCTTTTCCAGGGATTGACTGGGTGTCTTGAGGACCCTCCCACTTGATTTCCTCAATGTAGGATTTCCTCTCATCTGGCAATCACAGACTCTGGTGTTTGAGGTCCCAGAGTTCAGTATCCTGTTCACTGTGCTGATACTGCTGTCCTACTCCTCAGACACAGCATCCTCCAGGGGCCACCATCTTCCAAGAGTATTTTAAAAATGCTTTAAAAAATCATGCCCTATGAAAAAAATTAAATTTATAAAAGGGAGAGTTGATTTCTTTTGAAAAATCAGTAAGATAGAACATTAATAAAATTTACTGAATGGTTTAAAGAGAAGATTCAAATTAACAAAATTGTAGATGAAAATAGGAACATAACAACAGACACTTAGGAGATTCATAGAATCATAACAACATGATTTAAAAATCCGTACCTCAACAAATTTGAAAGTATAGAAGAAATAATAATTGTTCTTAATATAAGCCACTTATCAAAGTTAAATCAAGAACCGTTTTATTCATTTCCTTTTCGTGTATTTTTATGAGGGTTTTTTTCCTCTTTCAAAGCCCTTATCATTTTTAGCATCAGCTTTAAGATCATCTTCTTGTGCTTTAGGGGTATTAGGGAATGAAGGGCTTGCTGAAGTATGATAGCTGGGTTCAGACATGGTCCTTGTTGCATACCTTTTGATCACTTCACCCTGGTATGGTTGCTTTGCCAGGACACTAGGAAAGAGGAAGTACATAGTCCTGATGAGACTGGATGTGCTGGAGGGGCTTTGCAAGGAAAGGGGTTTCCCATTTTCTGAGGGGCAGGGGAAAGGGCATAAGAGATGAGGGAGGACAGAAAGGAGAGAATGGGAAGACTGGAGGGAGGGGGTTACAACTGAGATGTAAAGTGAATAACTAAGTTAAAAAAAAAAAAAACAAAGGAAGGTAAACAGCAATCCAGCTGCAAAATCTTCAGCCTACAATGATTAGCTGCTTGCAAGATGCACCGATGCAGTAGTGGAACAAAGCTTGTGGTTGTAACCAACCAACATCTGATATAAGATCTACTGCACGACATGGAGCCCATCCCCAACCACTGCTCAGGTGAGCAAAAAACAGAGACCAGACCTTTCTAGGTCAGCATGGACCTTGGAGGAATCCAAATACTATTTTGCTAAAGGAACGTGGTTATAAAATGACTTCTAAGTACATTCTACTATACTTAGATAAATTTTTGCTTAGCTATCATCAGAGTAGTTTCCTTTTGCAGTGGATAAGAATACAGAGACCCACGGCTGGACAATGTGCTGCGCGAGAGACCTTGGTACCTTCAGTCACAAATGGGATTTCTCTCTTAGGATTCAGAAAACCCTGTAGAAGAGGAGGTAGAAAGATTTTAAGAGCCAGAGAGCATGGAGGACACTAAGGACACAAGACCTATAATGCATCGAGATTGAAGCATATGAGCTCAGAGAGACAGTGGTCTCTGAATGTTCAGGACCAGGATGGATCTGCCCCAAATGAGTTCCCAGCCAAGAGAAGTGGACACATGCCCTTATTTTTGCCCTACAAGCAATCTCCCACTATTAACCACTAACCAATGAAAAACCAGTTCTCTCCAATGTAGTCTCACTGGGTTTGCAAGCCATTCTTAAAACTAGACCCCATACCCTGTAGTAAATTTCCAATACAAAACAAACTCAGCGGCATCTTTGGAGCTTCTTTGTTTCATAATATTTTAACATATCATTCAAGCAAAACAAAACACCAACTCATATGTCTTTTGTGTATTCATTATAGCTTCCAAATTTTGACTTTAGGGAATCTCTGTGCATATGAGCATGTGTGTCTCTGTGTATAGATTTGTATATTATACTCTTTTAATGGATGTTTATCTTCTGTTTGTTCTTGTTCTTATTTGTTTGGTTTTTTTCCATTCTGGTTTGTTTGGTTTTGTTGTATATTATTATTATTACTGTTATTGTTATTCTTAAAATTAATTTATTTTTTCATTAATTACACCTTATTAACTTTGTATCTTAGTTGTAGGCCCCTCCCTTATCTCCTCCCAATCCTACCCTCCCTCCCTCATCTCCTCTCATGTCTTTCCCCAAGTCCACTGATATGGGACGTCCTACTTCATTTCCCTCTGACCCTATCAGGTCTCATCAGGACTGGCTGAATTGTATTCCTCTATGGCCTGGTAAGGCTTCTTCCCCCTCAGTGGGAGGTGACCAAAGAGCAGGCCACTGAGTTCTTATCAGAGACAGCCCCTGTTTCCCTTACTAGGGAATCCACTTGGAGACTAAGTTGCCATGGTCTATATCTGTGCAGGGGTTCTAGGTTATCTCTATGCATGGTCCTTGGTTAGAGTATCAGTCTCAGAAAAGACGTCTGTGCCCAGATATTTTGGTTCTGTTGCTCTTCTTGTGGAGCTCCTATAAGAAGGAGAACCCTGGGTAAAATGATCAGTCCTCACTCAGAAAGGCAAACAGGACAGACATCAGAAGAGGGGAAAAAAACAGGGAACAGGACAGGAGCCTACAACAAAAGGCCTTTGAAAGTCTCTACCCAGCAAGGTCTCAAAGCAGATACTGAGACTCATAGCCAAAGTTTGGTCAGAGTGCAGGGAATCTTATGAAAGAAGGGGGAAATAGGAAGACCTGGAGGGGACAGGAGCTCCACAAGGAGAGCAACAGATTGGTGCTTTAAAGTGAGTACATTTTTGCATTGACCTATTTAGATATGGTGTTACTTAAAAAAATTTAAAATTTTCATTTTATATGTATGGGTGGTTAGCCTGTATGTATGTACGTGTACCACATTCATGTCTGGAACCTATGGAAGCCAGAAGAAGACATTAGATGTCCTGGAATCAAAGTTACAGTTGTGATTTTGAGCAACTCTGTTGGTGCTGGGGATCCAACCTGAGTCCTATGAAAGAGTAGCCAAGGCTCATAACCACTGAGCCATCTTTCCAATCCTGTGGTCTGTTTAATAAATTTGTACCAGAGGGAAGTTTTGTAACTTGAATTTTTCTCCTTCTTTTCTGTTTAAAACTTCATTAACTATTTCTACTGTGTTATTATTTAATATGGAAATGTCATTATATGAAATGATGTATGACTTAAAATAAAACAAAGAGTCTTAATTGAATTTATATTGCAAAGGGTCTTAGAATGGCTTATTGCCATTCTTTCTCATATCAGGAAGCCAAGGTCAAGAATATTCAAGTGAGCTTTTCAATGCATGCAACTAGTTAATAAAAGAGTCAATATCTAAGTTAGCAAGCTGAGTTCTTTCGACAAGTACTTTTTCCAACTCATACTATGTTGCTTTTCAGAATATGAGGTTTTCTAATGATACATGCTTTAGGATGGCTCCCTCATTTTTCAAAGACATTCTTAAATGTTCTAGAATTGGATTATCCATAGTTATACTGGCTAACAAAAATATTAGTTCTAGTCTATTATGAAGGAACTCAGAAGTAAGTGTCTGGTGATTAAGACTGGCCTTAAATCACTTCTTTCTACTTAGAATTTCTATTTACTCATTTTATTTTTCAATACTCTGAAAATAAATGTGTGTTGAGTGCTGAGTTCCAGGTACCTTAGAGTTGCTGCATCTGAATTTTGTTTTTATAAAGTAGTAACTTCATAGGTCAAAGTCTGGAATGAAGAATGTTACTTTTGTTGAGTAATTGTTTTATTTGTGTTTAGCAAAATATAGAGAACTTCCTTGATAAAATGGGGGTAGGTGGGCAATGTTAAAAACAATGGATGCCTCAAACTAGCTATTCACAATAGCAACATATTTTTTCTAACCTTTCTTTGTTATTTTTTAAAATTTATCACCAGATTTTACCAGGCCTCTGTTAGTGCTTAAAATGTGACAAGTGTTGCAGGGAGCGGTGAGTTCCTCTTACTTGTGTCAAGAGGGAAGAACAGAAGTTCCTGGGTTCTAGGCTAGATAGAACCCAGGAGAGTGGAAGGAACCTCATAGGCTGTATGTAGCCATGGAGAAGCTGTAGAAGAGGAGAGAGTGGAACATCAGAAAGAATGTGTGGCCACATCAGGGTCAGGCTATGCACAAGTAAAGAATTAGCTCTTCCAATAGGAAAGAGAACGTAGGGAAAAGCCACATATAGTAACATTCAGTTTCTGTCTGCCATTGTGCCCACTGAATTGATCTTGAGTCTTTAGTTTCTTAAAAACTGCTTCTAGTTTCATGTTCATTGCATAGCCGAGAAAATAATTACTAACATATTAGCAAAAAACTTTCCGTTTTATAACAGAAATTAAAGGAAGGAACCTTTTCGTAATTACCACAAGTATTTCTTCTCAGCTGCATTTCATGATGATTTAAAATTGCAAGAAAATAAAGGAAATGTGTTAGTGCAGACTTGAGAATCACGAAGTGGTTCTAGTTACCGATGCTATTTTTTTTAATTCAGAGAAACTTATATTTTTGAAAATAAAAAAACTTGAGAAATATGTTTTATGCTTATTTGTACAAAATCACAATGGTAATTCATCTTAGTTTTCAACACTCTAAAAAACTAGTAGATATTACTCCATTTGTTTAGTTCCTGTGCATTAGTGTAGGTTTTCCATCACTCTATTCTCTATTTTTATAGAAGGCAGTCTTCCAGTATTGCTCATTTTCAAAAGCTTTCTCTTTGCTGTTCAGATTTTGCAGAATTAGCCTCTGTAAATTTGCTTATATACCTGTTCCAGGAGTCATTTGATACTTTAATTTGAGGATTCATCTTTGTAATCTTAAAAACAATCCTAAAACTGCAGTTGCTTTATCTACTTACACTCATTTCCTTGCATGTTATTAAGTTCTGGTACTGTGCTGACAGAAGATAACATACAAACAAGCTAGATGGTAAAGTTTTATCTGAGTGTAATGGTTATTAATGGCACCTGCTTTCCATTTCACCGAATGAATCTACAATAAAAATATTTTAGCTTAATCATGTGTGTGTGTGGATATATAATTTTAAATGGGACTAATTGTAGGAATTTGTTTCAGAATATTGTTTTATTGTTGTCTATAGCCTCTAGAAACCTGAACACAGAAGAGAGAACAAAGCAAATTATTTTCATTGTGGTCTTTGTTATACTCGTTATCATTGGCAGCAGCTAATATAGCAAATACAAAAGTCAAGACAAGCCACGGGCAAACAGGAACTTCTGTATTAGGGAGGCAGCAAGGCCAAATGAAGCAGAAAATAAGTCTGCTTGCCAAATGGGATGTTTTCTAAGGAAGAGCAGAGTATGAATTTAATTTTTACCAGTAATATTTCCTGAAATGATTTCTCGTGCTTTTGTTTTTTCCTAAATTATATTTAAGTGTTAAAAATTTAAAATAGCTGCATTTATTGTATGTATTATGAAAGTCAATTTTATAAAATGTTTTATTTGCATAGTTAAAATGTGTAGAAATATACATGGACTCAGCTCCTCTGTATGGTCATCCATATTTATACAGATAATTACATGTTTATACCCATTTGGCTTGACCTGAGCACAGTTTTACCACAAAATTGAGCATGTGGTAGTTTTCTGTATTTATCATTAAGATTTTCTTATTAACTAAAAAAGTACAGATTTTATGTTCTTTCTACACTATTTTTATGGAAAAAAAATTGAGACTTTACAAGACAAACTACTCCACACTGCAATTTAAAGGCAAACTGTGATGAAAGGATAAAACAATTTTGGGAAGTATTTGTAATAAAGGTAGCAAATAATATTTTAAATAAACTACAAATTAAAATGTTATTATTAAACATTGAATGATGGCATTGAAAGAAAGAAAAACCAAAAAAAGCCATCATCTACCAGTTCGTTACTAGAATCCACCAGGAGTCATTATTGAAATTGAGAGAGGAAAATTATATTACAGAGACCAATTACCCTGAAAGTACAGACCATAGCTATGCTTATTTCTCATTATGCAATAAACCTCAGGTTAGATGGTTTAAAAAGACTTTAATATCTCATCTGAAGTTCAGGTGAAGTAGAGACTCAATTACAGCTGTGATACGTGAAAATCAGTCTTCCATGCCCACCTGTGGCATGAAGCTACAAATGAGGTGAAGCCAGCACTTTACCAGCTTCCAGTACCCACAGGATACTGCTGAGACACACTGTGGTTTGGAAGTGTTTATTGTGGGTGCGTCCTTTCAGTGCTTATTCTCTGGCCTATGGTGCTGTTGAGAAGTACTAAAAACCTTTAGAGCAGTGGTTCTCAACTTTTCCAATGCTACGACCTTTTAATACAGTTTCTACCTGCTCCCGGCCATTGCACAGTGAGACTGCTTACAAAAAAGGAGAAAAAAAATGGTTCAAACCTGTAGAACTGAATCAAACCATTCAGCCCTCAGGATACATTGTTTATCTGAGCTGCTTGACACATGGTGGCAAGCTATCACAAGGGCTGACTTGGCCTGTTCTACTTGCTTGCTGTCGTATTTCCGACAATGCTGCCTTGTGATCTCTATGGGTGAAGCTGTAGGGCTAACTGCTCCTGGATGTTGCACACTGAGACTGCCCACTATTGATACCAGAGGACGCTGCATTTGGCAGCCATGAAAATTTGAAGCAAATCTCAAGGTTTCTCTTTGTGGAGCAGTAATAAACTCATTTTCCTCTACTGAACTCCCCTCTCGATGGGAACTTATATTTACCTTCTTTGTTGCCTATTAAGCTTATATTTACCTTCCAAACATGCTAATGAAGTTGATGATCCAGCACATTTTGTTGACTAGAGTCTGTATTTTACCACTCCTTTCACAAACACAGGGCCAAGCTTTAATTCCTGTGTAGTAAGAGATTGGATCCTAACACAAATCCTTCCTGAGCAAACAAGTTTAGAGACGCTTAAGTTACTTGCATTAACAGTCATGGTATTTGCACATACACAGTACATATCTTCATTTTGTAAAAGTTTAAATCATCTATTTATAATAATGAGTATGATATAATTTCTATTTCAATAATGGTTAAATATTAGCACACAGTGCAAGAATAAAACACATTTTTTGGGGGTTTGGAGAGATGGTTCAGAGGTTAAGAACACTCACTGTTCTTCCAAAGGTCATAAGTTCAATTCCCAGCAACCACATGGTGGCTCATAACCATCTATAGTAAGATCTAGTGTGCAGGCAGAATGTTGTATAAATAATAAATAAATCTTAAAAAAAGAAAGGAAAATTATTTACAAAAACAACACATTTTTTCAGCATAGACACAATCCCCCCCCTAATTTTTTAACCTATGGGGCTTGAATACATAACTACACAGCTCATGCATGTGGATACTGCCTGTGTATACATCCTATATTTTAGGCATGATTTGTGGGGTGTGCGTTGTATAGCATAAGTTAGAAAATTAGAGCTTTTGTGAACTTTTGGGACTAGAAAGATAACTCCAGTGAGTAAGAGCAAATTGTTCTTAAGGAGAATTTGAGTTCAGTTCCCAGCATTCACATTCATGGCTTAGGGCCACTTCTGACTGCAGCTTCAGGGAACTGAATGCTTCTGCAGGCACCTATACACTCACACATGCACACACACACATACACACAGATTTAGAACACACACACCTAAAAAGTAAAATAAATCTTTAAGACAAAGAAAAAAAAGTTTGAGAAGTTTCATCCAAAGTTACAAGTCTAGACTAAGTACATAAGCTTTTATAGGGAAAAATGGATTTACAAATTTAGATTTATAGAATGAATTTCTATTATTTTCTGATTGACCAAAAGAGGGGCTTCTGTAGTAAGTACAATGTGAAACATCAAGGAAATGGTATTTAGACAGCTAATTTTTAATTTTTTGCTATTTTTAATTTTTATTTTAATTTTTGAAATTACAATACAATCAGAAACTCTCCCACTTCCTTCAACCAAACCCTACCTTAACCCCCTCCTTGCTCTGTTTCATATTCATGGCCTCTTTTTTTAATTGAATGCTATTGCATATATATACACATATATATGCATATAAATGTTGCATTGTGTAATGAGAGAGCTAGTTCTTCGGAATTTTAAGGCAAAACAATCCTTCCTGGATACAAAGAGAGAGAGAGCAGAAAAACTTTGTCCTCTGTTTTTCTGTTGTGGGTCTGTAAAGATGATATCATAGAGGCTATTTCAGTCACAAGGCAACAGATCCAAGGATAAGAACTGAATTACTAAGACTAGAACCAGGCAAAAGAGAGAGCGAGTACTCCAAACAACACCCAGCCTGAGAATCAACCTTGAATTGCTAAGTTAACTCATAAATAGATATATAAAATCTAGCCAGGAAATACATATTCATCAAGTAGATCAAATAAGGAATTTGTTAGCTAAAGATGAGAGCACACATTCATCCAAAAGCAGCAATCATCACTGATTTCCACGTCATTGCTCTCAGAGAAAATTGTGGCCAAATGTGGCCAACATTGTGCCATTTTTTGAAAAGGGGGAATAAAGAACTTTCCCTGTGTAAAATAAAATAACCATTTAAAAATGGTTAAATACAGTTTTAAAATATCTAGGAAAAACAAAATATGTGTGTGGTTTCCCCAAGCACTCTCGAAGAGTCAGGAAGAAGCCAGATTCTTCAGTGCTTTCCTGTGCTGGGCAAATGAACACTAAGGACATCGAGGGTTCACTTAGTAATTAAAGGTTGATTCTCTGGCAGGGTGTTGTCTTTAGTCCTTGCTCTGTCTCTTTTGCCTGGTTCTAGTCTTAGCCATTCAGTTCTTTTTTTTAACATTTTTATTTTATATTAATCACAAGTTATGTACTTTGTATCCCAGCCATAGCCCCCTCCCGCATTCCCTCCCTATCCCTGCCACCCCTCCCTCATCTCCTCCCTGCACCTTTCCAAGTCCACTGATAGGGGAGGACTTCCTTCCCTTCCATCTAACTCTAGCTTATCAGGACTCTTCAGGAATGGCTGCAATGTCCTCTTCTATGGCCTAGCAAGGCTGCTCCTCCCTCGGGGGCAGGGGGGACCAAAGAGCCAGCCATTGTGTTCATGTCCAAAATAGTTCCTGTTCCCCTTACTAGGGTACCCACTAAGATATTTAGCTACCATTTGCTATATTCAAGCAGGGGTTCTAGGTTATATCCATACATGGTCCTTGGCTGGAGAAAAAGTCTCATAAAAGACCCCTGTACCCTGATATATTTGGTCCTTGCAGAGCTACTGTCCTCTCCAGGTCATATTAACTCCCCCTTCTTTCTTATGATTCCCTGCACTCTGCCAAACGGTTGGTTATGTATCTTAATATTTGCTTTGATACACTGCTAGGTAGAGTCTTTCCTAGGCCCTCTGTGGTAGGCGCTTGTCCTGCTACTTGTTTTCTCCTACATCCAATGTCCATCCCATTTGTCTTTCTAAGTGAGGATTAATCCTCTTACCCCAGGTCCTCTTTCTTGTTTATTTTCTTTAGGTTTCTAGATTACAGTATGTTTGTCCTATCTTATAGGTCTATATAAGTGAGTATATACCATGTGTGTCTTTCTGCTTTTGAGATACCTCACTAAGGATGATCATTTCCAGGCCCCACCATTTGCCTGAAAATTTCATGATTTCCTCATTTCTAATTGCTGAGTAGTGTTCCATTGTGTAAAAGTACCATAATTTCCATATCCATTCCTCAACTGAGGGACATCTGGGTTGTTTCCAGATTCTGGCTATTACGAATAAAGCAGCTACTAACATAGTTGAGCAAATGTCCTTGTTGTGTACTTGAGCTTGTTTTGGATATATGCCTAGGAGCAGTATAGCTGGATCTTGAGGAATCACTATTCTTAAGTGTCTAAGGAAGCACCAAATTGATTTCCAGAGTGGTTGTACAAGTTTGCATTCGCACCAGAATAGAACACCAACAGCACAGGCTCTAAGATCCAGAATAAATAAATGGGACCTCATGAAACTTTATATCTTCTGACATCTACAATTTCTTTTTCAGAGACTTGAAGTTTTTCTCAAACAGATCTTTCACTTGCTTGGTTAGAGTCACCCCAAGGTATTTTATGTTATTAGTGGCTATTGTGAAGGGTGTTGTTTCCCCAATTTCCTTCTTGGCCCTTTATCTTTAGTATACAGGAGGACTTCTGACTTTTTTGAATTGATTTAGTATCCAGCCACTTTGCTGAAGGTGTTTATCAGTTGAAGGAAGTTCTCTGGTTGAATTTTGGTGGTCGCTCATGTATACTAGCATATAAGCTGCAAATACGGATGCATTGACCTCTTCCTTTCCGATTTGTAACCCTTTCATCTCCTTTAGTTGTCTTATTGCTCTAGCTAGGACTTCAAGAACTATGTTGAAGAGATATGGAGACAGGGGGCAGCCTTGCCTAGTCCCTGATTTCAGTGGGATTGATTTAAGTTTCTCTCCATTAAGTTTAATGTTGGCTATAGGCTTGCTGTATATTGCCTTTAATATGTTTAGGTATGTGCCTTGTATCCCTGCTCTTTCCAAGACTTTAAAGGTGAATGGATGATGGGCTTTGTCAAAAGCTTTTTCGGCATCTAAGGAGATGATCTTGTGGTTTTTCTCTTTCAGTTTTTTTATATGGTGGATCACATTGATGGATTTCTGTATATTGAACCACCCTTGCATGCCTGGGATAAAGCCTACTTGGTCTTGGTGGATGATATTTTTTATCTGCTCTTGGATTCGGTTTGCAAGTATTTTATTGAGTATTTTTGGATCAATGTTCATAAGAGAGCTAGGTTTGAAGTTCTCTTTTTTTGTTGGGTCTTTGTGTGGTTTAGGTATCAAGGTGACAGTGGCTTCATAGAATGAGTTTGGTAATTTTCCTTCTATTTCTATTTTGTGGAATAATTTAGAGAGAATTGGATTTAGCACTTCTTTGAAGGGCTGGTAGAATTCTGCACTGAATCAATCTGGCCCAGGGCTTTTTGTGGAAGGGAGACTGTTGATGACTGCTTCTATTTCTTTGGGGTATATAGGTATATTCAATTTTTCTACCTGATCTTGACTTAATTTAGGTAGATGAAATCTATCAAGAAAATCATCCATTTCACTTAGTTTTCAAATTTTGTGGCATATAAGCTTTTGTAGTAAGACCTAATTATTTTTTGTATTTCCTCAGTGTCTGTTGTTATGTCCCCCTTTTCATTTCTGATTTTGCTGATTTGGATTGTTTCTCTCTGCCTTTTTGTTAGTTTGCCTAAGGATTTGTCTATTTTGTTGATTTTCTCAAAGTACCAGCTCTCGATTTCATTGATTCTTTGAATAGTTTTATTTGTTTCTAATTGATTGATTTCAGCCCTGAGTTTGATTATTTCCAGCCATCTGCTCCTCTTGGGTGTATCTGCTTCTATTTTTTTCTAGGGCTTTCAGTTGGGCCATAAAGTTGCTTGTATGAGATGTTCTGAATTTCTTCTTGAAAGTGCTTAGTGCTATGAACTTTCCTCTTAGCACTGCCTTCATTGTGTCCCATAAGTTTGGGTATGTTGTGTTTTCATTTTCATTGAATTCTAGGAGGTCTTTAATTTCTTTCTTTATTTCTTCCCTAACCAAGCTCTCATTGAATAGCAAGTTGTCCAGTTTCCATGTATGTGCAGGCCTTTTGCTGTTTCTGTTGCTGGTGAGGTCCAGCTTTAGACCATGATGATAAAATAGGATACAAGGGATTATTTCAATCTTCTTGTATCTGCTGAGACTTGCTTTGTGTCCAACAATATGGTCTATTTTTGAGAAGGTTCCATGTGGTGCTGAAAAGAATGTATACTCTCTTGATTTTGGATGAATAGTTCTGTGAACATCTATTAGATCCATTTGATTTAGGTTCCCTGTGAGTGCCCTTGTTTCCCTGTTTTGCTTCTGACTGGATGATCTGTCTCTTGGTGAGAGTGGAGTGTTGAAGTCTCCCACTATTAAGGTCTTGGGATCTGTGTGATATTTCAGCTTTAATAATGTTTCATTTATAAATGTAGGTGGTCTTGTATTTGGGGCATAGATGTTCAAAATTGTGCTGTCCTCCTGTTGGAATTTTCCTTTGATGAGAAGGAAGTGCCCCTCCTCATCTTTTTTGATTAGTTTTGGTCAAAAGTCTATGTTATGACTTATCATTGAACTTGTTGCCTTGTGACTGAAATAGTCTCTATGATGTCATCTTTACAGACCCATAGCAGAAAAACTGGACAGAACCTTCCTGCTGTCTCTCTTTCTCTATATCAAGGAAGAACTCTTTCTGACTTAGAATTCCAAAGAACTAGCTCTCTCATCAAAACACAGTATTGGATTAAATGCATGAGAAATTTGGAAACTGAGTCTCTGGCCTTTTTCAGACTTGCAGTTGGATAGGAGCAAGGTTGCAGAAAACCTAGAGTAGATGCTGGGTGGCCATCTGGGTTGAGTTGTATCAGTCAGTCCTTATGAGAATAATTTTGGTTATACTCCTACAGCTGGGCTAGGGTTAATAACTCTCATGCTGTGAATCTGAGGTATCCCCTAGGGGCTCTTGAATTAAGGACTTGATTGCTAGTTGATGGACTTTGGTGAAAGAATTGTTTGGATCTTGAGTGGGGCTACAGAGGAGCCTAGGCTCACAAGGTGGATCCTTAAAGGCATGCCCTAGAAACATCCTTTTTTCCTTGGCCCCTCTCTCCTTCCTGACCCTCTCTACCACATGTACCAGCATAATGACCTTCTGCTTCAAGTGCAGTGCAATGGAGTCCACTGACTATGGCCACCAGCAGCCAGCCTTCAGAGAGAGAGAGTATGCCAAACCTGTAGGGAAGAGAGGTATGGGTATCTACTCAGTCTTCCAACAGGCTGGCACTGAATCCTCCTGAAGAACCAGCACTGGAAGGACCCTGCTCTTTGAGGTCACAGTCCTCCCAGTCCAGATGGCCAATTTTTTGAGAGAGATAATATCAGCATTGAGGAAGACAATCCTGTTTCCGAACTTCTAAAGGTTTTTGGTAGAAAAGGTCATGACAGCCTTACTGATATCACTTTATGGTGAAAAATGCAGAATTAATTTGGAGGTAGAATTATGGGAAATTTTTCTAAAGCCTTGGGGCAATTTATTAATTTCGTTTTAAAACTCCTAAGTGGTTTTTCTGAGAAAAATACTTTATTTTTTTTACGATTTGTTTACCAAAATATTTGGCTGTGATCATACCATTAAAAAAACATCAGAAGAATTAAAATTCACAGACATTTGGGAATACAGAAACAGAAAACCAGCAAAACCTGAGCAGTGCTCTTCAAAACTGCCAAGGTCAGGAAAGGCTAGGGAGTTCTAAGACACTGTCAGAGCCAGTTTAGAGACATGGTAAATAAACACAGTGTGGGCTCTTTGATGAGCTTCTGGAACAGAAATGTATGTGGAGAAAAATTATGCACAATCTATATGAAGTTGTAATAAATCAACTGTAAATAACAGCTGTTCTTAGATTTGACAGATGTACTGCTGGAACACAAGACTTTAACCAGCAAAGGGGCTGCAGAAGTTCTCTCAACTGTCTTTGTGACTTCACAAAATTTTTTTTCTTTTCAGTTTCTCAGTAGACCTCACATCTCAGCACCACTTCATTGCAAGGCTTTGGTGTGCATTCCACTCTGAAAGACAGTTGTGGTGGATGAGATTTATAATTCAGGTACTAACTAATATTTCAGGGCAACAAAATACTTTCATTATTTGCCGAGAATATTTCATCATAAGAAGTCTTTCTCATTCCTGCATCATACTCTGTTCTGATTAGGCACAAATCCCTTAGCTGCCAGGCAATTTTCAATGCCCGATAGCAGGTGTGGCTCTGCCAATCGAATTCCTTCTTGCCTGGACCTGCTTCGAGTTCCCTGGCTTTGCGGATTTTTCTCTGCACTTGACAGATTCCCACTGGGGTTCTAGAAGGGCAAACCATTTTTTTTTAACATTCAGTTTATTCAAACAAGGTGGCATTAGATTATTGACACCCCCCTCCCCAACAAAAGCAACAGATACAGAAAAATTACTAATAAGATCTATCAATTCTCTACAGAACAGGAGTTCTAGTAAGCAGCACCTCACCAACTGAGGCTGAAGGGCACTTTGGAGGGAAAAATAGATTCAGACAGACCTAGGTACAGGGTTAACACAGAATCTAAGCAGAACCAAGGGACTTCAAGCTCTAAAATTTAGTCTTCTTTACTTGCTTCCATTCTCTCTTTCCAGTCCCTCTTCCCTCTCTCTCCCCACTTCTCTTTTATGTGTTTTCTTTATATAGGCATCAACAAACATAATTGGGGGGTGTGTGTTGTCAAGGGAATTCAATGTACATTAATAGAAATCACTCCTACAGACTCCTGAATCCTGCATTTTCTTTCAAAGGGCAGTTCCTAGTCCTCTCTAAATGGAAACAGGCATCACAACACTTAAAGAAAATCAAAGGAAGGCAAGGTCCTTTGATTTTCACTCACTATAATCAGACCCAACAATTCAACTTCTTCTGTCATGAACACAAAGAAGGACTTGTGTTCTCTGGAGACACTTTCACCAGGTTGCTGGGACTGAGAAATCCTACTGTGTTTGTCTTTCTGTTGAATGAAGGACTCCTTACTACCTTGTCCTCCACGCCTGAACCTCATTCTTTCTCTCTCCTTTATGGGTGTAGCTTATGTTGCAAACACAAAGCCACTTTCAAGGAAAAGCTGGCTTTCTCCCGTGTTTGCAGATATTGCAAGACCAGTATTGATTTTCCTTTTAAGTACCTCCTGGATTATAATGCTTTCATATACACAGTGGAAAAGAGAGTTCAACAGACAGACTGACTTTTTAGGGAACTATATGAGTAGTGAATGATGGGTGATACTCTAAACAGTTCTCAGCTTGATGAAAAATGTGTAGCTTGATGAAAAATGTATGTAATGAGAGAATTTTTCAGAAGTAAATTTAGCAATAAATATTGACATTATTAAAAACACATGCATTTTTGTCTTGTCAATTTCACATGTAAAAATGTCCTAATAAATAATTAAGGATTTTCATAATATTTAGCTATAGCAATATTAATTATGTTAGTATTGTGTTTATTATAGAAAAATATTAGAGCTTAAATCTTCAGTAGCAAGGGAACAATCTAGTAAAATACAGAATGGAACAAAATACTAGGTGTTTGTTCAGTAATTTAAAAATGAAAATAGGGTAGGTAGTTACATCCTACCCTATTTAGGGTATATTAACTCCTACCCTATGAGTTAATATACTCATAATATATTAACTAACTGACTCCTACAAAAAGCAATGTAGTAGAACACAAATGCTTCATTTTTTAATTTAAATAAAACAATAAAATTATACCCAAACTGGAATTAACTCATTTAGTGCAGCTGATTGCATTCAGTGCTGGAAGTAAGTGAATAATTCTGCATTGCTCATGTCAGATTTTGAAAGACAGTGGTTTATATTTGGAGGTGATAACATTTATTAATTACACAGTCTGCTTGTAGTAATTCAGTGGTCCCTTTAGGGGTTTGAGGTCTAAGGTTATAGACTGCTAATTTAATTTTGAACTTTGTACATGCTTGTGTATCAAGTACTTTGATTTAATTAAGTCATGGATATCCCAGCTCTAAATTTATTTTTTAGGAGTTAGTTCCTTTTTTTTCTTAGGCAAGTGAGCAGGACCCTTTAACTAACTGTTGGAAGCAGAATTAATGTGATTTCTCTGACTTGAGATACTTGTGGTTTCAGAACCAGCATGCTCTTCTAGCTATGGCTCTTGAAGACTGAAGAAACCCTCAAACCTCAATTTATATTCTTCTCTTGAGCACACATCCCTAGAAATTCCCTCTCAGATCCTTGGCCATCAGGACAAGGGCCTTACTTATAGTTTCCTCTCCTTCTCTTCCACACTTCTATCTTATTGTCTTACAAAGAATAATTGTCCAATAATCATTCCATAATTTAGTTATCTGACAATGATAACAACTGCAGAAAACCTAAATTATAAATTGTGGGCAGTCCTGTGAGGAAAAGTTAATGAATTCCAAAATTAACAGCATTTATTTATAGCCACTGTTTTAAAAATAATACATTTAAAAGAAATGTTAATAAAAACAAAACTCAATAGCAGCACGATTTTAAAGGTCCCATTGGTACTGAAACTGATCTGCAATTTTTAGTATTGTAGAGGATTGTTTTAGCAATTCTGTGTTTCTTGTTGTTCCATATACTCACTCATATAGACATTTAATATAGGATAAACCTACTAAAATCTGTACACCTAAAGAAACTAGTCAAGAGGGAGGGCTCTGGCTAAAATGTTCAATCCCTATCCAGAGAGGCAAAGAGGATGGACATCAGAAGAAGGAGAAAACAGGGAACAATTCAGGAGCCTGCCACAGAGGGCCTCTGAAAGGCCCTGCCCTGCAGACTATGAAAGCAGATGCTGAGACTTATAGCCATCCTTTGGGCAGAGTGCAGGGAATCTTATGAAAGAAGTGGGAAATAGTAAGATTTGGAGAGGACAGGAGCTCCACAAGGAGAACAACAGAACCAAAAAATCTGAGCCCAGGGATCTTTCCTGACACTGATACTTCAACCAAGTACCATGTATGGAGATAACCTAGGACCCCTGTACAGATGTAGCCCATGGCAGTTCAGTGTCCAAGTGGGTTTTATAGTAATGGGAACAGGGACTGTCTCTGACATGAAATGATCTGCCTGCTCTTTGATCACCTCCCAGTAAGGGGTCGGGGGAGCAGCCTTGCCAGGCCACAGAGGAAGACAATGCAACCACTCCTGATGAGACTTAATAGACTAGGATCAGAAGAAAGAAAAAGAAGACCTCCCCTATCAGTGGTCTTGGGGAGGGACATGTGTGCAGAGGGGAAGGAAGGGAGGGATTGGGATGGGAGGAGGGAGGGAACTACAGGGGGATACAAAGTGAATAAAGTGTAATTAATAAAGAATTTCAAAAAAATTGATCTGTATTTTTGGTATCAAAGAAGTATATATTTCTGTGTTTTACTCTGCAAGGATTCTATCACTTTCAGTGTCAGACAGTATTTTGAAATTTAGCATGAGAATCTACCAAGGTTTGTAAGACTCTATGTGGCTGCAGTTATTTTAGGACTTTCAATTGTGGCCCCCACAGCCTTTATTTCCAAATTCTGTTACTTGTTGTAGTTGTTCAGCCAGAATTTCTCCTTTCTGACTTCAGTATTCATTTCCTGAATTTGAAACTTTAAAAGAAAGGAACGTGGGTGAATGGGGTTCCACTTTTAATTACAAAAGTCACAAAGTTTGTCCCAATGCCAGTCTGATTTCCTGTCCTTAATAACAGATGCATAATCACATTTAATTAAGAGAAACCTCTTTGTCACTCCCAAACCCTTTCATTGTCTGCTTTCCTATCTCATGCTTGTTCTGTCATTTTAAATTTTGTGTTGTTGCCACCAACATGCATTTTCCTTATCCACTGATGTCATCTACCCATTTCCTCCAGGGAAACGCAGCCCAATCTGAGCCTTTCACCAATAGTTTCACCTGAAGAGCCCATTATGAGATGCTTAATTTAGCAGACAGACCTCATTATTTATGTGCAGGTGATAAGGTGAAGAACACAAGACTGAGCTTCCTGAGGAATTTCTATATTTAACATCTCCACAGCCTTTGTCTTTTAAGACACAGATTCTTCTAAGACTTTTTGTTGTTGTTGTTCCATTTATGTGTGGAGAAATGGTACAAATGGTGGAAGGCAGAACATGCCTGCAGCTTTCCAGGGGCTAATATGTCCTGTGAGTTCAATTGTGACTTGGGTCACAGTTTTTTCAAAAGATTTATTTATTTTTACTTTATGTGAATAAGCATTTTGTCTACATGTATCTACTTGTACCATATTTGTGCCTGGTGCTGTGGAGGTCAGAAGAGGGCAACAGATTCCCTGAAACTGGAGTTACATTCAGTTGTGAACTGCCATGCGGATTCTGTGAAACAAACCTGGGGCCTCTGGAAGAGCAGCCAATGCTCTGAGCTGCTGAGCCATCTCCCTAGCCCTCACAATCTTTGCCATTTTTTTTTCTTACTCAGAACTGAGATACAAATGTGTAGTCTGTCTTACTTTTCTTCTGTATTTTGTTTTGTTCTCTGCAGATGGTTTGAAAAACACCACACACTATCATTTTAACAAGCCACGAGTCTCACTTCTATGTCACTGGTTTGGAGACAGAGATTTATTTCTTTAGAAAAACTCTGATTAAAAAAATATTTAACTCTTAGTCTCAGAGTAATGTCCTCTTCAGAGTTTGCCAAATCCTGTTGGCAATGGCAAACCAAACTTCACTTTCCCTTTTAAACATGCAAATTTTAACAGAACACCTTGCATTGAATAGATTTGATTAGTGTGATTTTGCCATAAATACACATTTTTTTAAAGAACAGCAATGACCATTTTTGCCTTTTTTACAGAGTAATCCACTTTTTAATTACTGTTATAGTAAACATCTTCAGCTAAATAAATGTGTATATATGGCTAATTCATTTTAAACTTGCTTGCTTATGATAGATTCAGGTGTAAATTATAGTTAGTTGCTATAATCATATGCGCTATACTTTTGTGGTGTTTGTTTCTCTCAGTCAATGTTAATTATGTTTTATAATCAACTTGAGAGCTTGAAGGTATAATTCATGACAATTCTGCTGTAAACTAACTTGAACACTAATAAAAATTCAGACACTGGGAAACATATTCAACAGGATTTTTAATTTGCATTAGTGTGTTTGTGTGTGTGCGTGTACGTACAGTCGCATGTATACGAGTGTGTGAAACTTAGAAGACAGTTACTTGGAATTAGTTCTCTCATCCTACCATACACACCGCAGGTGGAAACTCAGGTGGCAAGTATCTTCACCTGCTGGGCCATCTTATCAGCTTCTTGTTTACATTTTTATAAGGGGAAGCAAGCACACAAATGATATGGTAGCAGAATAGAGACTTGACTCAGCCCTACATTGATTTGAAGGGGAACAATGTGAGAATGTGTATTTTGAAAGTCATAAATAAGCAGCTAATGTGCTAAACTAGGATGTAAGTCAACTTTACTTTTCTCAGGCTAACAGGTAATAGCAAACCATGTAGAAACACTTGACTGATTTTTTTTAATTTTTCATATAACACTTTAAACTAGCAAAAAACAAATTACTATCCACCATCTAGCTATTTTCCAGATTTAACAGCCGTTTAACAATTTGTCATAGGTGCATTTGATCTCCTGGGCAAAGTGATGCTTTATAATCACAACTGAATTGAAATTCAGTTTCATGTTTCTCCACATTTGATTACTGTGCAAGAGCTGGAATATGTGCTCCTGATATTACATCTTTCCTTTTTTTCTTTTTTTGATGTTAAAAATTGGAGATGTCTGATAGAGGCTCTTTCTATGTTGCCCCAGGTTGGCTTCAAACTCACCATTCCTCTGCCTCAGCCTCCTGAGTGCTAGGATTAAAGACATGAAACAGTCAATGTCCATCCCATTTGTCCATCTAAGCGAGGATTGATCATCCCACCCTGGGTCCTCCTTCTTGCTTATCTTCCCTAGGTGTATAGATTTCAGCATGACCTTCCTATCCTATAGGTCTATATAAGTGAGTATATACCAAGTGTTTCTTTCTGTTTTGGGGATACCTCACTCAGGATGATCTTTTCCAGGTTCCACCATTTGCCTGCGAATTTCATGATTTCCTCCTTTTTAATTGCTGAATAGTATTCCATTGTGTAAAAGTACCATAATTTCTGTATCTGTTCCTCAACTGAGGGACATATGGGTTGTTTCCAGGTTCTGGCTATAACGAATAAAGCTGCTATGAACATGGTTGAGCAAATGTCCTTGCTGTGTACTTGAGCATCTTTTGGATATATGCCTAAGAGTGATATAGCTGGGTCCTGACGAATCACTATTCCTAATTGTCTAAGAAAGTGCCAAATTGATTTCCAGAGTGGTGTACAAGTTTGCATTCCCACCAGCAATGGAGGAGGGCTCCTCTTTCTCCACAACCTCTCCAGCATGTGTTGTCATTTGAGTTTTTGATCTTAGCCATTCTGGTGGGTGTATAGGAGAAAACAAGCAACAGGACAGGGGCCTACCACAGAGGGCCTCTGAAAGACTCTAACTAGCAATGTATCAAAGCAGATATTAAGACTCACAATCAAGCCTTTGGCAGAGTGCACGGAATCATATGAAAAAAAATGGGGCAGTTAGTAAGACTTGAAGAGGACAAGAGCTCCACAAAGACCAAATAGATCAGGGCACAGGGGTCTTTTATGAGACAGTTTCTCCAACTAAAGACCACGCATGGCTATAACCTAGAACCCCTGCTTGAATGTGGCCCATGGTAGCTCAGTATCCAACTGGGTACTCTAGTAAGGGGAACAGGGACTATTTCTGTCATGAGCTCAATGGCTTCGACCTTCCCCCTCCCCCGCCCCCCCCCCCGAGGTCGGAGCAGTCTAGCTAGATCCTAGAAGAGTACATTGCAGCCAGCCCTGAAGAGACATGATAAGCTAGGGTCAGATGGAAGGGGGGGGGGGAGGTTCTCCTCTATCAGTGGACTTGGAGGGGGACAGGGAGAAGGTAAGGGAGGGATGGGGAGAGTGGGAGGCAATGAGGGAGAGGGATATGGCTGGGATACAAAGTATATAACCTGTGATTAATATAAAAATAAATAAATTACTTAATAAAAAAAGACATGCAACGCAACACTCAACTAACTTGTGCACTGTATGTATGCATGTTAAACCTACAGTATTATACATGTATGTTTTCTACACTTTCTCTGATTGTTTCATCCATTGTTGTTGTATTGAGATATAGCCATGCAGATGTATTTTAAATTCTATTTTCTCTCTAGATGTGAATATTTATAAAATGTAGTGAATGTGTTTATTTTCTTGCAGATGGGTCATTTTCTTTTTGTTCACTTCTCAGTACTTCTGTGAACAGCTTTGCTTCAGTCTGGTTTGGAAACATTTGGAGCATCAGGACAGAAATTTCTCTTTAGGAATCTGTCTGCTGATACAGGCTCAGTAAAACAATGCCCTGTGTATATGGTTCTGATTGAATCTCTTACTCTGATTTTACACTATGTATACTTGTGTGGCTACATCCCTGTTAAATGTTGCCACCTTAAGATGTGGACCAGATATTTTTTAATTAAGTGCTATGCTGCTACCTAAGTTGTCAGAACTATAAGCATGAAAAAGGGGTTCTCTGGAAGACAATTCTTTGTGGCACTGTAGAAGGTTTAGTCTACAAAGTTGCATCTACTGCTTTAGCTACTTTATATTTTATATAGTTATACTTATCTTAGTTTTGGCTTGTGTTAGAAAAAGAGAACTTTTTTTCCTTTTTTATTTTAACAAATATATTCTTGTCTGTTGTACCAGGAGTTTGTGCTCATTAAGGTTTTGTGATATACCAATGCATTACAGAATTTGCTTGAAAGAAAGCTATTTGATAGTAAAGATCATTTAAAAATTTAGGAAAATAAAGTAGCTTAAATTGCCATTATATTTATGTTTGGGTGTGTTATACCATTTAATTGGGCTGATATCATTAATAGGAACAAAAGTCTAAGCAAAAAAATATTTACTGGGTAAATTCAAAACATCTTTAATCTAAATATATTCTTCTGTATTAAAAAGGTATTTCATCTGCCTATCACATTGCATGGCTAGCACTACCCATCACATTATCAGGGCAATAAAAGCTACTAAAACGCCAGGATAAGGGACATTAGTTTCTCATGTCAGATAAAACTCAACATAAAACCAGACACACTAAACCAGTTAGAAGAAAAAGTGGAGAAGACCCTAGAACTCATTGGCACAGGAGACTACTTCCTGAATAGAACACCAACAGCACAGGCTCTAAGATCAACAATCAATAAATGGAACCTCATGAAACTGAAAAGCTTCTGTAAAGCAATAGATACTGTCATCAAAACAAAACGACAGCCTACAGACTGGGAAAGGATCATTACCAATCCTACTTCTGACAGAGGGCTAATATCCAGTATATATAAAGAACTCAAGAAGTTAAAAAGCAAGAAACCAAATAATCCAATTAAAAAATGGGGTATGGAGCTAAAAAGAGAACTGACCGTAGAGGATTATAGAATGGCAGAAAAACACTTAAAGAAATGCTCAACACCCTTAGCCATCAGGGAGATGCAAATCAAAATGACCCTGAGATTTTACCTTACACCCACCAGAATGGCTAAGATCAAAAACTCTAGTGACAACGCATGCTGGAGAGGTTGTGGAGAAAGAGGAACCCTCCTCCATTGCTAGTGGGAATGCAAACTTGTACAACCACTCTGGAAATCAATTTGGCGCTTTCTTAGACAATTAGGAATAGTGATTCCTCAAGACCCTCCCCAGTAGGTGGACTTGGAGGGGCGGGGAGGAGATGAGGGAGGGATGGGGAGAGTGGGAGGGAACAAAAGAGGGGGCTAAGTCTGGGATGCAAAGTACCTAACCTGTGATAGATATAAAAATAAATAAATTACATTAAAAAAAGAAAAAAAAAATAATTGCTCCTGTGTCCAGCTGCTGGGTCCCTGTCGGAACACAGTCGTGTTTACCATCATCCTTCAGAAGTCATGGTGAAGCACTACTGCTAGCTTCTGGAGGTTTAACTAAAAAGGCAATTCCCATTCCTCTGAAAGAACTGTAGCAATGTTTACAACTGACTTCCACTCCACCTGTAGTTAAATCCCAGCCATCTTCCCTCGCATTGGCTGTATGCCTTTATCATCTCCTCTGCCATCTTCTCCTTTGTCATCTTCTCAGCATGGAGAACAGGAGTGCATTCCACAGTGGATGCTTTGTTATATAGACAGTACAGAAGCTCTGGATGACACCAGACCTTAGTCTAATCTTACAGAGTAAAAATTTTGAGACAAACATCTTGTTGTTGTTTTTCAAGACAATGTTTGTCTGTGTAGCTTTGGCTGTCATGGAACTCACTTTGTAGACCAAGCTAGCTTCAAACTCACAGAACTCTGCCTCCCAAGTGCTGCAATTAAAGGTGTGCACCACCATGCCCAGTGAAAACAAACTTTCAATGAAAGGATGACATTTTCACCACATGGGAAATATACATTTAAAGTGTGGTGTACATAACCTGTATTTGGCTATGAAGTTCTATGAAACAAACAAACAAAAACAAAGTCTATAGCAAGGAATGAAAAACCTCATGCATTTGCTAATAAGGAGGCAATAGTAGTCAAGTTTTCTTTATCTTAGAATAACAGGAATTATTGAAGTAGTTATGTGTTTTCTATTTTAGTTGTTACAAGAATGAAGATTTTTTGATCTCTCAATTTAGGGTATCCCAGCATGTACCCAAGGCAAGAGGAATCTTTAAAAATGTTCTGCCATCTTTCAAAGTTAAATTACTTACCCCATGGATTTACCAGAATTCCGTTATAATAAAACTTAATTCATTAATTGAAATACTGCAAAGATTTCTTAGTAGATTGAAACCAAAAACTTCCTACATGACAGACTCTGGGAAGAACTTATTTATAAAAGCTTTAGAACATAATTTGTAACTTATTCTCAGAGTAAAATGTTGAAGCATCTTTAGCTCTTAAACGCTTAAGTTTCAGTTTCTTCCTGTACGGAGCATCCTGTGTGAATCCCTGCTTCGAGGGAAGTATCACCTTTCCCAGGCTTGGCAGCTCTCTCATGTCAGCATCAAACATCTTAATTACCTAGCTTCGTGGGTTCTCCGAGGCTGCAGGCCACTGTGTCTGACCTGCTGACTTGATGGATGAGCTTAGTTTCTCTCTGCTATACTATTTCTTGTCACCATAGGAGGAAGATACACCTGTCAAAAATTCCAATTAGTAGTAGGAGTTCAAGAACTCACCTTGATGATACCAGGTAAAATTAGTCTACCAGGGAATTAGTGAGTGAAGATATAAGAAATGCTTAAAGCCATACTTGATACTAAGTGAGTGTTGTCTGTTATGAAAATTTCCCCAAAGTGAGTCAGATTAGTGAGAAACAACTTTGAAAAAGAATGAATTGGAACTATACCCACCTCTGTCTCCCTGAAAAGTAAGTAGAAATCAAGGACAAGCCCTGACTTGGAAATGTTTTTTTTTTCTTAGAGCTATAAATGTATATTTGAACTGCTTTGAAAATCAAAGCAATACCACTGTATTGTTCATTCTTTCATTGGCTGGCAATCTGTGAGTAGCTAGTGAAGATGTTTTTCAGTTGTGGAAGTTGTAAGATAATGGAGTCTCTAACCCAGCAGTTTTATTTTAGAAAGCCTATACAATTTGCACGTGTAAAAATAGTGCTTCTATTGAATCCCAGAAGGGCTTGATTTCAGCAACATGGGCAGCTCTGCAGAAGAGCACACAGAGTGATTGTTCTAAAAAAAAATGAGCTCCTTGAAAATGTCAGAACATTCTACTACAGCATGGTCATTTGCTGATGATTTTTCATGTTGTGTCTAGCCTTCTTAATACCAAGACACTCTTTAAAATGCCAGATACCCCCTCCAAAAATACACACGAATCAGTCATTTGCATTTTCTCATAAAGCTCTCGCCTTTTCAAAGATCACTGGCTCTAAGACAAGGGTGCCTTTCTATCTCTTCACTGAGAGCCACTCACTCAGAACACCATATAGATTCCCTAATTTATTTATGCCAGTGCATCATGGGGCACTGCTCTTTCCAGGCTCTGAAAGACTGAGGAGCTATTAAGCATTTAAATATCAGCTGTCCTGACCCTGATATTTTATGCAGCACCAGGAAGAATGCTGTGGTGATCCCCTAACACTTTCCTCTGATCAGCCCCATTCCGTTGGAAAGAGACATAGTTCTTTTACCTCTCTGTTAGTTAGCTTCTACTGAAAAAAGATTTTTTTTCTAATCTCTTTCAGTTACCACTACCATGGCCCCTTTGCATCCTGACTGTCTCTCTCATCTCTAGTACTCCTTTGCTCTTTCTTTCTGTGGTTCATCCCCCTCTTGCATTTTTCCTTGCCTGTCCTTTATTTTGTGACAACTGTTCCTTTTCAAAGGCAAGTGCTTGTGGAGTTGGGGAAGAGGAGCTTGTGTCTGGTTTTCTGCACACTAGGCATGGGGTGTCAAGTACACTTCTTCTATGATGTTTTCTCTTTCTTCATCAGTCAAGGCTTTGGCTTCTGGACTAGAACAACCCCAGAAACCTGTGTGTCCCATACAGTTGACAGCAGGACCTCTGTGACTAGGAGATGTGACTTCGTATCTTTGAGGGAACATGTGTGAGTGTTTTTATATTTGGGGGGAAGAATGAACATCTGCTCACCTCGGACAGGGCACCACTGAAAGGTCAAAGTAATGATTCCACCCTAGTCTAGATCGGTGATCCACTGAATTTACTGGGCTTTCTTATATGAAAATACGTGAGGGTTTACTGACAGCATAGGTGGCCCGAAGCAGCTGCATCATCCAAGAGTACTGTCTCACCATGGGTGTTGACTCCAACAGCTGCATAGAAGGATTCCCTCTCCCTTCATCTGCTGACTGCATTTTACAGACTATATCATGTGCATTTGGAGAAGAATCACATAAAGCTGGGAGGATTGTGTAGGAAGCAGTGACTTGAATCTCAGTTGACAGTCTAATGACCTTCCCCACCCTCCTCTTCTATAAGTGAACACAAATAGGCTTAATCTTGAGTCTCTGGTGGGTAGTCACAGCTGCCCTCATTAACATAGCCAGTTGTGCTCAGAGATCAGTGTTGGTCATCTGCAAGAGATGTGAAAATCAGGTGCTGACATCCTGTTTCCCAGACTGAGTGACACTCAGGTGTCAGTTACTTTTCTCACTGATGTGACAAAATATCTGACCAAAGCAACTTAAAGGAGAAAGGGATATTGTTGCAGAGTTTGAGGTCAGAGGTCATTAAGATGGACAAGGCACAGCAAGGGAAAGATAAGGTGGCTGGTCCCATTGTGTGTGCAGGCAGGACACGCTGTGAGATGGATGCTGATGCTCTACTCTCTTGCTCCTTTTTAATCAGTTTGGGGCTCTCACGTCTGTGAAATGGTGCCATCTGTATATTGAATGTATTCTCTCATCAGCTTACCTGCTCTGCAAACACTTTCAGACATACACCCAGGGGTGTTTTTCTGTAGTAAGTCTAAATTTTGTCAAATTGATAATCAAGATTAACTATTAATAACACAGTGAGAGATTGATGATGTCCTTAGATGAACAGTGAGACCAGGGAAATATGCAGAAGTGAAGCCATAGGAAGGCTGAAGTAGTTCACTCAGGATCTGTGCACTTCCTTAGGCTCCCATGAGGCTCTGAACCAAAGAAAGAGTCTTGGAGGTGAGAGGCCCTCTGTGGGTACTACTTGGAAGGGCAACTCAGTATCCTTTGTTCAAAATCTGAAATAAATCTTGCCTTGGGTGGGCCCAAGGGGCTGCAGATCCATCCCTTGTGGTATTGGCAGCCAGAAGACAAACTCTTTGTAATAGTAATAGGATAGAAAACAGCCAGGCAGTTTTAGGGTAAAGATTCGAAACTGACGTTTCTATTTTTTTTTTCTTATTCTATTTTTTTTTTAACTCTAGTCTCAAACCTGGATGGGCAGCCCTGTTCTGGCCAGAGGGTACAGATGCCAGAAGTATTTAAGACCAAAAACCTTTGCTTCTGCCCTAGTCAGAGCTGAAGGATGCCAAAGTATCTTTTTTCTCCTTTCCCCTAAAGGAGTATCCATTTCCTGGCAATCATACTGAAGATAAGCTTAAAACTGCAGGGCACCTAGCCACCTGGAATAGGAACTGGACTGACTAGCTCATCCCCTCTCTGCCTTAGCCAAAACTAGATAGCCCTACTAACTCTGAACAGTGGCTTTCAGTACTTCCTGCTCCTGGGTAATTCCTCCTGCTATACAGGGGGCTCTGGTAGTCACAGCCCCCATGAAGATAGGGAGTGTAAACTCTATCTGTGACATTGCACTCATGTTAGCTATTGAAAGCCTACTGTGTTGGTTGGACAAGAACATTATAATGATTTTATACGAACCTAAGGTATTACAAAAATAGTACTTGTTTTTTAATTAGAAAGTTATTTCATTTGGGCGGTGAGAGACAGACGAACCAGAATAGGGAAAACAGCAGTTGTCATCTGTATGACAGTGACTTTATCTCTGTATATTTATTGATAATGGACAGAGACCAAAGCTCATAGAATCTTGTCTCTACACCAAAGGGGAGAAAGAGGTGATAACATCTTAATTTTAACACTCATTCTTTATCATTTCCCCAGGGCATTTTGCAAATGGTTCATTATTTTCAGAGCCCCTATGTCTCCTTAGAAAATGTGTTCACCTTGAGGAGAGGGAGACTCCACACTGAATCTTATATAACTCTCTTTCTGGCTGTGAAATAGTTTAAAAGAACTGAGAGGAAGGATGGGTATTTTGCATTTTATTGCCTTATGTTCGGGCATAATCCAGATTTCTAAAATGTATTTGCAGTAAAGCATCCTTCCTGTATGGAGTGTCCTTGAATACCACTGAATGTGTTGTCAGGTTTTTAACACATGTATCTAAGACCAAGTCTGACCACCAAGAAGATGTAAAATGGACATTGCCTTCATAATAATACTACGATATATGCAGGGCAATCTTAGTATTACTGTCCTCAAGGTAGGACTCTTGACTGGAATTTACCATGTTAATGAAAGATGTGATCAGATTAATTAAAATCCATATTCTTCATTTGATGTCTTTCCTGTTGGTCATCTCTTTCCATGAGAGGCTGACCTTTCCGTTCCTGTCCTGCTCAGCCCCAGCTTCTTATAATCCCGAGGACAGGCACAGACGTACACAATGCAGTGTAGGTCTGCCTTGGGGAAGGGAAACTGTCAGGTAAGGTCACCAGTAGTCTTCTTATTTTTCTAACTCAACCATCCCTCCCATGTGTCTCTTCAGTGTCAGGCTAGCTCTGATCTCTGAGAAGAAGAGGGTCTAGCACCCTGTGTGGAGATCTTTGCTTTCTCAGCGATAAGCCAAAGGTTAGTGATAAAAGGCCTAAACTTCCAAAGTGTTTTTTCATGCTTATAATGGAAGAAAGAGTGGCCTGAGATACATTGCTTGTTAACTAAAATCGAATGCAACTCATGGGGTTGTAGGGCCTGTCCTCTTTTCTGGAGGTGGCTGGGCAAGCAGGAGTGGGACTAAACCCTCAGTTGGTATCTCATAGTGCTCCCTGGGCTCACGGTGCTCTCTAGAGAACTGGGATTTTGCTGCAGATGAGTCTGTCTTTCAGTGATAGCTTTGGCATTATGCCTTAAAGTGAGCCTTCTTATTTTCATAAAAAGTTCAATTAACTCACTTACAAAAGTTCTTAGTTCTGGCATCGTATTTTGTCAAGTGTTTTGTTTTTATTGTAGAAGAGGTACTTTTTTATTACACCCAGGGCTGGAGATTAAATTCAGAAGATGTCTGTCAAATAGTTAAATGTCCTATCAAGCCCCAAAATCTTTCAGTCTATGTTTCACAGTGATTGACTTGACATATACTTCATCTGCTTTTTAAGATTCTTATATTGACCTCCTTTGAAAGAAGTCTGCATTTAAGCCATGTCAACTGTAATCTCCCTTCCTTCCTCCTCTGCAATATGTGAATTTAAACAGATTCTATATATAGGGGATTATTTGTACCTTTTATAGATTTGTCTATTGATTTTCCCATTTTAAATATATTTTAACTCTGTGTCTATGAAAGATCAGCTCATGCATATTGTATGCACTCACCTTTTACTCTTGTAGCCAATAGCTGTGAATTCTATTATTTCTACTTGGTTTTAGATTAAGACATTTGCATTGTATCGTACAACAAAAATTTTTATATTTGTTTTTCAAATTCTGAGGCTAAGCGGATTTTCTGCCCTCAGTTATGCTTTCACTAAGAAAAGCAGAAGCTTTTTTCTTACAAATTTTTAAGAGCCTCAGCAAATGTGCATACATTTCATGTTGCAAAAAAGTTTGTTTTCTGTCTTAACACCTAATCTATGTGTTGAGTAGACATATAAATCTCAGCTTTCTCTTTCTTTGAGGACTTTATAGGCATTGATTTGCTGCCTTTAAGGGACTATTGATGGATTTTTATGTTTCAGAGCATACTTATTCAGAAACTGGCCAGAAAAGTCAGCTCAATGATTTATCCAAGAGAAATGCAAATGTGTGCCTATGAGACACTGGGATATGAATGTTCATGCAAGCCCTGTTGCCACCCCAAGATTGGTGATAACCTAAATGTGTGATAGCAGGCTGGATGAACAAGTTAGTGTTTTTATTCAGTTGAATATTCTTTTGAAAATCAACACATTGGAGTTTCATGGAGATCATGTTCACAGAAGGAGGCTGACAGAACAGTGGTTGAAAGGACTATATTTCCAATGGAAAGAGTGCTCCATTAGGACTCAGGAAACTTGGGAATCAAGCCTTGGTCTATAAGGCAAAGCAAACAGTATAACTTTTTCATTAGTGACTTTGTGCAATATATTGAATCAAATATTGTTAGATTTTACTTTTTTCTATCATCTGATAAAAGAAAGTAGATCAAATTATTTTGATATTTTTTCTGAACTTTTAAAATCAAAATGTTTAGTTATGTGTATGTACTGTAGCATGGTTGAGAGTTTTGAAACTCACATGAATAAATATCAATTACACATTATATCATTTGTAATTTATTAACTGTCCTTGCTAATGACCTTGACTTAAACCCAATTATTTCTATTTATAGTATTTCTTAGTACTTCTACACTAATAATAGAGTAGGGTTCATAGTGAATAAGGCAAAAAGTTACATCAAATTCACCAGCTGAGTTCATTATTCAGTTTTCTTCTGTTCCTCAACAATATTCAGGCATTGCTTACATCTAATTTTCATTTATTAACTATATAATGGCTGTTTCTTTTATAAATGCATGTACTCCCATAAGTTTATTTTATTGACTTTATTGTTATCTTGCCATTTTTTAATGATAGGAGCTAGGTTTGAAAAAAGGTTCTTCATGAATGAATTTAAAGCAGCTACTGATTAATATATTTTAGTCTATCTATTGAGTTCTTTTCTTCTAATAAGGTTTCCTTTCATAAATGAAATTGAAAGCCATGGAAGAAACAGTTGTCAGAGGAAAGCAAGCAAGCAAGCAAACAAACAAACAACATATAATATACTTTCCTTATCCACTAGGATGTATTCTACATCCCAGGTCAATGTCTGAAATCTAAGCCCTGTATGTGTTGTGTTTCTTTCTGTGCATGTAAGCCTGTTATATGGTGATATTTGTTATTTTTAAAGATGAGTAAAACATTAGCAGCAATACTGATCAGGTATCTTAACTTCAATATACATATTTTAATATACATTTTTTTCTAAGTCAAGGACTTCTCTATTTTCAGTTAAAGGATGGACTTTGTGGGTTTTTTGGCATATGAAAACTATAATGCATTTTGGGGTCATTAAAAAGGATATTTAAATACAAACATTGTGCTACCCCAGCAGAGAAGTGTGACTGAGAAAGTCACTAAGAGACCAGTAAGTGGGTAGCATATTCAGTGTGGATACTCTGGGCACACAAATCATTTACTCTCAGGTAGAATGGAGTAAGAGGGCTCAGATTTCATAATCCTGCTCAGAATTCTATAAAGTTTAAGTTATATAAGAAGTTTATTTCCAAACTACAGTGGACTGTTGGTAAATGAAGCTGCTAAAGGGAGACTGAAAACAAAGGACTACTGTAATATCAATTTTCCATAAGAATTTTCATGGGTTTTGGTTCACCCACTATACTACTCAAACTCAAGTCAGATACATTTTGTGGCTACTTGAAACAATTCTATTTATCTTCTAAGGTAAACTTGATTTCAACAGTACTCCACTGTGATTCAGAGTCTGAAGTACCCTGGACTTTAACGTGGCTACTATTGTGCTCTGTAAAACATAGGGAGTTTTTTGTTTTCTACCTTTCTCTTCATAGAGAAGAGTAATCCCAGGATTTCCTGTTTTACACATGCACACACACATCTCTATATCTATCTATATCTATATACATACATATGATTATAGATCCTGCAGCCCAAAAAATCACTATCCTAACTATGTGGTCTAACAGACAATTTTGTCTTCAATTAACATTATTCTTGATCTTTTAGAACTCACTCATAACTGTCTGAGAGTTTTTGGGACAGCCCCTTTAATTCCCTGTGAAGGCAACTGTGAGCTAAATGAGATCGGACTCTTGCTCCTAGAGACAATTTGTCAGAGCTGACCTCTGTATCATTTAAAATTACTCAAGAGCATTGAGGAAAGCTGTTCTTCAAAGGCAGTGCATTCTGTAAGTCCAGGCAGCTCCTTTGCAGTCCTGATTAGGGTACTTGTAATATATTTTTAATCTTTAATGAGCATCTGTTTTAACACAATGATTTCTAATCACTACATACACCAGAAGTGTGACCAGAAGTTACTTATTTTATGCATCTGAAACTTCATCTTCTTCCTTCTGTATGTAGCTAGATTTTCCAAAAGGATGAAAGCATGTGGTATAATATGATATTCTCAAAGATTTCTCAGTAGCCTGTTCACAGGCTGCCATTAATCATCCCATTAGCTGTTTTTCCAAGCATTGTGTTTCTTTTACATGTAATATTTACTTAGCTTCTTTCTTTATAATTTTTTTAAAATAAGTGATGATATATATTATTCTTGGGCATATTTATGCAAGGATGTAGAATTTCATTTCTGAATTAGCATCAGTCCTCCTTGGATTGAAAGAAGTACAATGAAATAGATGACATAACTGATATTCATACTCTGTCCTTCTCTAGCCATGGGGTACACACTGTCCCCTCCCAGTGAAACTGTGAATTGCTTTGACCAGGAGAGTTTTGAGCTACATTTTAGAGGCAGCATGTGTTACTGTTAACCTCTCTGGTACTTAAGGCATCACTTTGAAGCTTTTTGGTCATAGGGCAATAAGGGACTCCAATGTCCAAATATCCCAGTGACCTGCTGGCCAGCATGTCTGACTGCACTTGCCTGTTGTCTGCCTCTGTGCTTGGAGCATTTACAGCAGTGTTGTTGTGACAGTGACTGACTGGTGTGGGCAAGAAACTCTGAAACAAGAATATTGCTTCCTGATCTTTATAACAGAAAGTACCTCTCTGCTGTGTAAGCAGACGAAGAGTTCTTTAACCGTAGTTATGGCCATATCTGCCACAGAGTTAGACATTTGTTTCCATTTAAGTGTGAGTGCTTTCACAGCTCCTGCTGTCAGCTCGAGGATTATATTTGCACTAACCTATTGAAGGAATCCAGGGGATCTTCAGTTAATGAAGCTGTCTTTACACAACATTTCACTTACCATTTTATGGTACTGTACATTATTTCAGAAATAGTTAGCATTCCTATTTCCAATTCTTCCATGAAACTGCATGCAAGAATCTAATCTGATTTAAAAAGAATTTGAATTGTGTACAAGTAAGATCTTATTGACTGGACATGATAACACACATGACACACACTTATAATCCCAGAAGACTGAAAGAAGGTGGATCTCTGAGTTTGAGGCCAGTATTAGCTGCATAATAAGACATTGTGTTAAAAAGCAAACATAAAAAGAGAAAGAACGTAAAATCTAATTGTATTTCATGCAATTAATGTCTTAATATACAAATAAAAATATTCTAAGGCAACTTTTCTGAAAACTATTTATACTTACCTGTAAAGAGACTTTTAGCTACTTATTGGGTTCTTTGGATTCTTTTACCTACCTCTCTATACCACCCCTATACTCACTTCCAACCCCCCAACACTAAGAAGTGGAGAAAGAAGGTTAGAGGGGAAAGGGATCAGAGATATCATTAGATTACTTCCTGTTGATTAGGGGTGTCCCGTTCCTTAGGGCAAATTTGATGTTCATCTTCAGGATATGTCCAACCAGCCACCATCAATCCAGCAAGCAGCAGCAGCAGTAGCAGCAGCAGCAGCAGAGGGAACAACATCAGAAGGAGCAGCAGTTTCCTCTCTGGGTGCTCTGGCATTTATATACCCTTTGAAGAGTCCCCAGAATTCCAAATGTAAACTATCCTCAGCTGGCAAAAATCACACCCCTGCCAGAACAGGAGACCAATCTAGTTAGCTATTATGATCAATCTGAGGCAGCTCCATATCCCAAATCTGGGCTTGAAACAAAAACAAATTCATACAACATTTCTGTGTTTTTAAAGAAGCCCAAAATGCTCACTACACTTACCCTATTTTATTCTGCCCTGATGTAGAGGATCTAGGTGATTATGCTCCATAAACCCCTCTTAATACTCCACCCTGCATCAAACCAGGAAAGTATTTCCTACTTATTTACCCAGTTCTATGAGCCATTCCTACTAAGGGGTATCCTGGTTGTCAGTTGGATTTACACCACTATGATACAACCTCAGAGATAAACAATTTGCAAAAAGGAAGCTTTCCAGTTATGTTTACTCCATTTTGTTGCTTTGGGCCTATGGAAATAGTCCATTCTCTTGAGACTGTGGAGTACTTGTATTCACTTTACAGTGGCTGGAAGCAATGACATGGAAGGGAGGAAATGTTCCTACAATCTTCTTCAAAATCAACAATCCCAATGATGTATCTTCCTTGTACTCAGACTCATGTCCTCAAGGTTCTATCACCTGCCAATGGTGCCATGGGCTGGGAACCAGACTTCAGTGTAAAAGCCTTCAGGAGACAATCCAAATTCAAGCTATATAATACACTCTTGTCTTCTCCACACTAATCTTAGCAAGTATCTCATACTTTGGTCCTCTTAACAACAATATGTGGAATACTGACCACTGCATTCTGGATTATTCTGAATCCTGGCGGGTAGTTTCCTCTTTGCATATACTCTGAACGTCAAACAGAACAGAAGTGATAGCTATGGGGCACAGACTTCTTTACACTTTACACTTCTTTTTTATGCTCTTATTGATGTTCCCTACAAATTTAATCCAGTATAAACTCCTTGTATTAAACACCGAACTACTTTGATCTGGTAAACCAAAACTGCAAGAATTTTCTGTCAGGTCCACAACACCCAAACCTGAAAATCTATTTAAATTGTTTGATTTTCTAGTTAAGACAAACAAATCCTTATTAACTCTTTTTTAAAATTTATTTATATTTATCTCAATCACAGGTTAGGTATTTTGAATCCCAGGCATAGCCCCCTCCCTCGTTCCCTCCTACCCTCCCCCTCCCTCCCTCATCTCCCTCCTCCCTGCCCCCTCCAAGTCCACCAACAGGGGAGGACCTCCTTCCCTTCCATCCAACCCCAGCTTATCCTGTCCCTTCAGGGCTGGCTGCAATGTCCTCCCCTGGGATCTAGCCAGTCTGTCACTCCCCGGCTTGTATGGGGGAGGGTCAAAGAGTCAGCCATCAAGATCATGACTGAAACAGTCACTGTTTCCCTGAGTAGGGTCTTCAGTCCTACACCTAGCTATCATGGGCCCCATATGTGCGGGGGTTCCAGGCCACATCCACACATGGTCCTTGATTGTAGAAACCGTCTCATTCAAGATCCCTATGCCCTGCTCAGTTTGGTCTTTGTGGAGCTCTTGTTCTCCCCAAGTCTCAACAACCTCCCCCAAATCTATCATTACTTCTCGCCCTCTGTCAGAGGCTTGATCGCTAGTCTTAATATCTGCTCT
>CM053765.1:52389944-52405721 GCA_028658305.1 Pachyuromys duprasi
GAGTCTTCTTTTTCATGTATTCCAATTATTCTTAGGTTTTGTCTTTTGATGGCATCCTTAATTTCTTGGATGTTTTGTGCTTGGGATTTTTCTGATTTTTTATTTTCCTTGAGTGAGGAATCCATTTCAGCCAGCATATCCTCTGCTCCCGAGATTCTCCCTTCCATCTCTTTTATTCTCTTGGTGATGCTTACCTTTGTGGTTCCTGATCTTTTCTCTAAGTTCTCCAATTCCAGGTTCTTCTCCCTTTGTGTGTTCGTTATAGATTCTTGCTTGCTGCTAAGGGCTCTCCCCTGGAATGGAGATTTGGAACCTCCTTCTGTGCCAGGGGCTGTGCACCACGGTCTGAGAGGATATTTGGGGCACACACAGTGGGTTTGGGTTGGTGTGCATCTGCTGTATGTAGGCCTGTCTGAAATGGTGCCTGAGGCCTTCTAGTCTGGCCTGTGGACAGACACCCGAACTGGGGTTTTTGCTGATGGATGCGTGCAGCTTTTGCCCTCAGTGTGCCGTCTGGTCAAGATGGTCCCTGGATCTTCTCAGTCTGTGGTGGTTCTGGCGATCGTTGCATGCCTGCTGCACACCTGTGGGTTGAGGCAGAACTCGGGTTTCTCTCAGACCGGCAGGCAGACTCACACACTGACTGAGTTTTTGCTTGTGGAAGCGTTGGTGCGCCCCTGCAGTGTGGGGACTGGTCAAAATGGTCCCCCAATGCACTCAGTCTGGGGTGGTTCCGGTGAACGTTCTGAGCCTGTTGCACACCCATGGTTTGAAGCAGAACCTGGGTGCAGTGTGAGCTCGCAGTGTGCAGTTCAGTGAAAACGGTGCCCGGTTCCTCCTGAGACTGCCTGCGAGACTGTGCGATCCAGTCTACAATGGTGGGTGCGGGCACCCAGCACGGCTGCTAGTTCAGATCAGAGCTGTGCGCCGCTGGTCACTGGGAAATTTTTCCAGGTAATAACCGGGTGTCCCTAGGGTTTTCCCACTTGATTTTCTCACCGTAGGAGTTCTGCTCACCTGGCACTCACAATGCTGGCGTTTTAGGTCCCAGAGTTCAGTCTCCTGGTTGCTGCGTTATTTCTGCTCTCCTACTCCTTAGACACAGTGTTCTCTCGTGGCAGCCATCTTGGATCTCCCCTTATTAACTCTTATGTCAGCACATAGAGAAGAAATATCAACCTCATTTAAATATTATTTCTTCAGATAAATTCTTCAAAATATTAATCTATGTCCAGTATAATAATAAATAAAATGCACGTGTACACACATATATGTGCATGTTCAAAAGCAGCAGAAAAGGTTTCTGATTTTCAAGATGCATGCATTTTATTTTATTTTCTGATTGCAATGCAAAACCAAATATTTTACTCTGCAGACAACAAAACCAATCTCTGAAACTGCTGTAGGTAATCTGACAGTTCCAACTGCATTGTTGATGGGAACTTCAGGAAACATAAGAACGTATAATGCATAAAACTTAAAAAGAATAAGTTCTAAAACAAATGAATAAGAAAGAGGAAGAGGAAAACTGGCTTTTCACAGGAGTGTATGTATAACGTTCATTTTAAACAACAGCCGCATGGAACACTGGCTGTGGAAGTAAAGTAAAAGAATGGAAGACAAACTGAAAAGAAACCGTCAACAATCAGCAACTGCAGAATGAAAGAAAACTAGGAACTTCAAGGGCCTGACTTTAGAGTAGGATAGAACTCATAGGCTTTCATTCTTTCAAGGCCAAACGCGTATATCAAAACAACTTAGAGCAGAAGAGAGACATCAAAGGGCTCAGGATGTGCCCTGTTATCCCTGAAGGAGAGAATGAGGTGAAGCACATTAGAGGCAGAGACTTGAAGAACACAGAGAGATGCAGGGATGGGGAGAAAAGGGGGAGGGAAGGTACAGGCTGTAAGATATGTTCCCTAACTAAGAAACAAGGACAAGGGTGCTCTGAAAGGAGATGACAAGAAGTGCTGTAGGCAGGCAAGGACAGCAGTCTTAATGGGTTGAGGTGAGGTGTGGCCAAAGAGGGCAGCGCATTTTGAACAGCTTCTCAAAGTTGTTAAAAATTCAGGGAGAGATCTACAATGAATGAAAAAGCAAAGGACAGTACAGAGCACTGCTATTACCAGAAACAATGAAAACATTAATAGTGAGTTTGATCTTTATTTTTCCTCACAAAAAAATAATTTCTTGGATCTTTAGAATACTTCCACTAAGTGGTAACTCGTTGTATTTTTTCCTCTGTTTTTTTATGTTATCTCTTTAACACAACAATCATCACAACAAAGACTAGTGTATGTATTAGAATGTATGAGCATTATATATTTCAGTTATGAAACGTACACCGCTCAGATCAAGTACATTGTCCCCTTTCCATGGACTCTTACTCCTTTCCACAAACAAACTTTATCCTGATTCTTCATAACTTTTCTGTGTAACATATTTCCAATGAAATTTAACAGAATTCTAGGATTTCTCCACCATGAAGTCAAATACATTCCAACAGTAACTTTTATTTTTACTATAAAAGTAGATGGGAACAAGTGTAATAACTCAGAGATGTGAAGGCAAAGCCTGATACCTGAGTTCAGCCTGTTTCCCATAATTAGCCTCTGCCATCCACAGTACAGAGGAATTTTTGTTTATATGTCTATACATACACATGCACATGTACATACACAGAAAGAATAAATGTAAATGACTGCCTCTGACATGAACTGATTGGTCTGTTCTTTGATCACCTCACCTGAATGGCAGAGCAGCCTTACCAGGCCACAGAGGAAGACAATACAGCCACTCCTGATGAGAGCTAATAGACTAGGATCAGAAGGAAGAAGAGGAAGACCTCCCCTATCAGTAGACTTGGGGAGGGGCATGCTTGGAGAAGGGGGAGAAAAGGTGGGATTGGGAGGGGAGGAGGGAGGGGTTCATGGAAGGATACAACGTGAATAAAGTATAATTAATAAAAATGTTATTAAAAATATTTAAGAATGTGGCAGATATTTTTATATTTCCTAGATAAACCAGGCTGTCCTAGAACTCACTATAGAGACCATGCTGGCTCAAATTCTCAGAGATCTGCCTGCCTCTGCCTTCCTAGTACTGGGATTGAAGGTGTGCACAACAATATTACTCTTAGTGGTCCTTCTCTTGACAAAGCTCCTCTGCTGATCCTGACAAACGTGTGTTTTAGCTGTCAACATCAACTTCGGGTGAGGCTTTTTCTCTATATTATCCAGAGGAAGTGACTTCGGTCAGTCATAATCGAAAGCGAAACGAAGGCTCCTCCTCACCTCCTTTTACCTACTTACAGGATGTAGAACTCAAGCAAATCCGTCCCTATGTGCTTGTACCTCCATCCGCATTCATTGAGACAGTTTTGAAGACACTCCACACTTAAGCCATTCTTATTTTATTTCAGAGCATGGCTGTTAAGACATTAGATGTCAGAAATATAATAATCATTTAATACTTAGAAAATGATTACTTTACAGAACTCAGAAATTTTTCTTAATAAGTGCTTTTTTTTTGAAAAGAGTAAGAGGAGGAGATAGTGGTGGAGGGAGAATTTTTTATGTCCCAGTAAATCTTTTTCTCGATCAAAATCTCATACAATACCACTCACATGGATAATATCAATATTGAAAATTTGCCTAATTAATCTTAAATAATATAAAATTGCTTCACTTTTATTTACAAAGTTTCCTCAAGTATATAGGATAAAATATGATTATTTTGCACAGGAGTTCACCTATGATAAAAATCATCACAATTTTTTAACCAGGAACCAAATTTTACATAATACAGTTAGAATAATGCCTAGTTTTTTAAAATGAGAGAATGAATACAAATCTCTTAGAGATGGGTCGGACATCTCTCTTATTCAAACATTGATTTTTTTCATAGCAGAATGCCAACCCCATCTTCAATTGGGAAAAGAAAATATGAATAACCAATAACTACGAGTGAACAATTCCTCAGAAAAACTGAAGTTACACATTTGTGAATATACTTAGAAATTCTAAAATCGTAACAGTTCTTTAGATATTTGAATTGGGAACAAATGCAGTTTCTGAATAATCTCTTTTTTAAATTTTTAATATTTTTTATATTAATCACAGGTTATTTACTTTGTATCCCAACCTTAGCCCTGTCCCTCATTCCCTCCCAATCCCACCCTCCCTCATCTCCTCCCTGCCCTTTTCCAAGTCCATTGATAGGGGAGGACCTCTTCCCCTTCCATCTGACCCTAGCTTATCAGGTATCTTCAGGACTGGAGGCAATGTCCTCCTCTGTGGCCTAGCAAGGCTGCTCCTATCTGGGGGGGGAGGGGTAGTTCATATGACCTGGAGAGGACAGGAGCTCCACAAGGACCAAATATATCAGGGCACAAGGGTCTTTTATGAGACTGTTTCTCCAGCCAAAGACCATGTATGGATATAATCTAGAACCCCTGCTCGTATGTAGCAAATGGTAGCTCAATATCCAAGTGGGTACACTAGTAAGTGGAACAAGGACTATTTCTGACATGAACTCAATGGCTGAATAATCTCTTAAGAAAATCCACAGACAGTTCTGAGGTCTTTTTTATTTACATAATTAAAAATAATGTTGCTGAAATTGATGATCTTGGCTGTAAAGAAATCTTTACTCCTCCTCCATATTTTCCCTTCAGTATAATTATTACAGAAAGGTCATGGTAATAAAAACTCACTGTAAAATAGAGGGTTGAATAGGTTGCTGTTGTGTGACACTATTAGAAACGAGAACAAGCATCCACTCACTCTGGTCAGGAAAGTGAAAACAGACTGAAGGTGCCTTAGTTACTTTTCTATTGCTATGACAAAACACCAAGACAAAGACAACGTATAAAAGAAAGCATCTGATTCAAGGGCTTACAGTGTCAGAGGGTTAGAGTCCATGACCATAGTGATAGGGAAGGTGGCATCAGACAGGCAGTCATGGGGCTGGAGCAGTAGTCAAGAGCTTCCACCAGATTCAGAAGCACAAATCAGAGGGAGGTAATTGGCAATGGTGTGGACATTTGGATCTTCAAAGCCCACCCCTGGTGACCTCTTCTAACAAGGCCACTCTTTCTATTGCTTCCCAAACAGCTCCATCAACTTGGGACAAGTATTTAAATATCTGAGCCTACAGGCATTCTCATTCAAAACACCATACAAGGACACCGCCAAGGTCTAATGGGTGAACCTGTGAATTTACTGGGGTTACTAATAGGAATATGGATAAGAGGCAAATTACAGAAGCAGAAATGACTCATAATCAAACCCACACCTTAGCTGGTGAAAACTGGAAACCTAGAGCATACTTCACAGCCTTAAGACACCTAAACATCCTAGAGAGTGTCCCTTTCAGACAGATCTGTTCGTCAGATCTTCTTCCAGTCAGCTTGTTTTCTTTCTACACCTTCCAGACAGCTCAGCATGTCTGAGAGTATCTCTCATCAGTCCTTACTGCTTATATATTCTTGGAGGACAGAGAGGCCTAGTGAATCCTGTCAGTTTCATGGACTTCCTGAACTAGCTTGAGAAGCCTCTCTGCATGGTGAAATGTTTCACCTCACTTCAGAACATCTTGTGTCTTCATGAGCTTCCCTCCATAATGAGGAAATGGATACAAAACAATGGTAAAAAGGGCTCCATATCCCAAGGATGTAACTATGCCGTACACAACAAAATTATTTTCGTTTTTTTTTTAATTTTACTAGTGTGTATTCATTTTATAAAACAATGGGCTATATAATGATATATTTAAGTATATCATTCCTTTCTGAAATACTTTCCCTTCTCCTTTATGTCCCCTGTGTATATGTACATATATGTGTGTATGTGTACATACTTGTTCAGATGTATATATGTGTGTATGCATGTATGTGCATGTGTTTGTATGTATGCATGTGTGTTCAGTGTGTGTGTGTTTGTGTGTGTGTGTAGAGATAATATCTCACAATAGTGCCTGGCTGATAATCAGAGCAATGACTCAAAGTCTTGCTCAGGTTTACATTTTAGATGATCTTGGGAAATAGACACAATTGTAACACATGCAGGGTGGTGATTCCTCTTGCTGGCCTGCATGGTGCTCTTGCTTTCTGTCCCCATTGCCCTTTGAAAAGTTCCTGTGACTTTCACACATCCATGATTTTATGAGATTGCAGAGTTTTTATAGTATTCATTGTTTTGAAACCATGTGAAATTCCTCGGTTTTTAAATTGTGCTCCTGATTTCCAAAGTACAAGCTGAAATACCCTATACTTTACAAAGGCAACCACAGAGCACATTGTGCCACATAATTGATAAAATCCCAAAATATCAGTTCCGGATCTGATCTCTGAGCTAATGCAATTGGGGACAAAGGTCTCTGGTATTTGCTTTGGTACATTCAAAGCATTATGAAAATCCATAAATAAAATAATTGCCATTTAAATTGTTGTTCTGTTCTGAAAGCCAGATAATCAGGAGAGAGCCACACAGAATGTTGCAGCTCTTTGTTTCATTTGTTTGAATGTTTCATCTCTTCAGCTCTACTTTCTACATCCAGGGCATGACTGAATGAAATGTAGCTCAAAAATGGAAGGAAATTTATTTTCTTTTTATGAGAACTTTCACCTATTAAAGGTTAAATAAAGGGTGAAGACAATTTCATTTATTGTGAATACAAACGACTTAGCTTTGAATATTTAAATGTCAAATATTAAATGGTCGGTTTCTACCAGTAACCAAGTTTGTTCACATTTGTAAATAGGAAGTTATATCCTTTTAAAAATTTACACAATTAAGCACCTAAATGTGTATTTTTAAAACAAATTTAAGGGAAAAACCCTTCTTTTATTAATATTTTTGCTTAGGTCTTACTCTATTAGGAAACAAAACCTATCTATTTATTTTCCTCTCTTAATAATTTTTTCTGATAGCTTTTTTGAAGTACCTCTTAGAAAAAATGTAAGTCATTGCATAAAATCATTCAAAAGGAAATAGATTATATCTACATGGTTGAGAATTGAAGTAATTTAAATCTACACAACTTGCTATGTGACTCTGCATCTCCTCAGAAACTGTGCCCGGAAATAATTTTTACATTTATTCAAACTACTGCATAAGTGAGCCATAATTACCTACGAATGCATCATCTTTAATTATGTCTAATTTGGATGTTACCTGTAAACACTGTAGAGTTTATCCCAGTTGGGGTGGAGTAACACTTAGTTAAAGTAATATCCATAATTTCAAAGATTTTAGGCTGTAATGGTTCCTGTTAAGTAAGTACATTTACTTACTAACCTTAGTTGGAGAGAAAATAGAGAAATATTTCAGCATATCAAGGAATAATGGTGAAGGCTAAGCCATTTTTTCTAGATATTAGAAAGAAACTATGCTCAGAAGTAATCTTTTACTGACAAACGTAAACCCACATTGAATTAACATGATGTTGTTCTTTTCATGAACTGAGATGTTTTATTTTTGCTTCATATTCATGATTTTCTTGTAAGGAGTGGCTAGGTCCTCTGCCTGGTCAGCTGGGGAGTCCACACAGACTCATCATCATGTGTCTTGATATTTTCTGATTTCACAGAAATGTTCACCAGGGAACTACCAACAGTGCCATGGACTATGGCCCATGGTGAGGAAGAGGACTACTACAGCAATGCTGCTGATGACCCTGATCTATCTTTACCAGGCAAGAGCAGGAAGAGACACCCCGAGTACCTGAGAATGTAGAGTAGGACTGGAATAGGCTAGGCATACCCCTGGGTATGACAGAAAGGCTCTCTCAGCATTTAAAGACATTTTGCATTTTCATTTTATGTACATGAGTGTTTTACCTGAAGTCAGAAGAGAGCATCAGGTTCCCTGGAACTACAATTACATGTGGCTGTGTGAGTGTTGCAAATTAAACTCAGGTCCTCTGCAAGAAGAACAAGTACTTTTAACTACTGAGCTTTCTCCCAAACCCCAAGAAATTCTTAAATATGTAGAATCCCATGTTATAAAAATGATTTAGAATCATGTGTAGTGTTTGAAGGAAGTTTAGATATTGTATCTGATGCTACCCACCATTCACTGTCAGCTAAATGTGAAGCATGGCAAGGATTTAGCTGGTCTTCAAGTGTGCTTTGAAGTGATCATAGTTATCTTAAGTTCTTCTTCCTGTCTCGAGACATTATTTACTTCTTTATTGTTTTTCATCCATTAGCCTTTATTTTGACTTCCTTGCAAATATTTCACCCTCCATGCCCTTCTAAGCCTGTGCTCTCTGGTGAAAAGCAAAGTGAACAATCTGTTACCGTTGCCCCGTGGTCAGTCCTAACGGCATCACATTCAGCTGTGGTATGTTAGGAAAGTAGAAACCCCCTGCTTTGGTTTATTCACCTATAAACAACAAGAACAACAAAACATACAAAAAAAGAGTAAGCCTATTCTCACACCCTAAGTTACGCAGCTATTGTGAATAATAATTAGTGTACGAAGCTTCTTTCTGAAATTGGAAACATCCGTAAATAGGATATAGCATTAATGATCACTCAGCTATCCCGGGTGCCTCAGAGCCTTCCCTTTTCGAGTGCACAGATTTGAAGTACCCTAAACTGCCATGACATGATATGGGCTTAGGGTTCATCACGATACATTTTTTCGGGTTATTATCATTTTTAAACATACGATTTGTAACAGGACCTTGCCAGATACTTACCTCTACTTTATAATTAAATTGTTAAAATCTTAATCATCCTTTTTGAATAAGAAAATAAGGCTTAAGGATGCCATGTAATACATGCAATGTCACACAGGCAGTAAACAGTGGGGTAAGTAGTATATTTCATGACTCTCACCAGAGCCCTAATTCTCCATCTCTGGTGCAGTTGTCATTTGGTCTGTATTCAGCATTTGTTTATCATGAATATTGTACTATATCAGAAGTATACAAAAGTTAATGAGTAGAGATTTCATATTCAGAGAGCTCAAAATATAACAGACAGGTGTTACACATGAAAACTGATTGTCCAAGAAAATGCAACATGGTAATTTTCATAACAGAAATGAGAATAAAGGCACTATTATTCCTTTGATCATGCTATATTTACTGGGTAGATTTGTTTATTTTATTTTATTATGCTTTGTTTGTCCTCTCAAGTAGCACCTGGCTGAGTACCTCATGAAGGCACGAACATAGATGACATCAGGTGCCTGATAAGGTCACTCATGAATCACAGAGAAAGTTAAACAAGGTCCTTTCCAATATGTTCTCAAACTTTTACACTCTAAGCACTTAAGCTGGGATCAAATAAACCCCAAAGTTGTATTTACTCAAACTAATATTCTACAGCCTACACATCTGTGGTTGATTGTTTAGAAGCTAAGTGCAAAACTTGACATTTTTCTCTTATGAAATGCCTCTCTGTCAAGTGTGATGTGCTGTTCTTTGGGAAACTGCGTTCATCATCAGCTTGACTGCTCTGAAGCCCAACCTTGCATCTTCTGTAAATGTTATTTGCATGCCCTTGTTGTCCTCACTCATCCAACAGAATTTATTAAGCTTTTGCCCTGGCCAGTTGCCATGCTGATGCACGTAGGGGAGAAATGCTCAGACCAGTTAATGAAAAAGTACAAAGTGTCATGGTCAATATTGTTATTGAAGAATGTGTGGTGGGTGGATTGTTTAATTGATGTAGATATGAAGGTATAGCAAATGAGGAGAGAAACTTTGTGGCATGGTCATGAGACCCACGGAGATTTATGAAGAGGCTGCCCACATAGAGGAATAAACTGTGTATTCTGAGGAGAGCACAGAGAAGGGGGAAATGTAAAGAACTACAAATGAGTTAGACAGGGCTATGATAGGGGATGTATGGTGCAGATAACAACAGTGATGCTGTACAGGTCTTTCAAGCATCCATAAATGAAGAATGTCTTAAAACTTACACTGAGAATGCATTCCAATTCACATCACTAAGCCTGTTTATGAGGTAATGCTATTCCTTTACCCAAAGGACATTGTATACTATTCACTATGCCTTCATGCTGCATTGTGGATCAATAAAAGGAGAAGGGGAAGAAAAGAACAATACAGAAAAGAAGGAAACTAGGAATAGAAAAATGACTTTTGGGATTTGAAATGTACTTTAGTGGTACAGCCCAATACGTGTGTGACCTTGAAATTTACCACTGGCACCAAAAAGACAGAGCAACAACAACAAAGACAAAGAAAGCATGACCTCTTACCATAGAGAATGAAAACACAAGGCTGCAATAGATGCATCTCAGGGAACAGTACAGCTTAAATGTCAGAAGTGGGGGTTTTCTAAAAGGATGAATAAACACCTGAGTTCTGTTTCTAAGCCCCAAACTGCACATACACACACAAAAATGTAAAGCTAGGTAAGAAACTAGAATTGCATCCACTCTGACTATCCATTTTGAGGCACAGCTAAATTCTAAAGAAATCTCATAATTTCTGTATCCATTCCTCAACTGAGGGACATCTGGGTTGTTTCCAGGTTCTGGTTGTTAAGAATAAAGCAGCTACGAACATAGTTGAGCAAATGTCCTTGTTGTGTACTTGAGCATCTTTTGGATATATGCCTAGGAGTGGTAGAGCTGGATCTTGAGGAAGGACTATTCCTAATTGTCTAAGAAAGTGGCAAATTGATTTCCAAAGTGGTTGTACAAGTTTGCATTCCCACCAGCAATGGAGAAGGGTTCCCCTTTCTCCACAACCTCTACAGCATGTGTTGTCACTTGAGTTCTTTTATCTTAGCCATTCTGACAGGTGTAAGGTGAAATCTTAGGGTCATTTTGATTTGCATCTGCCTGATGGCTAAGGGCTTTGAGCACTTCTTTAAGTGTTTTTCTGCCATTCTACAGTCCTCTACAGAGAGTTCTCTGTTTAGCTCCATACCCCATTTTTTAATTGGATTACTTGATTTGTTGCTTTTTAACTTCTTGAGTTCTTTATATATATTGGATATTAGCCCTCTGTCAGATACAGGGTTGGTGAAGATCCTTACCCAGTCTGTAGGCTGTCGTTTTGTTTTGATGACAGTGTCTTGTGCTTTACAGAAGCTACTCAGCAATTAAAAAGGAGGGAATCCTGGAGATGATCATCCTAAGTGAGGTATCCCAAAAGCAGAAAGAAACATGTGGTATATACTCACTTATATAGACCATTAGGATAGGAAGGTCAAGCTGAAATCTACACACCTAGGGAGGATATACAAGAAGGAGGACCCAGGTTGATATGATCAATGCTCGTTTGGATGAACAAATGGGATGGACATTGAGTGGAAGATAAAACAAGCAACAGGACAGGAGCATGCCAAGGAGGACCTCTGGGGGGGGGGGGTCAATGTAGCGATGTATCAGAGCAGATATTAAGACTCACGATCAAGCCTTTGGCACAGGGCTAGAAATGATGATAGAAATGGGGGAGGTTGTTGAGACTTGGGGAGAACAAGAGCTCCACAAAGACCAAACTGAGCAGGGCACAGGGGTCTTGTATGAGACGGTTTCTACAATCAAGGACCATGTGTGGATGTGGCCTGGAACCCCCGCTCAGATGGGGCCCATGATAGCTCGGTGTCGGACCGAAGACCCTAGTGAAGGAAACAGGGACTGTTTCAGTCATGAACTTGATGGCTGAGTCTTTGACCCTCCCCCATACAAGCTGGGGTGTGACAGACTGGCTAGATCCCAGGGGAGGACATTGCAGCCAGCCCTGAAGAGACAGGATGAGCTGGGGTTGGATGGAAGGGGAGGAGGTCTTCCCCTGTTGGTGGACTTGAAGGGAATGAGGGAGGGAGAGGGAGAGTGGGAGGGAATGAAGGAGGAGGGCTACCCCTGGGATGCAAAGTACCTAACATATGATCAATATAAAAATAAATAAATTTATAAAAAAAGGAGGAAATCATGAAATTTGCAGGCAAATGTTGGGACCTGGAAGCGATCATCCTGAGTGAGGTATCTCAAAAGCAGAAAGACACACATGGTATATATTCACTTTTATAGACTTGTAAGATAGGATAGACATACTGAAGTCTGTACACCTAAAGAAGATAAGCAAGAAAGAGGACCAGGGGTAAGAGGATTAATCCTTACTTAGAAAGACAAATGGGATGGACATTGGATGTAGGAGAAAACAAGTAGCAGGACAAGAGCTTACCACAGAGGGCCTAGGAAAGACTCTACCTAGTAGTGTATCAAAGCAAATATTAAGACACATATCCAACCCTTTGGCAGAGTGCAGGGAATCATATGAAAGAAGGGGTAGTTAGTATGAACTGGAGAGGACAGGAACTCCGCAAAGACCATACAGTCAGGGCACAGGGGTATTTTATGAGACTGTCTCTCCAACCAAGGTCCATGTATGGATATAACCTACAATCCCTGCTTGAATATAGCAAATGTTAGCTCAATATCCAAGTGGGTATCCTAGCAAGGGGAACAGGGACTATTTCAGACATGAACACAATGGCTGGCCCTTTGACCCCCCTGCCACCCAAGGGAGAAGCAGCCTTGCTAGGCCACAGAAGAGGACATTGCCGTCAGTACTGAAGAGACCTGATAAGCTAGAGTTAGAAGGAAGGGGAGGAGGACCTCCTCTATCAGCAGAGTTGGAAAGGGGCAGGGAGGAGATGAGGGAGTGATGGGAAGGATAGGGAGGGAATGGGGGAGGGGGCTATGGCTGGGATACAAAGTATATAACCTGTGATTAATATAAAATAAAAATGTAAAAAAGAAAAAGAAAAAGAAAAAGAAATCTCACATGTAGGTCTTCTTGTTAAACTACCAAAACTATCTATAGTTGATTATTTATTAAATCCAGCAAATTCTTGGCAAGGAATTTTGACAAATTCTTTAGAAAGTATGATAGAAAACAAGAAAACTTTTAGCATGCACTATTTATTTAAAATTCATTAAGCAATGTCCACAATGAACAAGTTACTACCAACTCATCTTTGTGTTTGTTTTTTGAGCATTGTGATAATTAAACAGAAGCAGCTCATTGAATAGTGATTTAAATACTTCAGTAGATTCACAATAAACATGGCTTCTATTGCCATATAACCTCTGGAATGTCCCAGGTTTTATTCAATTGAAATATAAAATTCAAAGGAAGTTACAGAAATTCCTTATCTTCTTTGTTTGCTTGTTTGTTTTCCCCCCAAAGGTTTGTTGCTCCTTTAAAATTCCCCAAAATTCCAGAATGCTCATTTATTTGGGGATTGGGTGGATGATGGGGATTCAACTATAACGCTAGGATCACAGGACCCTCAGAGACCACTGGGAGATGAGAAGTGGGACCCTGAGCCCTGAGTGAGCAAGGTTTTTAAAGGAAAAGACTGCAAGCAGGGAGTTTCCATGACAGCAAGCAGGGGGGCACATGTTTCCATGACAGCAAATGAGGGGGGGAGGGACACATGCCTTGACTATTGCCAGGATTAAGTAAAATTTAGAGGGGCGAGATGACCTTCTCTGAGGCACCTAATCACAATTGCCTAACATATATGATCACAATTGGTATTCTTCGAAACTATATCTGAAATATTGGGGAGAATTTTTCCAGCTGATTCCCAACCGATTCTCATTGATTATTACCAGGGAGATTGTCTCTATTTTTTATGAAATATTTATTCTGTGATATTTCCTGGAGGCTGTTGCTAGGAGAGTTAACTTTGTTTTCTGCCAAGTGTACATTCTGTGATATTTCCTGGTACCTGAATTCAACTCCCAGTCAAGGTGACTCTTTATTTCAAAATGGAGTTATACTCAGGCTAACATAAACTTTCCAGAACACATGGCCTCACACGTGCCAGGCAAATGCGTCACCACTGAGCTACAAACATCAGCCTCTTAATAATTGTCAGAAATACCATCTATGTTGTGAAGCCTCACATGTAACAAGTAACTTTAAAAATTCCTATGTGAGGTATGGATGTTTTATTTAATTGTCTACACTTAGAATCATGGGAAAGTCCAAGACTAGACCCCCTTTCTTCTGAATAACAGTAACAAATGTGTGCAAAATAGCTAAACGCTGAAATTGAAGTTTTTTTTTTTTCTATAATGATTCTCCAGGGAAAGAGGTAAATTTGAACATCCATGTTCCTCTCAGAGGAGTCAGTCCCCCAAAGACCAAGTAACATACCTCATATCCCTTTGCCATCTATTTCACCAGCTGTTCATAACTCTATTCTTATCCCCCTGTCTTCTCTGTTTTGCTGTTCTGTGTTCTTGGTCTCATTTCTCATTCTAGGCCAAACACATATTTTTGCTGGCTCTTTGTTGTATAAATATGCATGGACTCTGCTTTATTGGTCTTCTTATATTTCTAATAACTCTAGCATCTTGGCAGAAAAAAAAAAAAGCCTTTCTTCTGCAGTTCAGCTATGTCCTGCTCTGTGTATTTTATATTGAGCATACTCTCCATGTTGCTACCTAAAGTATATTCTATAGACATGTTCTCCTTATGTATATGTATGTGTATATGATGTATATGTATATATTGTATATGTGTATATATCTGAAATGTGTATATATATGTATATGTGTACTTCATGGTAGACTCTGTATGCATAATTAAGATATATTGAAGAAAATGGTAGATTATCACAGTTTTGTTGATTTAATACAATTTTCAATGATCTAACTTTTGTTATCCTAACTATATTTTCTACTAAAGGATGTTGACAGTACTGGGTCATGTCATCTTCTGTTTTAAAATAGCTGGCATGACTGACTTGACTTGATTTCTCCTGTGATTTTGCATTTTATTTTACTGACTTTCATCTGAATTCTATAAGCTTCTTACTACTCTTCAGTTACCTCTGCATTATACCTGAATCACGCTTCCTTCTTGTGCTCATCCCACACAGCACAGACAACTGCTACCTACTAAACTCTTACAGTTATTTGTGTTTGTGTCTTCACAGCATAGGAACCACTGAGAATAGAACTGCTCTCAGGCTCACATTAGGTGAATGGATACATGTTGTCATCCTCAATTTGTCTCTGCTTGAAAATTCAAATCTACCTAAAGTCAATTTGAGTGAACACCCCTTTTCTACCTGATGCATTATACTCTAAGTCCTAGAGAATACGTTGTGACCTAAATTTATAATACAGTATTTCCCACTATGCAGGTAACAATCATGCTGTTATTCATTCACATTAGCTTAACTTCCACAGACTAAAACATAAGAATCTTCACACATATTCAGCCACATTTTTCATAGGAGAAAAATTTCAGGTGTTTGTGATTGACAGTCCAATGTATGGCTAGTTGTTTAATTAGAATCAACGATACTTATGATGCCCTGTGTGTGCACTTGCTCATGTCTGTAAAGTTCATGGAAGCCTGAAAATGTCATGAGACAGGCTTTGTACTTGCTTAGACTGCTGGGTTTAAATCCTTAGTTTTTTTTTTCCTTTATTTTTTTTTAATTTATTTATTTTTATCTCAATCACAGGTTAGGTACTTTGAATCCCAGGCGTAGCCCCCTCCCTCAGTCCCTCCTACCCTCCCACTCCCTCCCTCATCTCCCGCCTCCCCGCCCCCTTCAAGTTCATCAACAGGGGAGGACCTCCTTCCCTTCCATCCAACCCCAGCTTATCCTGACTCCTCAGGGCTGGCTGCAATGTCCTCCCCTGGGATCTAGCCAGTCTGTCACTCCCCGGCTTGTATGGGGGAGGGTCAAAGAGTCAGCCATCAAGATCATGACTGAAACAGTCCCTGTTTCCCTGAATAGGGTCTTCAGTCCTACAACGA
>CM053765.1:52406221-52452942 GCA_028658305.1 Pachyuromys duprasi
CAGTGTGCGGTCTGGTCAAGATGGTCCCAGGATCCTCTCAGCCGTGGGTTGAGACAGAACTTTGACTGAGTTTGGCGAGCGCCCCCGCAGTGTGCGGACTGGTCGAAACAGTCCCCCAATCCACTCAGTCTGTGGTGGTTCCGGCGATCTGTTAGCGCCTGCCGCACACCCGTGGGTTCAGGTAGAACGCGGGTTCCTCCCAGACCCACCGGCAGACTCACACACTGACTGAGTTTTTGCTCTCACACCAGTGGGTTGAGACAGAACTCGGGTTCCTCCCCGACCTGCTGGCGGACTCATACACTGACTGAGTTTTTGCTGGCGGAAGTGTTCGGCTCGCCAGTTTTTTTCCTTTATTAATCATGTGACTTTACAGTATAAAGTACATTCACCAAAAATGCATATGTTGAATCCATAATGTATGCCTAATATATGGATATGTCCTTTAATGAGATGAATAAGGTTGAATGATGATACAGGGGAAGTTTTAATCTGATAGCCTGCTGTTCCTCCAAGATCTCTCTCTCTCTCTGTGTGTATGTGTGTATGAATAAACAGCTTAAGGACTCCATTTAGTATTGCTCATATAAACCTAATTTCAGGACTGACAACTTGGCACTGTATAACTACTTAGGATGCTTATCCTCAGAGGAGAGTAGTTTTCCCTCTCTCAACAGTAATTAGTTACTTGTAGTCTAGAGGTGGGGCCCCTTGAGATTTTTCCTGTCCATGTCTTGCACAGTCTTGCAGAAGATGTCTCATTCTTCTGACTCTCATATTTGTGTACCCTCTTCTAAGATGTTCCTTAAGTCTAAGATACTGTATTTGTATAAAAAAATGTGTAAATTGGGGCCCGCAATGTATTGTTTTGTATATTTTGACCAATAGTAGTTTCCTGCAATAGAGAAAGCTTTCTGCACAGAGAAGTTTTTGGTGAGGGTGAGAGGTAGACTTTTCTGTAGGCATAAGGATAAGTATTTAGAATGCAGTTAGGGATTATGCTGGTTTAGTAAAGGTTCCCCTCTAAAATGTCATGAACTCACTGGCTTTGAGTATTTGGCTAAGTTTCCAGGATCAGTCATGATTTATTTCCTGTTGAGTGAGCCTTGAGTCCAATTATAGCTGTTGGTTTGCATGAAGGCACACATGCCACTGTTGCACCTTTAGAAATTTCTTGAAGGGTTGGGCATTGTTGTGGCTCATAGGTAGCACAGCAGGGTACAAGTACTGATTGCCATTCTCTACATTGACACCTTGCATATCACCTCTGGTACCATGAAAACTAGTCTTCAGAGAGAGAGGCTTTTCAGATAGATACAGCTAGAATCTACATCGTGTCTGAAAAGCCCGCTATCTTCAGCAACAGGTACTCAACTTCAGCCCCTGGGAGGCAACCAATGACAAGCGTCAATACTGTTTGGGGAGTTTCTTGGACTCCATTGACCAGTAACTCAGAAAGAGGTTTCTTGTGACTGATGTTGGGTTTCTGAGAAGAGCTCTTACCAGGAACCAACCCTATTGGCAGTGCCTTGAGCTCAGTTCTGTTGTCTAAGTCATCCAGTATCTTGTTACAGTAGCGTGAGCAAACCAACAGGGTGACTGCCAATAGATCACCCAACTTTTTCTGAGCCTTAATTTTTGCTATAAAGTTACTTTATTTTTATGGATTTTTGTTTTTTAATGAGGAGGCATTCAAAGGAAACAATTGGCTCTTAACACATTGCCTGGCATTTAGGAAGTATTAAAAACTATTAGCTACTATTATCACTTCACTATGAAGCCATTCCCTCGGGCCTGGGGCCTTGTAATTCAGAACCCTTGAGGCAACCCTTGAGTTACTGAGAGAACTCAGTCAAGAGTTTTACCAATAAGAACTCTGTGAAGTCCTGGACAGTTTAAGTACACTCACATAAAGCTATTGTCCTTGCTAATGCTGGTAACTCCAAAGAAACTCTAGTCATAAATTTTGAGGCCTTTTAATTAATTAAAAAGACAATTTGCCCATGGTTAGGGAGTAAAGGCTATTAATTAGTAATTAATTAATAAGCTTACATCCATACAAAAAGAGATAGCAAGAATGTAAAGAAGGCAAAGAATATTAATAAGTTGTTGGAAACTGATAATAGCATGTGACTTCTACTGCATCTTATGTACAGTTTTCACCAGGATATGCCTCTTTAAAGGTCTTATTGGTTCCATATAAGTCTACTCTTATCTGTTCACTAAATTTCTTGTTCAGTTGGAAGTGTGCTGTTTATAGGGGATAGGTTTTCAAACCACACATGTTAAATAGCTCTGTATAAATGAAATACATTTCCACTGGTCATCTTTGCACGTAGCACCTACAAAGCTCACCTGGAACATCTTTGTGTACTTTTGTGGAAAGAAGCATTGCCCACTGAAAGCATCTGTGAATTTCTTCCCCTCTAGCTCACTGATATGCTTTGTGCCTCTGCTGCTCAGACTGTAGGGGAGGATTTGTATTATTTTGTGTGTTAGCATCAGTAGGATCCTCTACTTTCCACCATTCCACTCCTCTATGTTCATCCTATCACAGCTGGCAAGCCTCATTCCATAGCACTTGTCATATGTACCATTTTCTTGAAGTGACTAAGACAACCAAATGTTTGCAGAGACTGGACTCAGAGTCCTGCAAAAATAAATCCTGATGTCATTCAGAACATTCATGTGCTTTCTGAGCTCAGCAAATTAACCATGTTTACTGTGCGAGCTGTGGTGTCTGGAGTTAAATCCCGTTTTTGTTTCAGATTTATATTGGTAATGCTCCTGTCTTAGCCTCTCTTCTTTTTTAAACATTTTTATTTTATATTAATCACAGGTTATGTATTTTGTATCCCAGACGTAGCCCCTTCCTGCATTCCCTCCCTATCCCCCATCCCTCCTTCATCTCCTCCCTGCTCCTTTACAAGTCCACTGATAGGGGAGGACTTCCTTCCCTTTCATCTAACTCTAGCTTATCAGGTCTCTTCAGGACTGGCTGCAATGTTGTCTTCTGTGGCCTAGCAAGGCTGCTCCTCCCTTGGGGGGCAGGGGGTTCAAAGAGCCAGCCATTGAGTTCATGTGTGAAATAGTCTCTTAGGATACCCACTTGGATATTCAGCTACCATTTGTTACATCAAGCAGGGGTTGTAGGTTATATCCATACATGGTCCTTGGTTGGAGAAACAATCTCATAAAAGACATCTGTGCCCTAATATCTTTGGACCTTGCAGAGCTCCTGTCCTCTTCAGGTCATACTAACTCCTCCCTCTTTCATATGATTCCCTGCACTCTGCCAAAGGGTTGGTTATGTGTCTTAATATTTGCTTTGATACACTGCTAGGTAGAGTCTTTCCGAGGCCCTCTGTGGTAGGCTCTTGTCCTGCTACTTGTTTTCTCCTACATCCAATGTCCATCCCATTTGTCTTTCTAAGTGAGGATTAATCCCCTTACCCCAGGTTCTTTTTCTTGTTTATCTTCTTTAGGTGTCTAGATTTCAGTATGTTTATCCTATCTTATTGGTCTATAAAAGTGAGTATATATATACCATGTGTGTCTTTCTGCTTTTGAGATACCTCACTCAGGATGATCGTTTCCAGGTAGCACCATTTCAGCCTCTCTTCTTAATATCACTTTGTGGAAAGCACTTACCTTTCCCACAGATGTTCATTAAGGTCAGCTTTGCTGCCAACATCCACTTTGAGACTGGGACACAGCTGTCTTATTTTTGTATTTTCATAGTTCAGACCATTTTTATATTGCTGCTACCTATTTTCTAGGTCATTTTTACTTTTTTCTCTAATGTTTTTACTTTTCTAGATTGTAGCTATTAATTACATCCATATTGGTAACATTTGTTTTACCTTTACCAATGTTCATATTTTTATAAGTTATCGACAGTTTGAAAGCAGACCAAGGCTTACCTGTCCTTAATAATCCATCACTGTTTTTAATATTGCTCATTTAAAAACAACTTAACTATAGAGGAATTTTAATCCATCATCATGGCTGCTCTGGCAAGGAATCACATCCAAAGACCTTCTAGGTCTATGTGACCCTACTGACCTATACAGGCATGCTTTATATTACACACTGATCCTGCTGGAATACAGACATGTCCTTAGTATGCACCTTTAATCCCAAACAATGTAGGTTAGGTTAGTTTGTAGAAGGAAGCAACCATGTTTGAAAGTTATGCCCTATGGAGGGGCAGACAAAGTGATGAATCAGAGAAAGATTTAACAGAATAGGATACACCCACCTTTCAGGAAAAAAAAAGACAGGAAGAAGGGCCACTTAAAAGAACAGTGAAACGAGAGTCAGTGGTCAGTCAGTGCAGGATGCAGTGAGTTGGAAGTCAGTGCATTGAGTAGTGCAGTGCTGTGGAGTTGAGTTCATTCATGAGTTTATGTAATTCAGTGCAGGTCAGCAGAGGCAGTTGAAGCCAGAGAATAAGAAGGAGCCAGAATATTAGAACAAATTGCCAGAGGTAGTTTGAGGCCAAGCAGAGCAAGTCGGTGAGAATGCAAAAGAAGCCAGAATGAATTAGTAATCTTGAATGAGAACTTGAGGCAGAAGAGTTGAGTTGAACCAACCAGTCAGAGTTCAGAAACAGCTAGAAAGGGTGAGCTTACTCAGAAGTAAGCCTCTGAAATGACAATTATACCTGGCATATAAAAGTTACTTTTACATTTTTCACTCAGCATTGCCAACCAGTGTTATATTTTATTTCAAAATTCTATATATTTGTCTCCCTGTATTCATCCATCAATCCATCTATCTATCTTTCTATCTCTATCTATCTACCTCAGATTTTCTATTACTTTCAACATTTTCTTAACTTTGATACATATAATTCTGAGTAGCTTTTGGTCAGCTAGTTATCTCAGTTGGCTGTGAGCATATGCTATTAGCCAGAATTCTGAGGGGTAGAAGAGCATATGACTATTATCCAGTTACCAAATCTGAGATATGTCTTTTACATGAATGGCCTTTGTGTGTTCTACATGCATGGTTTGGATGTTTTGAATTTTTAGTGCTGGCATTATTTTAGCTATACAGAAGAAATGGCAGAGACAGTAAAACTGTTCCCATGTCTCTTTCACCCAGCTTTTTAAAATACTCATCTTTTCATACCTGTCATACATTTATCAAGTTTATATTGGTGTAAGATTTTTAATTGGACTAAAGACTTAACATCAGTGTTCTTGTTCTGGTCAAGTACCTAATCCATAACCTATGATGTTAGTCAGTTTTACAGTACCATAGCAAATAGTTCAGATGATTAACTTATGGTGATAAAAAGCATATTTAGAAGGATTCCTTAGTCCATGATCAGCAAGTCCCACTGTTGTGGACCCATGTCAGGAAATCACAGCAGGGAGGACATAATGGAGCAAAACTGCTTCTGGTATATCCTGTGGATAAGCAAGTAAGGAAGATGAGAGGGTTCCCCAGTCTCCTCCTAGTGTATTCCTTGAAAGACAATGAGACATCACACAGAGCCTTATCACTTAAAGTTTCTCCCACTTTCCAATAGTTCCAAACTGGAAATGAACACATGGGCCTTTCAGTGGTCCCCCAAATAAACTCTAGCACCACATTGCATTTAATTGCAGTGTCTTTTGGGTTGCCTTTTTCATGGACAGTTTTTCAATTTTTCCTTCTCTGTTGTGACCTTCACATGACCTTCACCTATCTACTTATTTAACATTTGTTTTTATGTTATTTATTATATATTTTTATTGCATTATACCCTGTTATTTTATGGAATTTTCACATAAGTACATAATGTATTTTAGTATACTAAGAAGTATTGGGGTGTATTTTATAGAATGTCATTCATGTTGAGCATGCACAGTGTTTATATTTTCTTTCATGATATGATATTCGGCTTGACCAAGTAGATTTTTGAGAAGATGCTCATCAGTTTTCAGCACTGTTAATTTGTTATTTTCCCCTTTGTAAATGTTTGGAGGAAGTCACTTCAAGCATTTGCCAGTACAGTGTTTCGTTCTAAACTTTTTCTCATTCATTTCAGCAGTCATTAGCTGAATAACCCTATATTAATTATTGTTTGAGGATTGCAAATTAATCATAATACATCTGTGGAGAGCAGATTTGCTCTTACCAAGTCATTTATTCATTTCATCATATGTACATAACAGCTTGGGATGGTAAATACTTACTTTGTTCCACAATTTATAATTTTAATTCCTTGCTTGGCCACTGTGTGTTCTTTCTATACATACCTGTGTCCTTTGAATATATTCTTTAAAATAATCTTTTAATTTTGAATTTAATTTTAGATTTTTTAAAAAGCTGCTGTGAAGTAATAAAAACAGTATGGACTGGCATAGAAACAGACTGGAGGATCAATGGAATTGAGTCAAAGACCCAGAAGTAAACTACATACCTACAGACACCTGAGTTTTGGCAAAGAAACCAAAACCATACAATGGAAGAAGAAAAGAGAGCATCCTCAATAAATGATGCTGGTTTAACTGGCTGTCTGCATGTTAAAAAATGCAAATAGATCCACATTTATCACCCTGAACAAAACTGAAGTCTTAGTGTATCAAAGACCTCAACTTAAAAAGAGACACAGTGAATATGTTAGAGGAAAAAGTGGAAAAGAGCCTAGAACTCATTTGCACAGAGACAGTTTCCTGGACAAAACACTAAGAGCTCAGGATCTACGATCAGAACAATCAATAAATGGAACCTCATGGGACTGAAAAGTTTCTGTAAAGTAAAAGACACTGTCAAAATGACAGACTACAGACTAGGCAAAAAAGTCTTCACCAACCCTTTGTCTTATAAAGGGCTAATATCAAACACCAGCAAAACAAGTAATCCAATAAAAAATATGGGCTATAGAGCTAAAGAGTGAATTCACTACAGAGGAATATTGAATGATAGAGAAGCACTAAGGATGTTCAATGTCCTTGGTCATCTGGGAGATACAAATCAAAATAACCCTTAGATTCCACTTTACACTCAACAAAATGTCTAAGGTCAAAAACTCAAGTGACAACACATGCTAGAGAGGATGTAGAGAGAGGAGAACCCTACTCCATTGCTGGTGGGGATCTAAATTTGTACAACCGCTTTGGAAATCAATCTGGTGCTTTCACAGAAAACAGTGAATAGTACTACCTCAGTACCCAGCTATACCACTCGTGGGCATAATCTGAAAGATGCTCAACAACACAAGGCCATTTGCTCAGTTATGTTCATAGTAGCTTCATTCTTAATAGCCAGAAACTGGAAACAATCTAAATATCCCTCAACAGAAGAATGGATACAGAAATTGTGGTTCACTTATATCATGGAATACTACTGCGTAATTAAAAACAAGGAAATAATGAAATTTGCATGCAAATGATGGAGCCAGAAAAGATCATCCTGAGTGAGGTACCCCAGAAACAGAAAGACAGGCATGGAATATACTCACCTACAAGTAGATATTACCCATACAATATAGGCTATACATACTAAAATCTACAGACCTACAGAAGCTACACAACCTAAGGAAGGACCCTCGGGAAGGTTTTAATTCTCATTCAGAAGGGAAAAGAGGATAAACACTGTAAGCAATAGAAGAAAGGGAACAGGACTGGAGCCTAACACAGATGTCCTCTGAAAGACTGCACCCATCAGGTAATCAAAGCAAATGCAGAGACTAACAGCCAAACTGTGGACAGACTACAGAGAGTCTTATGGAAAAGGGGGGGGGTATAGAAGGACCTGAAGGGGACAGGAGCCCCAAAAGTAGATCAACAAAGCCAAAAAAAGGTGGGCCCAAGGGAGATGGCAGAGACTAATGCATCAACCAAAGACCATGCTTAGAGAAGACCTGGACCCCTTGTTCAGATGTAGCCCACAGGCAGCTCAGTCTCCATGTGTGTTCCCTAGTAAGAGGAGAAGAAAGTCTCTGACATGAACTTAGTTGCCTTCTCCTTAATCACTTCTCCTTGGTGAGGAGAACTTGGCAGTCCACTGAGGAAGAGGGTCCAGGTAGTCCTGATAGGACCTGATAGGCTAGGGTCAGACAATAGGAGTTTTGGCAAAGAAGCCAAAACCATACAAGGAGGGTGGGACCTGGAGGAGATTAGGGAGGGAGCTACAACTGGGATACAAAGTGAATTAATTGTTAATATTATTATTATTACTAATAATAATAATAATAATAAAGGTAAGCTGTTATGATTGTTCAAGTATATCCCCATAAGGGAACTCTTCACTTTATTATGTCTGTTTTTGCATTTCATCAGTGTTTTTCATTTATGTCTTCAGTGTTGTCCCAGAGTCCAATTTATTGACCTAAATCACCTTCAGTTTCCATGTCCACCCATCTTCCATGGTTTTTTCTCCTTTCAGCCTGCCTGTTTTTGTTGTTGTTGTTTGTTTGTTTTTGGTTTTTTTATGATCTTAGCAATCTTCACAAATATTGGCCAGATATGTTGCAGAATATCCCCTATGTGGTTTCATCTGATGTTTTCTTCATGGCTAGAATATAGTTATATATTTCTCAAAGGATAACATGGAGTCAAGTTGCCCTTCTCTTTACATTATGTTACCTGGTACCTGCTCTCCATATAATGTCACCCATCTAAAGTAGTGTTAGCCAGTACTCTATTCTATGGAATCCAGTCACAGGGTACAAGCCAACTTTCAGGGAAGATGGCTAGGAATCAAGACCTTTCTTCTAGAAGAGAGAATACACTCATTTAAAACTTCCCTGGCTTTTTTTATTTTTAATTTTGAGGATATAATTTAATCTCAACATTTTCCCTTCCCACCACCTCACATATCCTCCCTTTTTCAAATTCATGTCTTCTTTTTTCTCTAATTGTAATTGCATCATATATGAATTTGTGTATATGTAACCTGTGAATTCATTATCAACTCGAAACATATATCCATCATGTGCTTTTAACAACTCAAGCTGTGCTCATTCTTATAACTTTCTTCCAGATATGCATGTGGTATATTTCTTCTAGTTTTTATCCTTAGAATTTATGCTCTGTTCTTCCTTTTGACTGTATTTATTCCATGTGCGGCTTCAGTTACAGCTTTGTGGCTTCTTTTCTGCCCATTTGACTGATCTCTGCCATGCCTGTCAGGATTGTCAAGCTCCCAGGCTGTCACATATGGCTGCCTCTGTCTCCTTTCTCTAGGGCTGCGTTCATGTTCATGTTTTCAGTGTGCCTTCTTTGTTCCTAAATTGTGGCCTCTTACAGAATCTCTCTTGTGAGCACTCTCACCTAGGAGTTGCATGGTGTTCCTTTCCTTGCCTTAGCTACAGCTGTTGTTTATCTCTCACTCCACTGTTTTCTTTCTGTCTTCCACATACTCTACCATCTGGCAATCAGTATTTTATTTTCTATTTTTTCTCTCCCCCACCCTGATTTTCCTTCAATTCGTGCTTGTGCATGTTATCTGCTTAAAGGTTTGACCCTCTTTATAACCCAGGTTTACTGCAGCACACTCTCTCCTTCTCCCTCTCCCCTCCATCTTTCTCTTTCCTTCTCTCTTTCTCACATATCTAATTTATCTATCTACCTATCTCTATATATTTATCACTTGTCTATCTTCAATTTCATCAGCTAATCGTGTTTCCACAGCAGAGCCTATGAAATTTGCTTTAGGTGAGTTATGCTTTTGCCCCCACACTTCAAAACATGAATAATAACAATTTAATAATCTCTAAACCAAAGACACTATTATCCCTGAGTACCCACACTGTGCCAAGTGCTGCATATCTACTTTGTATTCATGAACTTAGGAAGTTATACAGTATGCTGTTATCACATCTGTTTTAAAGGAGATAAACCAAGTTTGAGATTTTTAACTAGATTACAAGTTTACAAGCATTAATTTTAAAACTTTCAAATCATCATTACTCATCCTTAATTCTATGTACTTTGGTTATTATCAAGGTAAGTCTGGTGGCATCTTCCTAGAACATCCTTATTTCTCTTGACAGCCTTTGAAAGTTTTAGTATGCTTAAATGAAAACCTTTGTTTTGTGAGAAACCTGTCACTTTTGCTGTAAATTTTCAGGCTTCCATAAAAACCCACAGCTTTGCCCTCAATAAATGAGGTTTACCTCTGTGTGGCATCTGCATTAGTGTCTGTAGCTTCCTAGCATCTCTTTGCAGAAGATAGTTACTATTTTCTGTTACACATATTAGAGATGAGATTTTAAAGGATTCTTTTAACCTGATAAACATAATTGCACAAATTAGTAAGTGGTGGAGCTGGAATTTTTAACTCTGAAGCCACACTCTATCTATCTTACTGGACATGATGATGTTTCTAAAAGCTTCAGCTGGGGGTGTGCTTCTCCCCTCCAGATAAGTCAAATACCTTATCTGTTTCTTTTGCCTTTTATCCTGAGCCTCAACTAAGAGTTATTCTGCTGTGGATATAAGTTTGATTATGCCCCCATATGGTCAAATGAAACTTTTCGTTTAGAAAACATCGTTTAACATATTCTCAGATTAGGATATCATCAGTATCTCTGGGCCGTTAAGGAATACTAGTCATAATGGAGCTGTAAGATTTTAAACAGCTGTAGGATTAGTCACTATGAGGAGAAATCTCAGTATTCTGCTCTGATTCACATATTCTGGGTAATAGAATGAAGTTAGCCACATTATCCACTATGTATTCATTTCTCGGTGCCATATTCTTACAGATTTCTGAGTAACTGTAATTGGCTGTGTTACTTCACCTCACATCTTGAAATGTCATTACCACGAGTGTTAAAGGAATGCTCAAATAGATTCATTTGTCCAGAAGATTGTGGCATTCAATATCAGGCACAGTAAGTGAACCATGGATAAGACTTGAAAATCTTGAAGAGTACAAATATGCTCCTACTAAGGAACTTATCATAATGAGATTTAACCTTGTTACAACCAAATAATTCAAGCTTCTAAGTGGAAAAGAGCACAGAAATTATTTAGCAATCTTAATTGCATCCAAAAATATAAAAATAAATCTTACAGTATTCCAGAATGCATAATAAAGTGAATAATTTGAAGAAATAAAGCACCAAAGAAAGGTGAGTTAATGTTTTTCAATGGTTTGCTTTTGAATTGCTGCATTTATTGTTCCTATTGCAGAATACAGGATAATGGCAAAATGTCTGAAATATAATGAAAAATGGGTAATAAACTGTCTTCCAAAAGCCTTCTGAATGATCACTCCCCCATCTAAATGAAGACTTGTGGTTTGCATCTTAGCTTTCAGCTCTTACTGAAATGAAATATGAGCATATCTTTATCTAAGGCTTTGCATACTGTTCCTTTTAGGTCCTTCAAGGCTAAAATATAGCCAACAAAATCAATATCATTTCACGATATAAATATGGCTGTTTCTTAAATCAGTGCTGCATTTTTGTGTTATGCTATCCTTCCAACCACTCCATTACCTTTCATGACTCTACTATCACCAGCAACTAAGGGTCTTTTTGCAACTAAGGATGCGAATGGCTTAATGCTAATTTTGAATATCATACCTATGATAAATAATTCAAAGGGTACAAAACAACACAGATTGGGAGAAATTCTTCCTCCCCCTGGCTTTTGTGCTCCCAGAAGCAGTCACTGTTCTTTCTTATCTGAGCTTCTAGTGGTGCTCTGCTGATTTCCACAAGTAGTATCTTTTCAAATGTGAAACCTCTTTACGTAAAAAAAAAAGTCTCAGGGAAAACCCCTGTGCTCAGAATTTTTGGCTCTGTTGCTCTCTTTGTGGAGCTTCTGTCCTCTCCAGCTCTTACTCTCTCCCACTTTTTTCATAAGATTCTCTGCACTCTGCCCAAAGGTTGGCCATAAGTCTTAGCATCTGCTTTGATAGTCTGCAGGGCAGAGTCTTTCCGAGGCCCTGACTTGTTCCCTGTTTTCTCCTTTTTCTGATGTCCATCATCTTTACCTTTCTGGATGGGGATTGAACATTTTAGCCAGAGTCCTCCCTCTTGATTAGTTTCTTTAGGTATACAGATTTTAGTAGGTAAGTGGGTTTCATAGTAATGGGTACAAGGACTGTCTCTGACATGAACTGATTGGCCTGCTCTTTGATCACTTCCCCATGAGGGGGGAGCAGCCTTCCCAGGCCACAGAGGAAGAAAATGCAGCCACTCCTGATGAGACCTAATAGACTAGGATCAGAAAGAAGGAAAAGAAGACTTCCCCCATCAGTGGACTTGGGGAGGGGCATTCATGGAGAAGGGAGAAGAAGGGAGAGGTTAGGAGGGGGAGGAGGGAGCTACAGGGGGATACAAAGTCAATAAAGTGCAATTAATAAAAAAATTAATCAGGAAAAAATAGTCCCTTAAGCCAGGTTTGTTGGAACATATCTATAATCCTAGTACTTGAGAAACTGAGGCAGGAAGATTATAAGTTTGAGGCAAGTATAGGTTACATAGTGAAATATTGTCTGAGAGAAAAGGATCAATCTTACTGACCATAACTACACACATACCTAAGAGAGGTAAGTTCTTTCAATGACAGTAAGGTTAGAGTCACATCATTACATTCTAATTTTAGAATATTTAAATTTTTTCTAAAATAGCCTTGGTGGTTTTTCTTTTTTGTCATTCATTGTTATTTTTCAAGTCCCAGGAAATTATTTGTGTATTTTATGTTTTTATAAATTGTCCATTTCTGGAGTGTTTCTGTAAATATAATCAAGCAATGTGTAGTCTTTTGTGTCTGGGTTCTTTCACTTAGCTTTGTGTTTTCAAGATTCACTCACTTTGCAGCATAGCAATCCTTGCAGATGCTATTACTCAGCATCCTTTATATTTTGTGCCAATGGGTGTTAATTTAGCTTATGTTGACACTAAGTCAAAGTTCAATATAGATGAACTCCTTCCAGTGAAATAATTCTAAAAACTCCACTCACTGAATTTTATGACAGAATTTTCTGAATATTTCATAGGAAGGCAGAGAGTGTATTTAAATAATATCCACAGTCAACTAGTTGGACACCTTGGTAGGCATCTCTTATTTTCTTGGATCCATACATTGGGTTTTCATTGCTCAAAAGCAGGCTTGTTTGATCTCTATCACTCCCTTTCCTTTATGTCTTCTTTGCTTATCCTTCTCCCCCAATCACAGTTAATAAAAATTTCTCTTTTATTTATATAGAGAATATTAGTAATCCTTGTTTGCTACAATTCTGAAGGCCTAGAGCATCATCCTGACCTTTAATGACTTCTAAGTATTGCTTTCTAACACAAAAGTGGTCCCTCTATGAAACATTCTGTTATGCTCTTTTTGTTATGCTGGTATAAAGGATCTCTTGTGAAGCAAATGAAAACAGAAAGCATAAATAAAGAAGCTGAAATCCATATAATTATCAAGATGTCTATTTTAATATGCTTTGAGAGGGTATTCAAAATGCCTAAACACCTCCCACTTAATCCCATGAGCTCTCCACACATTCCAGTATCCAAACGCTCAATGATTAAGTATCTTAGCATATATAAAATATTATCTTGATTAGAAGAAATTAGCCATCTGTCTCTGGACTCACATTGCAGTCCACTATTTACAAGTTAAATTCTAAGGAATAATAAAACATTCAGCTATTTGAGTATCAAAAGATGAGCTGTGCAAAACACCTTAGTAGTCTTTCAGTAAGTGCTATTTTCTTATTTTCAGATTTCTCTCACAGATTTCTCAATCTGTGGGTCACAAACCAGTTGCAAGCCTCTATCTCCCAAAATATTTATTTTGCAATTCATAACAGTAGCAACGTTACAGTTGTGAAGAGACACCAAAAATAATTTTATGGATGGGAGTCACTACAACATGATAACTCTACTGAAGGGTCTAGAAAATAATCAACTGCTTTTGTATTCCCTCATTTAAAAAAACTATTTTCTTTTAAAAGTGAATAAACATTATAAAATACTTATTAGGTATATTAAGTTTTCACTCTTCATAGGCAAATGATCATAGAAACCTTACAACTTTGTAATAGAGCAATCAAGTCACTTGTAAGTGAAGGCTTTCACTGGCCCACGATGGGCCAACAATCATTATTAACCAACAATCATTATTAACAAGTGACAGGTGACTAATTTGAAGTTTACAGTGTACTAGAACACAATGAATTAAAAAAAAAAACACTTTAAATTGATTTGTACAACATCCCTTGAAATTCACAGCTTCCCCTTGAAGTAAATAGGATTTCTGAGACTATCTCCATCATGAGAGTTGTAATCTAAGCTTAGACAGAAATCAATTCCAGAATGATCTTATTTTTAAGCTGTAATTCAGATTAAATAAATTATGAATTCGAGAAGCTAAAAATTATTTACAGTGTTGTAAAACACATTGTCAATGATTGTTTTTATTTTGCTTCAGACAGACAAAAACAAACAAACAAACAAACAAAACAAACAAAAAAAACAGGTCTAATCAGGAGTGGTTGCTTTGTCTTCCTCTGTGGCCTGCTAAGGCTGAACCCCTCTGAGGGACTCCTAATGAGACCTGACAGACTAGGATCAAATAGAAGGAGGGGAGGACCTCCCCTATCAGTGGACTGGGGGAGGGGCATGGGTGGAGAAGAGGGAGGGAAGGAGGGGTTGGGAGGAGAAGAGCTATAGGTGGGATACAAAGTGAATAAACTGTAATTAATAAAAATGAAAATAAAATATATCTTAAAAACAAACAAACAAACAAACAAAAATGTTAGCGCCCCAACTTCCCATCTAAATTCAAAGGAAAACATTTAATCCCATGACAAAAAACTTCAGTAGAAAACCATAGTTCTTGTCCTACATTAAGAATCTGCCTTTCCTCCACAGGAAAGTTGTACAATAAGTGTTGCTGAGCTTAGAAGTGACACCCATTCAAGAGCTACTAGATATCTTTGGGGAAGTGGGTTTCCAGGACCAGATTTCCCACAGGAATTGGCCCAAATCCTTGTCAACAGAAGGTACCTATGATCTGTTCAACCTTGATTACTAATACAGAACTAGCTACTGGACTCATGTGGACCAATATTCTTCTTAGCTTTAAGGTCATCTCTTGAGAGTATAGTTTGAGGACCTGGGACTTTCACAATGCTCAGGATCTGCTGGTGAGACATCTCCCTACATATTCACAACTCCTCACTATGCAAGTGAGCCCAGATCATCAGGGTTGCAGGCACCAGCAACAGCTCAGAGTGAAATCAATTCTGAGAATGACTTATGGGTCTATTTAAATCAGTTTTAGTGAACTTGTATCCATGAATAACTAGATGCCTCTGGCCTTTGGTGAAAAATGTATGCATATCATTTATGGAAATTATCTACGTTATTTCCAAAGTGATTTTATCAGCTTTATATTTTAGAAAATGAAAGACCTTACAATCTCGTGAGAATAAATTTACATAGAAATGCTTAATAAAATGATCCTTTATCTTTCCATCAATAGGCATTCTGAATAATTCTCAATATATATATCTTAAAAACAAAACTGAAACACCCAATCAGCTTTTAGAAAGCTTTATGAAACAAAGTTAAAGACATCAAAGCTCAACACTCATTGATGCCTGTCAACTTATTCTTGGTTTAAAACATTCATAGGGAAAAAAACTTTAAATTCAAAGCATGATTTGATATCATGTTGCAGAAGATGAGGGTAGAACTTTTCTAAAATTGCTGACAAAGTCGGCTATGTGGTCATCTTCTGACCAAGATCTCGGAATATTCAAGAAGAGCCCCCTTGTTATTGCTACTCTGTCTCTTCTCATGTCTGAGATAAGTAGTGTAAGAGAAAAAGAGAAAAGTCTGTCAGCACAGAAGCATGGAATGCCATCCTCTCCTCTTTCTGTGTATCCTTCAGCTCCAATAAATTGGAATATAATTTTAAGATTCAGTGGGAGGGATCTTTCCACCTTCTAATATCTTCCTCAACTTCCGTCTTCAATGCCTTGAAATTTTTGTCATACAAGTATTTCACTTGCTTGGTTAGAGTTACATCAAGATACTTTATATTATCTGTGGCTATTGGGAAAGATGTTGTTCTCCTAATTTCTTTCTCATCCCACTTATTGCTTGTATTAAAGAGGGTTACTGTTTTTTTTAAGTTAATTTTGTATCCGATCACTTTGCTGAAGGTGTTTATCAGTTGCAGGATTTCTCTGGTAGAATTTTCGGGGTCATTTATGTACACTATCATATATCTTCTGCAAATAGTGATACATTGACTTTTTCCTTTCCAATTTGTATCCCCTGATTTTCTTTAGTTATCTCATTGCTATAGCTAAAGCTTCAAGTACTATATTGAGTAGATACAGATAAAATTGGAAGCCTTGTCTTGTCTCTGATTTTAGTAGAGTTGCTTTAAATTTACCTCCATTTAATATGATATTGGCTATTGGCTTGCTGTATGTTGCCTTTATTGTGTTTAGGTACACACCTTGTATCCATGATCTTGTGAAGACTTTTAACATGAAGGAGTGTTGGATTTTGTTAAAAGCTTTTTCAGCATGTAGTGAGTTGGTCATGTGAGGTTTTTGTTTTCAGTTTTTTTATATGGTGGATCACATTGATGGATTTATGTATGTTTTCAGTCTTCTTTCAGTATGTATTTGTGCCCCAAATTGTGTCTAACTTGGTGAGTTGGTGAGTTTTACTGGAGTAACTGAAAGGAATGTGTTAGGTCTACCTTCAGAAGCAGAGATGACACCAAGAGCAGTTCCGTCATCACACAACCCTCTCCAGCACAAATCAAGCCTCATCAAAGCTGCAAGCCTGAAGACCCTTTACAACTCACAGGAATCAGTGAAGTTCTTTGTACATTCTACAGACAGACCCTACATTGCAAAAGTCACTTCTCTGCAGCTTGGCTATTCAGAGTCATTTCCATAGCAGCTGTTTACTACTTTAATAAAGCTGGGGTAGGGGCTTTGAGACTCTTTCAAGTTCTCAATTTTACTGACATATTTTATTTAACTCCTTAGTCTCATGAGATCCCATTCCCCTACACACACATCCCATAGGAAATGTTTAAATGTGAGTGAAACTGTTATACACCACTGCACTAACTCAATTTAGGGCACAAATACATACTGAAGGAAGACTGAAAACACAGGGATAAGACAACTATCTTAGGCTGTCAAAGAAAAAAGCTCCAGAAGAAACTAACTCTGTTGACACCTTGGTCTCAGATTTCTTATCTCAGGATTGTGAGAAAATAAATGTCTACTGTTTAAACTCCCTTGTCCAGCCAGAAGTGGTGGTGAATGCCTGTAACTGAACTACTCAGGGAAGCAAAGGCAGGCAGATCTCTCTGAGTTTGAGGCCAACCTAGTCTACAAAGAGAGCCCAGGGCAGCCAAGGTTACACAGAATAACCATGTCTACAAAAACTAAAAACCAAAATCAAACCAAACCAAAAACACCAAAACCTCCCTCATCTGTAGTTCCTTGTTTTATTATTCTGATTAAATAAAAAATAAATCCTTCTCTGTGTGTGTGTGTGTGTGTGTGTGTCTGTTTCTGTCTCTCTCACAGACACAAGGATTACTTTAGACATCCATAAGCATTTTCACAAATATCTTCCCACTGTCATTGATTCTATTGTTACTTTTGGCCTCTTATCCACCCAAAATCAAAGGTATTCTGTGTAATCCACTGGCCAAAGTGCTACTGAAAGAATATATTAAAGATTATTATTTAGGATCATAATTCTAAGAAGATGAAGATTTTCTACTACTTGGCAGCACACATAGTTAGACAGTATGTTGGCTACAGTATCTATCTTCCATTGTTTTATTGTCTTTAAATAAGGGCAAATTACTTATCCTATTTTTTCTAGTAGTAAAATAGAAGTACTAGGGCCTGGAGAGATAGCCTAGCAATTAAGAATGAATACTGCTCTTCCAGAAGACCAGTATAGTTCAGTTACCAGTATTCAAGTCAGATGGCTCACAACTATCTACAACCTCAGTTACGGAGGAGTCAGATACCTCTAGGCTCCCCAGGCATATGAATTTCTGTGCATATATGCCACCACATCATTAAAAATAATTAAAAAACAATAGATCTTTAAAACAGTAAAGGGAGAATATGAAATTGGAGGAATCTTTAATGTAGATGGGAGAGGGAGGTCAATGCAGGAGGAGAGGTTAGGAGGAAAGGTAAAATCACATAAAGATGTCTGAAAAAGTCATAAGGAATTTACCTAAAATTGCATATAATACATATAAGTCTATGTATGTATATAGTTTAAATAAAATTTTCCCATCTGTGCTGACAGTTGTCCCCCCAAAAAGTACAAAACTGCACAACAAGTCCCCAATACCAGGCATGAGGAACTCTCCTTTGAATTATAGATCAGGGAAGTCCAAAAGATACCCAAAATGACAGGAATCTAGTCACATTGTGGCTGTTCCTCTAACCTGAGAAGCATGGCCTAACTCATGTTGATTAGTATCAGCACTCACTGTAACTTTCTTTCCTAACTCTATCCCAATAATTACCAAACTCTTGGTAAAAGTGACCCCTGCTTGAAGATAATGCTTTAATATGAAGAGGTACTTTTCTTTTGCTAGAAGGAGGCAATACTTTAACAGTGACACATTCATGCATGTGATTCATTTTGTGAGATAAATTGATTGTCATGGTTCCCTTGGAAAGACATAGAATAGGAGAGACTCAACCACATCTGAAATATATAAGGACTTTTCTTTGACTGTTCAAATGAATATGAAGTAGAAAGGCTGATAAGAGGAAATTGTAACTTATGATAATTTCCATAGAATAGGGCAAAAATAGATTATCATGGTTCCATTAGGAAAATATAAAATGTTTAAAGTCTCTGTGAGTCTCCAAAAATCTCTGAATTTATTTTATAAATGAATTTATTGTCAAACAACAGTTGAAATAAACCTCAATATATTTCTTTTTATCTAAAAGATATCCTTGGATATTTGATTCAATGTGGCTTTGAGGGATTTAAGTAAAAAAGTTATGTGCCTCTTTCATACTTTAATACATTAAGATTATCACAAAGAAAACCAAACAAAATGGTCCCACATTCCTCCACGTGGCTGTAACATTACATCACTTCTTAAAGAAAATCATGTTTCTCACATGTGTTTTATGGTTTCATTTCAATGGCTTTTCAGTGCTCACATGTTAATTAACATGGTGTTATACTCTATCAATCACCCTCTTAAAGTGTGGGTTGTGATCCTGTTTGAGATCCTGGAACTAAATGTCTAATAACTATGGCAACAGTAAAAAGTTTCTGACTGTTTAATGATCAAACATTAATTAATTAAAAACAAAACATTCAGTGACTCCAAGGGCTCTATGCTGCACTGTAAGACTTTTGGAGCCGTGGTTTTGAACACAGATGTACACTTTGTCCTACACATGCCATCTTGCCATGCTATGCCAGTGAACACTGTTTGAAACATGCCAGGTCACATTTGAGATTAATTTCATTGCTCGATATGCAAAGTTTTCTGCTCCTATGGAAGCATAATGGTTTAATTATGGAAACATCATTTAATGTATTCCTTCTGCCATTTCTCAGCACGCCAGTATCAAATCAGTTTACTGTATTAGAATGTTTGATTTCAAAAATTACTGTTGGAGGGACTGACTAGAATTTCATTAAATTCATTAAATAAATTTTAACTTGAGATTTGGCTGGAAATTTCAACAATTTCTGAAATGGGTCTCTATCTGTGTTTCTGTCAGTCTTTACTGTGAATTTATGTGAAGCGACAGTACAGTTATAAAATTAAAATTAGATCACTCTGAAAATTGTTAAAAATACCTTACATCCTGCAATAACAAATATTCATATAATATTTCATTTCTCTATGAAAAACACATATATTTATTTCATCATTTTGTAAACTTTCTTTTATATTTAAATAACAGTAAATTATATACAATAATAATTATTCAAATTATACCTATTATATCTACCTATATATTGAGATTGCATGAAAATTTCTTAGAACCAAGGGTATTGTGATTGGAAAACACTTAATAATCCATGGTTTAGAAGACAAATATTTGTATATCCTTTTTTAGCTTCAGAATTAATTCTAGATCATAAATTCCTGGTGCTGAAACCATGACCCAGGTAATTCAAACAAGTGCTTAAGGAGTTTAATTTTTGTATAAAATTGTATTTTAGGAGTCTTAGTTCAAAGGCCAAAGGTATAGTAAAAAGCAGTGTATCTCTAACTAGCACTTAAGAAATACTCAATTTAAAACGTGTACTCATGCTTTTCAGCCTTGGAGTTTCTCATAGGTGAAAATCTTTTTGGGGTCAATGATCCCCAGTCAGGAGGATTCTACCAGCTCTCTCTAGCCCCATTGCCCTATAATGTCTTTAGAATGCAGATAGACATCATCTTACCTATTACTAAAGCTCATCCTTCTTATGTGGGTCATTAGCTGGAAGAGTCTAAGAAACTAGGTTTGGTGTGTTGGATGCTCTTTGTCAGACTGTGGATGCAGGAGTGGGCCTGAATGGACTACAGTGATTTTCTTTCCGTAAACATGGGTGAGGGAGAATGGATACATTAGTATTCTTCTTCAGTTATTTCTCCCATTCTAATGCAGAATCCATGTGACTGTGTCTAGTGTGTTAACCTTCTGTGTACACAGGAGTAATACCCAAGCCAAGTTAATACTGAGTTAATGCTAAGCACACTTTCTATAAAATCATGTTTCCTAACTTATACATAGCTCACATCTATGAACAAGGCCCAGCTCAAAGAGAAACACTACATTAGATGTGCTACTGACATTATTATTTATAAATACATGTTGGATTGAACTACTAGACAACTAGTTGGTTAGATCACCTGCTGCTCATTTTGAATTATTTTAGGATCAAGTTTTAAATGAGAACATTTTAACAAGGAAGTATCCTCATGACAGTCATTCCTTATATTAAATAAAGAAATTACATTTTATTCTAGCAAGGGAACAGTACTTTTCCATTGTCCTTACCCCTTTAATTTGACTAGTTGGAACTCGTATTCAACAATGAAGATTATGAACAGTATCCTGTGGTTCAGGGATTGTTGAGGTTTTTCCCACTTAAGTGAAAATAAAAAAATAAAATGAAGAAGGAAAGCAAAATAAATGAAAAGCAAACTGCATTCACCATTCTGTAAGCACTTGTGCTGTGTTCTCAGGCCTGATCTGCATGTCATTATTTATTTTTTTAATAAAGCTCAGCAGATTTCAAAGTGGTACAGACTTTAGTTAGAAGGTATCTGTTTCCAGTAGACTGATAGCTGATAATTATATGGTTCGTTACAAAGAAGACAGGCTTTGTTTGATGGCTGCATACTTTTTGTTTGTTTTTATATTCAATGCACTTAAAGGGAGCTTTATGTTTTGGTGTCTCAGTTACTTAGTGAATTAGCAAGCAGTGTGTTCAGTGAGTGCTGCCGGTATCTTCTGCAAATGTACTCATTAGAATGTATTTGGTGCTACTTAATTTTGTGGAAATTGCATTCCTGGTTATTTTATAGTCTATAGATTGCATTTTAACGTAACTTGTAAAGTTGTTTTCTGCTTTGTCTTTGTTTTAGAGGGTGAAAATACTGGAGACAGGCTGCTCTACCTTGGTGTAATGACTGTTCCAGAGCTCCAAGACAGCTGGGTAAATGCACTTGTGAAATTTTAGGGGAATCAAAAATGTTATTGGCATACAACAAGGTTGAGTAACAGAAGCGTCTTCAAAGTCTAGGTTATGACCCTGAGTTGTCCCACAAAACAGAAAAGACTAATTGAACTCACAAATCAGGCAGAACTGTTGTCATTTTGTGTATAGGTAATTGATGTTTGAAAAGATAACCTTGAAGCAGTTTAAACGCTTCAGGAAATAGTGAAGAATGGTTCAATTGTTGCTGTTTTTTCCCATGAAATTTCAAGGGATTATTTTTACTCTTTTCAAATTCTTAGGAATGTATGTTTATAACCACACATCTAATATCTGATAAGTGCCTATTCTTAAATAACACTGTGCATCTTTTCATTTGCTTGGTGCAGGTGAGCTTGCTACACCAAATGTCTTTAATTAGAAGCATATAATCAGTCTCTGCTTGACCAAGTTTTTCTGTATATCAGATGATACCTACAGTGAGTTCTTGTTTATTATGTGCGGATTCCCTGGTAATTGTAATGACAGCTTTATTACATATTATGTTATGATAAATATCAAAGAGTATGTCTTTGATATTTATCATTAGAGTATATCCAATTATGTATTAGTTGAATATCAGAGCATGAGTTTCCTTAAATGACAATATAAGTCCAGATATATGATTTTTTTCTTTTCCTATTCATACATGGTCTCTGGTTCTTTCTGATTCCTATTTGCATTATAAGCATCCATTTAGTTTATTCATTGTGTTCAGTAACAAGCAGGTGAAATCAGTTTGCTGGAAGAAAAAGGTCTGTGATTCAAAAGTTTTCTGCATTGAAGCATTTTTGTTTCTTCTTGGTATTACCTACCATTCTTGGAGTAACAGAAGAGAATTCTCTCTCTCTCTCTCTCTCTCTCTCTCTCTCTCTGTGTGTGTGTGTGTGTGTGTGTGTGTGTGTGTGTGTGTGTGTGTGTGTGTTCATAACCATGATTGAATGTGAGTGAACCTGGGTATTTTGAGAGAGAAAGAGGGAGAGACAGAGAGAGAGGAGAGGGAGAGATTTGATTTGACTACTGGCTATTTTTTTTTAATTCTTCTTGTTATGTAACTGGTCTCAATCACAGGTACACTTTAAGACATCTAATGAATAAATGACAAAATGTTGTGTCACTGGGAAAAAAAACAAAACAAAACAAAAATCCAAACCCAAAACCCAAAACAAAATGAAAAACACAATTGGCTTCCTCATGAGGAAGTGACATGTTAATTAGACTCAGACAGCAAAAACTTAATTATCCACTCTACTACTTTACTCTGAGTGATAAACAAAAATTATATGCTGATGTGATTAGATAGAGTTATTTTATAAAAATTCTTAGAATGAAAAACAAGATTACCTGTTTTCCAGAATTTGAAGATGTCACCATATTTCATTAAAACTGGTCTGTTTTATTTAAACACACCATCTTTACCTGAAAAAATAATATTATCTAGTTATCTTTATAACAAAAATTATGAGGACTCACAGATTTATCATGTGAGAGTCTTGGTGAATCAATGTGCCATGGTTTCCTGTCCTGTACATGAGCACACCTGCAGCTACCAGGCGTGCTCAGCCGTTGCTAGGAGAGTCTGAAAGAAACAAACTCACTTCTCTAGACATCTTCATTTTCTCTAAGCTCGGCAATTTCAACTGTAGTTAATTTAATTTGTATATCATATTACTCCCTTATAATTTTATGATCTACACTAATTTGGTCAGGAAGTGCAATAAGCCCATTTAGCTTGAACCATGGGGAAAGAAACCTTCTAAGTCAATTTAACGCAGACAATTTGTCTTTGAAGCACATTTGCCTTTCTTTGCTCTGGTCCTTTTTCCCCTGAAAAGAGGAGCCCATGACCTTGACTGTGCTTCCAACCAGCAGGTGGAGTTTTTGAGAAGCCTGGTATGGCTTTCAGACATGCAGCCCAGACTTAAACACATCTCTATGTTCTGTAGTTAGAGTCTCTATGTCTGGGTGAGGCAGTCTGTCCTGGTTAGAAGTTAGAGCAGGCTTTCTAGGTATAGCTAATAGATTGCCAATAGATCACCTTTATGGTCCAGTCCAAAATGCATTGGATTCTCACTGCCAAAACTCCAGCAAAATGGCTTATTACTTTGGAGATTACACAGTCTGAAGATAGTATCACATGACCAATTCAGGGGTTCCATATTCCTGGCTCCTTTGGCCAAATAACAAATTTCACATTAGTTTTGCCATCATTACCTGTAATGCAAACCCATGAAGATACTGGACTATAGCAGAAGCCCTGTTTTTAACTCATGATAGTCTAGTTTTTACTCTATACACTGCAGTGCTACCTAATATCCATATAGAACTCATTGTATATCAAGGACTATAGATGTTTAACATATGCTATTTTATATAATCCTCAGAACAACCTTATAAGAGAAACATAGTTACTACTTTTTAGAGATGAAGCTTATAGAAGGACCTGCCGCCATCCTGCCATTTTAGTATATGCTCTCACTGTTCACAATTTCATGGCTTGGTGTTCACCTTTTCTCCCTTAGCACCTCAGCATCCTTTTCTTTTTTCCAAACCAAGTGGAGGTAACTGTTATCTCTAAATATGTCTCAGCCTTGGTTTATTTGATACATTTCTTAGATCACCCACAATTTACACTCATATTGTTGTGACAGACTTGGAACTGGGTGTCCTCAGTTCAGTTTTTTGTTCCTTTCCAGTTCATTTTCCATCAACAGCAACTCGATCTTAAGAGAGAAAAGAAATCAGTTTACTGTTTTGTTTGAATTCCTTCTGTAGCTTCAAAAGTCAAGAACTCAGCTTGATATTCTATAGCCGACCCCACAATTCCTGCATCATTTGGTGATGTGTAGTCTCCATTTCTGCTTCACCCTGTCTCAGCACCCTGGAACCACTCTAGCCATTTTCAGTTCTTGTGCCAAGTTCATGTCCATCACACAGTCTCAGCACTAGCTTTCTTTTCTGATTACTCTACCTAGCAGAGTATCAAAGCAGATGCTAAGACTCATAACTACACCTTGGGCAAAGTGAGGAAATCATATGAAAGAAGGGGGAGTTAGAAAGACCTGGAGAGAACAGGAGCTCCACAAGGACCAAACCTATCTGGGCACAGGGGTCTTTTCTGAAACTGATTCTCCAACCGAGGACCATGCATGGAGACAACCTAGAACCCCTGCTCATACGTAGGCCCATGACAGTTCAGTACCCAAGTGGACACCCTAGTAAGAGGAACAGGGACTGTCTCTGACATGAACTCAGTGGCTGGCTCTTTGATCACCCCACCCTGAGGGAGGAGCAGTCTTGTTAGGCCACAGAGGAAGGCATTACAGCCAATCCTGATAAGTCAGGGTCAGATGGAAGGGGAGGAGGACCTCCCCTATCATTGGACTTGGAAGGGGGCAGGGAGGAGATGACGGAGGGTGAGATTGGGAGAGAATGAGGGAGAGAGATACAGCTAGGAAACAAAGTAAATAAATTGTAATTAATATAAAAATAAAAATTTAATTAAAAAATGCTCTTCTCCCCAAGTATCAGATGGTTGATTTCTCTTAACATATGTGTATATAATATCAAGTCCTGTCCTTTGTCTTCATTATTTTTCCCTCACAGGGAAAAAAATGTAATTGAGAATATAAAGCATCCCATAAAGTTTTTAGAGCTAACACTCACTGTATATACAACATTTTAATTTTAAAAAATATTATTATTGTTGTTATTGCTATTATTATTGAGGCAGTGTCTCCCTATTTAACTCAGCAGGTTTTTGAATTCTCCTGCTCCACCTCCCAAATTCAGGGATGAAGTTTTGTGACAACATTCCATTATCAATTAATAAATTTAATGAATAATGGTTAACTACTCCTAGATTTTGAAAATTTCAGAGATGTGATATTTATAACAGTGATATATATGGACAAACACATTTTTATTGATTGTGCTTTTTACCTAATTATAACGTAAAATACATACACACACTCGTTATTTATGATAATTGTCTTATAAAATTTGCTTAAACACTAAGTTAGGAAATGTTGCCAGGCAAGGTAGTGCACGCCTGTAACCCTGGCACTCAGGGAGGCAGAAGCAGGTGGATCTCTTTGAGTTTGAGGCCAGCCTATGTTATAAAGCAAGTCTAGTATAGCTGAGGCTTCACAGTGAAATCCTGTCTCCAAAAACAAAACAAAACAAAAATCAAAAAAACAAATGTTAAATTATTATTACTAAATAATCACAGGTTAAGTTCTTCTGAACTTTGTGGTCACAAGATCATCACCAATCAATCAATACATAACCTTATGGTTATTTTGTTTGTTTGTTTGTTTGTTTGTTTGTTTGGTGAGAGGACTTAAGATCTACCCTGTTAGGAAGTTTGAGGTATACACTACCAAACTGTTACTTACTTCATCATGTTGAACATTGTATTCTCAGAATTTGTATATCTGAAACTTTGTAGCTTTTGATCAACAATTCCCCACTTCTACTTCCATGTACAAATCCACCCCCACATAACCTTGCTTTACTTATACTTTGATTGGAGGACACCTGATTTTTGCATTGTTAATTCACTGACACCAAACTCTGTTGATAGCACCATGCTTTGTGCTTGAACAAAGCTTATCCTACACATTAATTTTCTGTTGAAAGCACATCAAAGCCTTCTTACACTGCAGAACTCTAGACAACATTTGAAAGCTATGCACTGGGGCCACCAGAAACAGCACAATTATCACACAAAACATAACAACACAAAGAAGATGGTACCAGGCAAATTAGCCAAGAATACTGTTAAATTTCAGGCTCTTGAAGGTCTCCCATTTTCTGCTGCTTTGTGCTCTCCAGCAAACCAGTCACACAATTGTGACAGGAACTGATTTATTGGTTTTAGAGTAACACATCCTTAGTGGAGAGGAAAATTCATGAATAAAAACTTAATGAATAAAGATAATTGTTTTCATGTATAAGTGCATATGTGATTTTTTCCATCTCATTCTTAAAAGTAAAGTTTGAAAATTAATTGGATTTATATTCATGTTAAGCTTGTCATGCTTTCCTTATTTTCTTATTTGTTCATTAGCTCATACAAACTTTTATTCTGCAAGAGTAACAAGAAGCTGGGTAGTAACTATTTTTTTCCTACTTAATATATTTAAATTAAATAAATCAAGTACCTAGAACTTGTTTTAACAATGTTCATGGTAAGTGCTAATACATGGATTGTGGATTTTAGAAATTGTCCTTTATGAAATGGCAAACCAGTAGTGATGTAAAGTCTTTAAAATTCAGTATCTTCCACCATTAAATCTGATCATTACCATTAAGATATAAATAAGCATGTTTTGAACTCATGAATAATTTGAACAGTTTTGTTTGACTTTCTAATAACAATATTGAGATATTTTCCCTTTGCTTGCTGATTTTCTAACTTATTGTGACAGAACTCCATTCTTTCCATAGAAAATTATGTGTATGCTGGTAAAAGAAAAGGAAACATAGATGAATTGCTCTCTTTGGTAAATAATGATAACCAGTTAATCTTTTAACACATGTCCCTTTAGTGGATTTTCCCAAACCATATGTGCAGGTGTTTCTCCATCTCATTAGTCCATTCGTGAAAAACTGGACTTCTCAGAACTCTTGCCTTGGTTGTTCTTGGAGAACATGTGGTTTTCTTCCCATGTGGGGAATTGGAAGCAGAGCACTTCTTGCTCTTTTTTGTTCTCAGGGTGGTTTTCCTTTATTCTGAGCACACTGCCTTACTTACTGGGGGAGTCTGGGCTCTGACAAGGGAGATCAGTGCAAGTCACACTTCAGAGATTCCTGAGAAAAAGTGATATGGAGTTTTGTCCTTTGCTTTACTGTTTTTCTAAGCACTGGCATCTGCTTTTAGTTTAGTGCCTGTGGTGCTGGGTCTGGAGACTGCTTCTCTAAGTACATCGAAATAGATAGGAAAGAGCCTGGTGGCTGATCTCTGGGAAATAACCTATACTGAGGTCATAAGCCAAACATCAATAAGCTACCAGCAGAGGAACTTCAAAACAACAAATCAAGTACTGTGCAATTAATGAGATAGACACCCCTGAATACTGTCTGACCGAATATGTCTGTCTGACAGAATATGTAACTCAACAGGAGAAGGCTTGTAATGTCCAGGGCATTTTCATGAGCTGAGCAGATCTGTTCTAATACACACTGAGAAGGTGGAGGAAGGAAGCTCCGGTTTTGTACTTTGTTAGGCTGTCCCTCCAGCTCTCCCAGTGACAACTCCCCAGGAGTATGTCACAGAGGTAGATGTGGGCCCTTCGATGATTTGATATCACTGTTATGTTAGACTCATTTCGATATACCTAAGAATGTAGCTCACTGAAATGCAATTTGAAATCAGCTGACAGATTGGTTACCAGACAGAAACATTTTGGAACCAATTTTGAGATTTTCATCAAATTAATATCTGGTTAAAAAAAAGAAACCTCAAAATCAAAAATTCTGAAATTGATCAGCCAACATTACATTTACATTTCAGAGTTTGTCATTAAGGACCTTCTGTTGTGCCATATGGACATGCTTGGTGCTTTGATGAAATAGCGGTTCTGTTTGTTTATAGTTATAACCTTTCACTTAATTTTAACATAAGTCTCACCAGTGTGAGGCAAGGGGACCTGAATTATTTGGGCTTCATCTACTTTTCTTCTGACAGTTACAGTTCATCACTGTGAACATCATGCAGGGGTACCTTTTCATGGGTAGAATCCATTCATATTATACAGCTTTCCTTAACAATACTTTTCTGGGACTGTAGCTCAGGCTAGTCTTGAGCTTGCTATGTAGCTAAGGATGACCTCAGAGGTCTGCTTCTCTTGCTGCCCCTCCTGAGTGTTATGCAGTGCTGAACCTGGACCTTCTGCATTCTAGGCCCACACTGTAATAATTTAAGAACATCTGCAGTCTCAGAGCTATTTTTACAGCCATGATTAGATTTATTTTATAAATTTAAAAACTGGTTCAGATGCCAGACAACTTGTGTAAACCACCACAGCCGGTCTATTTAAACTAGTTCTTACGGTTCTTATAGCGATGTGCTGGCTCTGTGTTATAGTTTGTCTTTACGTTTAAAAGATTAAAGACTAAAATAAAATTTGAGAAAACAAAGTTTTACCAAGACACCAAATCTCCTTTGTTCTTGAGAGCAAAATAATTACTACTGAGATATGGATGAGATTACAGAATATTTTATTATTTTATTATTGTATAATCTAAAACAAGAATACAAATACACAATATAAAATAAAAACACCAGAAGTTTACTTATATTATGAGAGTAAAGGTAACAAAGATATTCATTGACAAAATGGCCCCTAGACTAAGGTAATTTCAAGTGTGTGGGAAAACGATGGAATTATTCCAAGTAAAATATAAAATCAGCCAGTATTTACTTGGGATATTGAAACAGGAAAGTCACAAGTTCAAGGACGATCTGCAACACATACAGAGTCAATGTTTCTGCCCTCCTCCACACATAGACAGGATAAGACAAACTCACAGCATTTGGAACTGAAGAAAACAGTAATTACAAAGTGCTAGGCAGCACACACAATGTCTGAATCAAGTGGAGAGGGTTATAAAAGGAGCAGGAGGAACACATAAAAGAAAGGTTAAATTAGCTGTTTTAAATCCCATTCTTGACACTTTAATTATCTGGAGAAATGTTGTTAGAATCTTAGCACAAATTTCACAGTAAATTTTATTTCAATTTGTTATAATCTTTTCTAGTGAAGTCATGTACACATGATTGTAGCATACCTGTAGTGCTACAAACTATCCGTAGTATTTATTTATTTTAAAAATATCATGTATGTGTACTGTTTTTACATCATTTTTTTCTCATCTCCCTCAATTCCTTCCCACAATTACTCCATTTCCAATTCCCTCTAGAACTTATGGACAGTTTTTCTTTAATTAATATTGCTATATGTGTGGGTGTGTGTCTGGGTGTGAATAAATCTATAACCTGCTGTGTCCATGTCGTATTGGTTTTATGTATATACTTTTAGGGTTACCCATTTGGTATTGGATAACTAACAAGGAGGTGAATCCTTAAGAACGACTAATTGCCCACCCTCAGCAGTCATTAACTACCTGTCGTTTTGTTTTGTTCTTTTCTTTTTCCTCTAGGAGTAAAGTTCTGTGAGATTTGTCCCATTCATGTTTGCATATAAATTTGTGTTGTCATTATTCAGGTCCTTTTCAGGTTTCGAGTTCATGGGTGCTGCTTTCCTGTCTGTCTGTCTGTATGTACATCACAAAATCTCACAGCAGATTGTCTGATTGTCTGGCTCTTACAATCTTTCCACTTCCTTTTTGATGTTCCCCGAGGTTTGGGTGCATTGTTGTTCTGTAGACGGATCAATCAGGACCGGCCACATCATGGTCAGTGATTTTCTGCATTTTGGCCAGTTCTGTCTTTCTGTAATACTCTCCATCTGCTGCACAAAGAAGCTTATTTGATGAGGGGTGTAACTATGCTTACCTAAGCATACAAGGATACGTATTAAGAGTACAGTTAGAGGTTATATTAGTTTGGAAAAGTGGCAGATTTTTTTCTAGGTTTCATGCCATCACCAGCCATAGTAGTTTGCTAAGATTATAGTTCCAAGCATGAATTCCTTTGAGCAGGCCCTAAGTCCAAGTAGACAGATGCTACTGTTACACTGTTGGGACTTTCTTGCTTTGCTGGGCTTTGTTGTGGTTCATAGGCATCACAGATGGGAATAAGTATTGATGGCTTTTTTCCCTCAGGAGCTTGCATGGTACTTTAAACTATTATGAAAGCCAGCCCTCAGAAAAAAGCTTCTGGGTCAATGCCAGCTCAGTCCTGTCTCTAAAGTACATAGTATCTTATTTTCAATTCTGGGAGGTGACCAATGGCAACAGCAATAGCCTATATTGTTTGAGGGTTCTCTTGGACTCCTCTGAGGAGCAAACCAAGTGGGATTTCTCAATGTCTGAAAGGTACTATCCCTACCAGTAGAAAATCACATTCTTTCTGATTCCATCTCAGCAGAGCTTAACTGTTCAAATGCCTAATATTGTATCTGGAAGGGAGCCTAGTTAATTATACCCAGTCTTCTTCTTTTGTAGATAAACAGAAGTAGAAAAAGAAAAGTTAATTCCCCTGTTCAAGGGCTTAGGGAATCCCTGGCTTATTTATCTCTACTTGGCCATTCTCACAGGACCTTATCTCATATGCCTTTTGATTTTTCTCTCCCAATTTAATGGTTGGAAGATTCTATTGCCCATAAAACCACAATATAGTTTTACCAATTCAGTTAGTCTCATGTTCATCGGTATGCTACCAGAAGCTGGAGGAGGGAAAAACTTAGACTTAGGATAATATATAATTTTTTTTATCTCACCCAAAATGAATTTGAAGGTGGGCAGTATAAGGTAAGTGTTGTGGCTCTATGGTTGTCAAAGATCCATCCTCCATCTCTATTTCTTCTCCCCATTCTTAGCTGATGGCTTCCATCTACACTGTCAAGACAATAGTGCAATGTGGTGTTTGGTGCTCCATCTATTAAACCTGTTTTGGAGGAAACACATTGTAGTAAGGGTGAAGGGCTAAAATGGCATTCCCTAGTTACCTATCTTCTCCATCTAATTGAATAGTTTGCATCTCACTGATCCAGCTCAGCTAAATGGCCTCTTTCATATCAAGGAAATCAGGGAAATGCACTATTTTAGCTGACTTTGTTATGGCATTTAATAAAACTGAAGGTTACTTGTGAACAAAGAAAGGGTATTTGCATGGCAACAAAAGAAATTTTGTCAACAGCTCTTGCCCAAAGGCAATTTTTTAGTATCTCAGAATGTTTCCATCACTAAATATCTGTCAACCCACAAGTTTTGAAAGCCTTATTTCTTTTGCATACTAGACAAAATGTATGCCTGGGCCTCTACCTAGTTCTGGCTTCTACTCACCAGGAGGTGAATTCTTCTGCCCCCTTTTGTCAAAGACTTTCCAGTAGCACATATTATCACCCACAATTGTAAAGTGAATACTCAAGATATGCTCTACTTACTGTAAAAAATAGTGCACCTGTCATCATACCTTCCCAAGTAGGAGAGACTCTTAAGCCAATGGTAATACCATCTTTAGTCCTCATCAGAAGATCACTGTCATTCATGATGGCAACAAAAGCAGCACTCTTCAGGATTTTGAGATAAAATAGTGCTAAACATATGCAAAGCATACTCAAGAATATTTCAGATAAAATAAATTCCCTGTTTGTTCTTCTTATTGATGTTACAATCATTACTGTTGTTATTGATTAATTTGTTCATTTATATTTTATTCACTTTGCATTCTTGTTGTAGCCCCAACCCTCCTCCCATATCAGTCTCCCCTTCCTTCTCTACCCCTTGCCTCCTCCCATTTTCCTCCAAAGAGGGGAGCTCCCTTTCCCATCCATCCCAGCTCATCAAGTTGTATGTCCTTTCCCCTGTGGCCTTCAAGGCAGTCTTTCCAGAGGGAAGTGATCAGAAGCTGGCAAGTTAGTCCATGTGAGATGCAGTCCCCATGTCCCTTACTAGAGGACCCACATGAAGCCTAAGCTGCCCATCTTCTACAACCTTTTAGAGGACTAGGTCCCATTCATGTATGGTTCTTGGTTGATGCCAGCCCTTCTGGTCCCTGGTTAGTTGGCTCTGTTGGAGTATTGTGGAGCTCCTGTCAGTCACCTCCAGGTCCTTTTCTCTTTCCTCCCACTTTACTTGCACTTTCCACAAGACTCTCTACACATCACCCAATGTTTGGCTGTAAGTCTCAACATCTGTTTTTGAGGTACTGCTGGGTAAAGCCTCAAAGAGGATAAATCTGTCAGACTCCTGTCTGTAAGTTTAGCAGTTGCATCATTCATACTGTCAGGGGTTGGCTCTCTCCCATAGCATGGGCCTTTGCTTGAGCCAGGCACTGGTTGGGCATTCCCTCAATCGCTGCTCTATCCTTATCCCAAAACATCTTGTAGACAGGGTAAATTTTGGGGTCAAAGGGTTTGTGAGTGGGTTGGTGTTCCCCTCCCTGTACTAGGAGATTAGTTTAGTTAGAGGATGTCCACTTCAGTCTCTATGGCCTTTGCTACTAGGAGTCTCTGCTTGAATCCCCCTCATATATTTCCAGGAGCCTACCTGACTTAGTTCTCCAGCTTGTCAAAGAGATGCCACCACCCTCAGTTTCTCTTTACAGACCTTCTACCTCTTGCTTTCACCATGTGTGTCTTTCTGGGTCTGTGTTACCTCACTCAGGATGATATTTTCTAGTTTCATCCATTTGCCTGTAATTTCATGATTTCTATGTTTGTAATAGCTGAGCAGTAAGTATTCCATTGTATAAAAGTACCAACATTTCTTTGTCCATTCTTCAGTTGAGGGACATCTAGGTTATTTCCAGATTCTGGCTATTACAAATAAAGCTGCTTTGAACAAAGTTGAGCAAGTGTCCTTGTTGTATGGTGGAACATATTTTGGGAATATACCCAGGAGTGGTATAGCCAGGTCTTGAGGTAAAGCTATTTCCAATTTTCTGAGAAAGTGCCAGATTGAATTCCAAAGTCCTTGTACAAATTTATGCTCCCACCAGCAATGGGGAAGTGTTTCCCTTTCAGTACACCCTAGCCAGCACGTGCTGTTACTTGAGATTTTGATCTTAGTCATTCTGATGGGTGTGATATGGAATCTCAGACTAATTTTGATTTTCATTTCCCTGATGACTAAGGAGGTTGAACATTTTAAAAAGTGCTTCTTGCTATTCAAGATTCCTATGTTCAGAATTCTCTGTTTAGTTCTGTGCCCCATTTTTAAAATTGGGTTATTTTGTTTATTGGTGTTTGATTTCTTGAGTTCATTATATATTTTGGATATTAGCCCTTTGTCAGATGTAGGATTGGTGAAGATCTTTTCTCAATCAGTAGACTATTGTTTTGTTCTACTGACAGTGTTTTGCCTTACAGAAGATTTTCTGTTTCAAGAGGTCCCATTTATTAATTGTTGATCTTAGAGCCTGAGCTGTTGGTATTCTGTTCAAGAAGTTCTCTCCTGTGCAAAGAGTTAGAGACTCTTCCCCACTTTCTCTTCCAATAGCTTTAGTGTTTCTCATGTTATATTGAGGTCTTTGATCCACTTAGATTTTAAGTTTTGTGGAGGAAGATAAATATGAATCTATTTGCATTATTCTACATGTAGACATCCAGTTAACCCAGGACTATTTGTTGAAGATGTTGTCTTTTTTTTCCATTGTGTGGTTTTGGCTCCTTTGTAAAAAATCAGGTGATTATGTGGTGGCTTTTTTTTGGGTCTTCGATTCGAGTCCATTTATCGAGCAGTCTACTTTTATGCTAGTACCATGCAGTTTTTATTACTATTGCTACGTAGTGTCTGTTTGACTCTGGTGTTAGCCAGTCTGGTGGTTTCTCCATTGGATTCACTGTGTGCCAGCAGGGCACCTGGGGAGCATGTGGAAAGATCTCCAATCTGAAAACTGCTCCGGTGCCCCACAGGTTTCCTCAAGGTGGGGGATAATGGGGCTTGAGTCCTGTGCCCTGCTTACCCCAGCTGGGTGTGCTGTCTCTGCTGGGTTCGCTGTTTGTGACCCAGATGTGCCAGGCAGATGGGGAGCAGGTGGAAAGCTCTTCAGGATGAAAGCTGCTCTGGTGAAAAACAGGCCTCCTCGGGATGTGGGACCTCAGTGCTGCTTTTAATGGCATACTTTTTAAACTGAAGTGTAATTGACAGACATTAAAAATATACATTTTTGTTTACAGGACTTGAAACTCCTCCTAGGACAATTACGAATATGTCTAGATGGCAAGAAGGAGTCATTATGCTCATGAAGCCAGTGTTTAAGTAGTTAACTATTATGCATAGTCTATCAAGTTCCTTAGTGGCAAAGTAACTCTTCGTTAGTATTGTGTAACAAGGTTTCTGTAAGAAGAGTTTTTAAATCCCTGAATGTCTTCTGAGCCAAAGATGGAGAAGAGGTGGCTGAGAGTGTGCTTCAAAGGCAAAGCAATGCACCTATCCATTAGGGAGCCATGCTAAACAGCCTTCTTCATAAGAATTTACTGTCCTAGTCTATTTGCACATCTCTAGACAAGGCAACTGATTGTGTTTAACCTTATTTCATGATCTACACATAACTTTGTGAGCTGCATGAAAATTTAATGTTGTTCTAATTTAAGTTGAGAGAACCTGAATGTGTTAATTATATGCAGCAGTGAACCAAGCGTTATAACCAAAGTTTTTAGATTTTTTCTTTCAAGAGTATTTTATAGTATATAAAGAATAAAATTAAACTAAGAAACTATTCATCACCTGAAAAGTTTGGTGTCTTATGGAGTCAGAGGTATACTGTGAATGTTATGAACTCAGTTGTTACAGAAGAATCAGTGTGCCTCTGGGAGGGACTGTGATTAAAGCCTCATTTGGGAGCCCTCTTGCCCCTAAAATGGTTCTGAGAGTGTGTGAGAAAGTTTTGAGAACTGACATTTGGAAAGCAGCAGAGTGACTTTCTGTTTCTGGAGTAAATCACTTCCAATGAACACTGAGAATTAAAGGCAAGAATAGGAACAAATGGCTTAAGGGAACAGAGGATCCTGGATAAAAAAAAAGCAAATAATTCCATCAGAATGGTTTATCCTGACATGCTTCAAAGGCACAGTCACCTGAAAATCACTTTACAACAGGTTTTGGGGGGATAAATTGCCGAGCTCCTGGAAACTGAAATTTTCTTTCGGTGCCTCCATGGATCTTCTTTATTTGTAGATTGCTGTGAAGTATACAGAAATGGATCTTTGAGCACTGTTTTCCGTTCTTCATTATTGCTTAAGTCATGAAGTGTTTCTTATGAAGAAACGTTAAGCACTACTTATTTGACGGGTAAGGGGATAAAGATTACCAAAGATGATCTCTCCTGCTTCCTTAAAGTTTTGGGGCTACTTAGTAGAGCATGAGACTCATTCTGTTCACAAAGCTTCTCTATTCAAATCAAATAAAGAGTCAATCTACAATAGCTGTGATTCCCTTTTTGCAGGTCTAGTAAACAGTAGTCTGCTGAGCTGATACCTTATCATCAACAGGGAAGACAGGAATCCAGATACAGGTATATGTAGTATGCGTAAAGTCTCCTATTAATTAGTGGGCACTTTCTACTTAATTACAAAGTTTACCTGATCTGTAGAGCGATGATAGTTTGTGGAACAGTTATAGATAACCATGTAACAGCTTTCTACCTTGCAAATGGGGAAAAGCCTGAAAGATTCAGGTAGTGTCAGTAAATGCAACCTCATTCTAGAACACTTGAAAATTCTGAGTTGAGGACTCTTTCCAAAGAGAAAGGTAGCCTTGTAGGAGCCTGCTGGCTTTTTGGGAACCTCTGGATGAATTCATGTATCAGGCTCACTGGAGTAAAGGACTGGTCCAAAACAACACAGAGTATTGTTGTCTATTGTTAAAGTCCCTACCTGCATCAGGGCAAGGCTGCCATACCCTGCCTTCTAAGCTGGGGGCAGGCTTCTCTCCCAAGGCCCTTCACTAGGTAACCCAGACATCTTGGTTCTGCTATCCCTTTCCTCCCTTTCTCCCCTTTCCCTGTTCCTGCAGCCCCTCACCAGCTTATGCTCCTCTTCCCCCTCCCTCTCCCTTGCTGCTCCCAATAAATCTGCATTTACATAATATAGCTTCATCTAGCCATTAACTCATTCGGTTTTATTTAATCAATCATCTACACACTGATCCCAGGGAGTACATGAGATAAAAACAGAGCAAAACAACAACAACAACACAGGACAATGTACTTTGAGCTTCTGTAAGAGTGAGCAGGGTACTTTTTGTTTGACCTTAGCTGTTTATATTGGACCTCTGACTGCAGGCTTAAGTCTCCCTGGGTTCAGGCCTTATGAGATGCTTTTTCTTGGAAGCTTCAGTCTACTTCCCTCTTGGGGCATATTTTAATTATTTTTAACTGCTTTGTTTTATGTGCTTCACAAATGAATATTGAAAGTGTTTCTAGGGAGTTGAGAAATGATATAGGTAAAAGTTGTGGGCATTTGCAAAGGAAAAGCTTTATTGGGCAGTGTCTACCTAGGGGTGGATGCATAGGAGTAGAAAGTCCCTCACAGCAGGGGACTAAACCCCAATAATGAAATAAGGAACCTAAATGGGTAGGGGGTCTAGTTCCTGCCTAGGTGCAAGATCAGAAAGGAGGTTCACTCACCTGGTGACTCCTTCAGCAGCCCAGCAGGGGTTGCTGCAAAGGGGAGCCTTTAACACCACAGGCTCAATCCTATCAATGGAGAATAGCTGTCTGGTAAAGTTTTCACAGTTATTCAAAGCAGCCAGGCCCCAAACACCTGAAAAAAAAACAAAAAACGAAAACAACTTATCTTTTTCCTTCAGCTATTTTTAAGACAATGAAAGTGTCATTATTAGAGTTTGGTGAGGCAAGAGTTTTGATCTAATATGTCTTATCCTATAATGAAGAAATAAACTCTCTGGCCTTTTGATTTCCCTTACTTTTATAAAACCCATAATAAATGCTTATTATAGAAAAGTTCAAACAATGTGAATTTTTTTTACAAAAAATGTGAAAACAGCTTCACATTCTTTAACACCTAGATTAGTACTGTTGACATCCAGGTTGTGTTCATCTGCACGTATGCACACGCACATGCATTCACACGTGCGCACACACACACACTACACATTGTTGAAGATACAAACATCAGAAAAGGAGCTTTTGTTTCCTCATTGACTTTATGCTTCCTCCTTATATTACTACTTCTCTGAAATACCCTTAGTGAATGCTTACATTTTCTACAGATTTTACTAATCTACACAATTTTCCAACTAATAGTTTCTATAGACTCCTAGAAATAAGGTTGCTTAATCAAAATATGCATGTTTAACAGTTTTGCTACCAACTGCTATATTGATTTCAGTAGTTTTGTTTTTATCAATTTCTACTTCCATGTATATTCATGAACTTTAGACTGAGTTAGGAAGAACTGTTAGAAAGTTAAAAATAAAGTAAATCAAGACATGTGAAATTGCAATGGAAAAAATGCTGTTAATAGAGCTGACTTTGGCCCACAAGGTTGCTCAGAAAAGGAGGCTGTCCACTCTTCCTACACTGTTGGCTGGTATTCTCCCTTAAATGTCTCAGAGAAAGTAGAAGCCAGTAGACAGGGCTGCTTTCACTCTTCAGTTATGTGGCTCAAACTCATTTTATTCTTTGTTACTATAATATCAGAATGAAGGGCAAAGAAAAATGTTTCAAGTTCCTAGCATGTGAACGTACATGTGAAAAAGTCCCTGACAGAGACTCTCAAGCAATTCATTGTTTCTTTACTATGTGAAGAGAAGCAATGATCAATTCTAAAAGATAAGTTATAAGCCTTTTAAAATGAATTGGAATTTGATGCCCAGAATCATTGTGCATGCATGTGTGTATGTGTGTGTGTGCATGTTTGTGAAAGAGAGAGAGAGAGAATGTTTGCTGGGAAGACATGAATGGAATATCTACTCACTCAAGACAGGGAACTGATGATAGACCGAAGTAGAGACCAAAGTCCAGCTGATGATCCAATGAATTTTATTGGTATTGCTTACAGGAATATGGGTGAGGGGTATCTTACAGGAACAGAAATGATTTAAAGGGAGCTGCATCACCAAAAGCCCAACCCAACATGGTTAACAGCTTATGGAGTCTGGAAAACCTAGAGCTCCCTGCAGAACCTTCAGGTGGCTCAACCATTTGGAGAGTGTCTTTCCTGGGCAACTCAGCTGGTCTCTGCTTCTTCTAGGAGGTTTGGCTGCTGTAAGCCTTTTGTAGGTAGCTCAGCTTGAAAGTGTCTCTCAGTACAATTAATAGCTTATATGTGCTAGGGAAAGGAGGGATCTAGTGAATCTTGTAATTTTAGGGATATCCCGAAGCCTTTGAATTATTTTTTTGTTTTCTTATTTAATTAAAATTTATTTTTATATTAATTACAGTTTATTCAGTTTGTATCCCAGATGTAGCCTCCTTCCTCATTCCCTCCCAATCCCACCTTCCCTCCCTCATCTCCTCCCATGCCCCTCTCCAAATCTACTGATAGGGGAGGCTTTCTTCCATCCGACCCTAGCTTATCAGGTCTCATTATAACTGGCTGCATTGTCTTCCTCTGAGGCCTGGTAAGGTTGCTCCCCCTTCATGGGAAGACAGTCAAAGAGCCAGCCACTGAATTTAACAATTGCCATGCATGTTGAAATATTTCATCTCCTCTTAGAAATACTGTGTCTTCTGGTTGGGTGACCAAGAAAATGAAACTAGATAGCCCAGGGACCTACGGTAAAACCAAATACTAATGTTCTACTAAAAGACTGTAGCAATACAGCCCCACTAGGGGAAGTGATCTAGGAGTAGGCAACAGAGTCCACATCAGAGACAGCCCCTGATCCTCTTACTATAGTTAGTTGGTGAGGAGTCCCCTTTCTGAGAACTAGGGGTGAAAAGGGAGGGAAAGTGGGACAGGGATGAGGGAAGTGTATATGATTGGGATGTGAAGTGAATAAAAAAAAGTTAGATTACAAAAGAATGTAGCAATAAAATGACTCCTAATGGAATTCTGCTAAAGTCATAGACCAGTGTCTTATTTACCCTTCATCAGAGAGGCTTTCTCCTGCAGCAGATAGGAACAAATAGAGAGACTCATGGCCAGACATCATAAAGAGAGAGAAATCTTGGGACACACAGCTTTAAATGGGATGTTTCCATCAAATCCTTCTCCTTGGGGCTCAGGGAACCCTGTGAGAAATGAAGTGGAAAGAGTATAGGCGAGAAAGAAGATAGAAGACCATAAGGAAACAAGACCAACTACATCAACAAGTTGATGAACATATGGATTCACAGAGACTGAGGCAGCATGCACAGAACCTGCATGGATAGGCACCAGATCGGAGCCTAGAGCTGAAAGCCATGGGCACAGGCCTAGCCCAGAAGCAATCGCCAACTGATAACAACTTGCAAATGAAAAGTTAGTTTTATCCAAAATAGTCTCCCTGTGCAAACAAACTACTCCAGCATAGGCCACATGGCCAGCAGAAAATGACCTCAACAGCATCTTTGGCAGTTCCTTGTCTCATAGTGTCATGTCTGGATTTTTTATTAAATACCATTTTTAATTTTAGTTTCAATTTTATTATATGTACATATATTAATTTTTCTCTCTTTTTTACCCTACAGATCCTTTACATATATACTATGCCTCCTAGTTCAGTGTTTTAATGGGATGCTTAAGTGTGTGAATGAGTAGGTCTCTGCATCTGTATCTATTTATTGTATCTTTACCCTGGCTCTTTTCCTGTTTTGTCCTATTCCAACGTGTTAGTTTTTGTTTTATTTTATTTTATCAGTATCCTTTAGAAGCCGGTTTGTGTTCTGATGACAGAAAAGGGATGGATTCAGATGGGAGGGGAGAGGAGAAGAAACTGGAAGGAGTAAAGGGAGGAGAAACCATAATCAGGATACATTAGGTAAGAGGAAAATCTATTTTCAATAAAAGGTAAAGAAAAAGAGAACAAAATAAGAACAATAACAAGTTACCCTCCAAGCTGGAAGGTATACCTTGGAAGAAATTGGTATACACTTCCTCATTATAATAAACTCCTTTTGGGGTCTTATAGGCGGTTTTTCCTCGTTCATCTGTGTAACTCTGAACTAGCATTGAACGACTTGGTTCTCCTTTTCCCAGCAATGGAAAAAGTCATCTCTGATTGCCCCAGTGGATTCTGTGTTATTCTTTGCATGATTCCTGCTTTTTTCACAATAGTTCTCAAGCAAGGCCTGGATCCTGCATTTCTCCTCGGGTACTCTTTAATCCACTACCATATGATTTTCGCTTCTGTCAAATGAATGTGAAGTTGCTCTGGGGAAAGTAAGAGAAATGGATCCCTAACTAACAAAAACAATGGTTTATTTTCATTTGGCATTCTGTGACTTCTTTGTGGATTTTAACCATTCCTGCCTGGACATTTCCCATATACATATATAATTTCTCATACATTATTTACCCCTTTATTTTCATTCTGGCTCTAATTTCTTCTTCATGGTCTTTTATCCACCTCTGGGATATTTTTTTTTCTTTTTTCTTCTTCATTCTATAACTGTTATTTTATCTTGAGGTAAAATATTTGTTTTCATGGTGTAACAAACCACCTCAAAGTTCAGTGGTATAGAAAGTGGGTTTTTTGTTGTTGTTATTGTTTTGTTTTTCCTGGAAGACCTACTGGTAGGCAGAAGGTTCTGTGTATTCCATATGTAACTGGGTTTAATTCCACAATTAGGCTGGTTCCTGGTCTGTTTCTTAACTATCTCCTGTTCCTTGACCAGTAGATTGATTGAGATAATAATATCTCCATGGTTCTAGCCAAAAAGAAAGAAGGGAAGTCCACTAATGTATGTGCATTTCAAAGTCCTGTGTACATTTATCTACTACCATCTCACCTCCCAAAGACCGGCCTTGAAAAATCAGAACCGGACTGTGTCAAATGATTTTAGCGAAGTCCTCATGAAGTACAGGCAGGAAGAGCCTAAGTAGAGGCCGTCACACAGTAAGATTATATCAAATTATATAAACAGCAATAAATAAAACCTAGGGACTGAAAGGATGGCTGTGTAGTTCAGAGCAGTTGTAGCAATAACAGACGATGAGGGCTTGGTTTCCAACAACCATATGACAACTTACAGCTGCTTATAACTTGAGTTACAGACAGTCTAATATCTTCTTCTGGCTTCTGTGGACACCTAGCATGGCCATGATACTTGTATACAAATTAAGGCTAATACTCATATACATTAATTAATAGATGAGGCAGTGCCCTATGTTTGTCATAAGCCAGGGAAAGGGATGGATACCTAATACATTTGCATAAATGAGAAATCATGCCTAGTAAGCTAATCTACTAAACCCTGCTAGGCCCTATGTAATCTGACCTTGACATTAGCTTCCTCAATAATCTTATCTTTTGACCTTTTATCCCATCATTGATAAATTATAGTGAAACAACCACAGTACAGTTTCCCTGGCATCATAATTTTGGCATTTATCTCAACCAAACTTCATGTCCTCATGTGCATGCCTGTCTCCCAGAGAGGCCCAGAGTAAGTCAGATCCTTTGTTACACTTCCTCATGTGTATTACAGTTTCTATTGTACTTATTATGATTTTGATGGAATAATGTGTTAGTGTTTATTTTCTCACTCACCTGGATATTTCTTAACTTCATAAAATTTAATTCATTTTATTTTAAGAAATGTCATTATTTTGTTACCTTTTCTATTCACAGTGCCTATATATCCTTAATGTAATAGATGTCTGACAAATGGATGGAGTTAATAAATCCATGTTTTAACGTCAACATTTGTCAAATCTGAATCTAGAATCTAAGTTTTTCCTGGGTTTTCATTATTCTTCAGCACTACATGTCTGGAGAATAAATCTTTATTTTTTCCTGCTAACAAAAGACCACCATGATTCACGTAAATACCTATGGATGCCAGTGTTCCATGCTACATGATTTTGCTATGAGTTTCCAACATGTTTTTTTCTCATTTATTTATTTTATTCAGTTTATATCCTTGTAGCTCCTTCCCTCCTCCCCTTCTAGTCTTACCCTCTCTCCCTCTCCCTCCCCCTCCATGCCACCTTTTGCCTTTTCTGAGGAAAAGGGGAGATCCCTTTCCCATCCACCCCTGCTCATCTAGTTTCATCAAGACTGCTCTCTACCTCTGTGGCCTGCCAAGATAGTCATAGCAAGGAAAAATTATCTAAAAACTAGCAAGTGTGTCCATGTCCAATGCAGTCCTCATTTGACGGTTAAGCTGCCCATCTGCTGTATTTTTGTAGGGGGACTATCTATAGTTCATGCATAGGCCTTGGTTAATGCTTCAGTTTCTGCGAGCCCCTCTGGGCCTTGGTTAGTTGGCTCTGCTGTTTTTCTTGTGGAGTTCCTGTCACTTCCAGGTCCTTTTCTCTTTCCTCCCATTATCCCCTAAGACTCCCTATGTATCAACCAATGTTTGGCTGTGAGTCTCAGCATTTGTTTTGAAGAGCTGCTGGGTAGAGTCTCTCAGAGGACAACTCTGATAGGTTCCTGTCTGCAAACTCTAGCAATATGCTCCTCGTTCCTACATTCTTCCTTCAAACCTAATGGTTCTGTTAGCTCTGGACAACTTTAATACACCATTAAACCCCACATCCCCGAAATCATCTTTAGCCCCATACTTCCCTGAACATTAGATCATAATTCAACTCTAAAACCTGCTGCTTTTCTTAATTTCTGAAATGTCTTCTTTCTTAGAGCACTCTGACTTTTCTTCCATATTATGAATAATATTGGCACTAAAATGTGTAAAAAATACTGTTAAGAAGAAAAGGAAGTCCAAGATTGAATAGATTAATCTAAGAAAACACCTGGCAATTCCAAAAGTGCTGCACGTTTCCTGGCTAGGATGAGTCACATCCTAGAGAGTTGGAGCACATACAAGTTACACCTCCATGAGGTACTGCTAAGAAAATGTAAAAACAGGGGAGAAAGTCACAGAATGAAGATTTAGAAGTGATTGTTGTTAGGGTAGGACTCAACACATTTCTCCTTTGCAGTAGGCAGATTGCACAGGAGAGGCTGCCTCCTACCTTATGACTTTTCACTACTGGGGAACACAAGAAACAACATCCTTGGTTATGATGAGAAAGGGAAACAAAAGAAATTTTGTTTGTTTGTCTGTCAGAATACTAGAGTTTTTGCATTGGAGCTTTGACTTGCTGATCTTTTTGAGAAGAAGGTAAAGACTGGTCAGTGGTGATATCCACTCTTCAAGTAAAAGCCGCCATCGTCACAGGACCTACATAGCATCAGGATAAAACTTGTGGTTTATTGTTATTGTATATCTTTAAATAATAAATGACCTTCTGATATATAAGTATATTATAAATGTAATCTCTATTATAAAAACAATTGCCTTATAGAGAACAGACATTACATATGCCAGCATGCTAAGAACAATATACCAATGTGTGTGTTCAGGGAGTGTAAATGAAATGTATTTGGTTCTCTGTTACCAGTCAGAAATCTTACTGTTTAGTCTACACCGAATGTTTGTCAGTTGGAGATCCAAGTAAATCTTTGTCTTTCAGGTCAGGTGAAAGCAGGCAAAAGCTATGAGTAATGGCAGATAGAGTCAAAAGGTTACAAAAGGAGAGAACATTTATAAATATGATAAAGCAAGTGCAAGTTTAGAAAGAAGGTTGGCAGTGTATTGCTTTAGTATGCCAGGATGGACTGTCTTGTCAATTAATGAGCGTAAGAGAAAGGAATTGCTCACCCTGGCAACTGTTCAAAGAGCTACAAACTGAGTTATAATCTCTGCCTCCATTTTTATTATCAATAACAACAAATAAAAAATACTGAAGAAATCAGATATTGAGGAGGAAATAGATGACCCAGTGATTAAGAGCACTTGCTGATCTTTTAGAGGTCCAGAGACTGGTTGGTAATACCCACTTTGGATGCTTCAAATTACCTGTAACTCCACGCAAAAGAATCGCACCTCCACACACATGGAATTTATTTACATAGTTACCCACATATGCATGTAAATAAAATTTACAATGATAAATTTGAAACACAGATGTTTGTGGGTAAATGTGGGAAAGTAGAATTCTCTTGATTGAAAAATACATGCTTTGCAGTGAAGAGAGGCTTCTTTGATGAGGGGTGTTAGTTTACACTTCTCTGTGGGTGTAAAGGTAACATTTAAAACATAGTAAGGGATTTTCCTGTCTAGCAAAGTGGTGGTAATAGATTATTTTCTAGGGCCCATGACCTTACTAGTTCCAGGAAACCAACTAGGTTTTCAGTAGCAGGCATAATTTTTCTCCTGTTGAGTAGGCCCTAAGTCTAATTAGACAGCTGTTGGTCAAACCACCAATATGTGAGTGCCACTGATTATACCCTTATACATATGTTGTTATGTATATATAATTACATATCATATATATCATGTTATATTTATGTATAATTACATATCATATATATCTTATTATATACATATGTATTTCTGAACACACATGTGACAACAATAATCAAAGAAAATGAGGCTCTCAACTTGAGAGTTGGGGGAATGGGAAGGACTAGAGGAAAGTGAGAGAGAAGTAAAATAATTCAATATCAATCCAAACCATATAATAATAGCTAAATAATTTTATGACATTAAATGACTGTAAATTTTAAGGATCTACTGTATCCCAGGTATTATTGAATGTATGATCTCCTTTTCATCATCTGCTTAAGCATTTATTTACTCAACAAATACTTATTAGGCTCCCATAAAATTTCAAGCATCCTTCTAGATACAAGGAAGAAAACACTATACAAAATACATAGTAAAAGCTTCATGTTAAAGCAAAAAAAAAAAAAAAAAAAAGAAGAAGAAGATAATCCCACAATCTCCTCACAGAATCATTTGTGTAAAAGTTGTAATGAAGGAAAGTATTATGGTTTGAATATTAAGTATCCCCACAGACTCATGTTTTGATGCTTTGATACTCAGCTTTTGGTGCTATCATCAGTGTCATGGACCCTTTGGAAATGAGGCCTGGTTGACAGAAACAGGACACAAAATGGGAGCCTGTAGGGTGTTGCCTGCCTCTCAGTCTGTTGTAGCACTACTCTCTGCTTCTTCTCTGGCGCAATGTGGACAGATGGCTGCCACAGGCTCACACTGAATTGAGCAGTGCCACTCTATCATCTTTTTCTAGCTAGAACGCACAGCAAATGATCAGCCCAAATAAAACCTTCCTCTAGTAAGTTGCTCACTCCAAGTATCTGTTACAGTGGCAAGAAACGTAATACAGTGATCGGCATGAGCTCCATGAACACCTGAGGGGAGAAGCATGAGCAAAGAACCTGGGATGGGGTCAGTCTGTGATACTCTAGAAGTCTCAGGAGGCCAGTGATGTGGAGCAGAAGTAGGTATGGGGGAAGAAGGTAGAAAGTGAGATGGGGTCATAAGGACTTTGCAAACAAACCAGGAGTGGTACTGGATTCAACTGAGTATTTGTTTTGCTTTGAGAAGACCTTCTGCCTTGTAAGTACTTTTAAATGTGTGTAAGAAGTGGGCTAAAATTCTACAGATTATCTTGTAGGGCCTTAACTTATCTTCCCATAATGCCAATATTCTGTTATCATAATGGATTTTTCAAAACCAAGAATTCTACCCTAGTACAATACTAGCAACAAAATTAGACATAATTTATTATTTTCATTTTTCCACTTATTTCCTTCCCTTGTGCCTTAGATTACGATAAAATGTAGAATACTATCTGGCAGAGAGAAATAAAGAGTTTTGAGTACAGGAGGGACAGACTTGATTCTCATTTTTTGCACTATTACTCAGGATACTCTCTGCACTGGAAGCTCTTTAGCTCTGCCTACAATTTGTATGACATTATCATAAAGCTATGAATATCCATAATAAAATTACTTACCCAGAGGTATGTTATTTTCATTCAACATGAAATCAATTAGATAAACTCATTGCTTCCCAATGCCAGAAACTACTCAGACATACGTTTGAATATATATTCACAAGTATATACATTCACAAATATACAAAATAAGTATATATATATATACATATATGCATATACATTTAAAGAAGACCTTAAATTTTTTATTTATTTATTTTTATATCAATCACAGGTTAGGTACTTTGAATCCCAGGCATAGACCCCCTCCCTCATTCCTTCCTACCCTCCCACTCCCTCCCTCATCTCCCTCCTCCCCGCCCCCTCCAAGTCCACCAACAGGGGAGGACCTCCTTCCCTTCCATCCAACCCCAGCTTATCCTGTCTCCTCAGGGCTGGCTGCAATGTCCTCCCCTGGGATCTAGCCAGTCTGTCACTCCCCAGCTTGTATGGGGGAGGGTCAAAGAGTCAGCCATCAA
>CM053765.1:52453442-52499452 GCA_028658305.1 Pachyuromys duprasi
CAGGGAGCTGTTTGTGCTTTAAGGCTGTACTTCAGTCTGAACCTGTCAATCTCTTGTGTCAGGAATATTCTTCAAGATGATCAGTGATTTCCGGTGGTTTGTTAGTGTGTGTTGTGTCTCAGTTGAACTCTGTTGTGGGCTCTTGGTGCCTGGCTTCGTGCTCTGTGCTAGAAGCTGTGAGCACTGCAGGCTGGTCACCCCTCTGGTCTGGAGTCTTTACTCCTCACTCTGTGCTAGAGTCTGAGTGTCCAGGTTTGAGATCTCAGTTGGGGGCTGTGCACTGCGCCCTGGGCTTGCTGCTAAGGGCTCTTCCCTGGAATGGAGATTTGGTGCCTCCTTCTGGGCCAGGGGCTGTGCACCAAGGTCTGAGATGTTATTTGGGGCACACACAGTGGGTTTGGGTTGGTGTGCATCCGCTGTATGCAGGCCTGTCTGAAATGGTGCCAGAGGCCTTTTCTGTCTAGCCCGTGGACACACACATGAACTGAGGTTTTTGCTGGCGGATGTGTGCAGCGTTCGCCCTCAGTGTGCAGTCTGGTCAAGATGGTCCCTGGATCCTCTCAGTCTGTGGTGGTTCAGGCGATCAGTGCGCCCACTGCACACCCGTGGGTTGAGGCAGAACTCGGGTCCCACCCAGACCAGCTGGCTGACTCACACACTGACTGAGTTTTTGGTGGCAGAAGCGTGAGGCGTGTGCCCGCAGTGTGCAGACTGGTCAAAATGGTCCCCCAACCCACTCAGTCTGGTGTGGTTCCGGTGATCGGTGTGGGCCTGCAGCACACCCGTGGGTTGAAGCAGAACCAGGGTGCAGTGTGAGCTTGCAGTGTGCAGTTCAGTGAAAAAGGTGCCCGGTTCCTCCTCAGACTGCACGCGAGACTGTGTGATCCAGTCTATTATGGTGGGTGCGGGCACCCAGTGCGGCTGCTCATTCAGATCAGAGCTGTGTGCTGCTGGTCACCTGGAGATTTTTCCAGGTAATAACTGGGTGTCCCTAGGGTTTTCTCACTTGATTTTCTCACCGTTGGAGTTCTGCTCACCTGGCAATCACAAATGCTTGAGTTTTAGGTCCCAGAGTTCAGTCTCCTGGTCGCTGCGTTGTTTCTGCTGTCCTATTCCTCAGACACAGTGTTCTCTCGTGGCAGCCATCTTGGATTCTCTGGACCTTAAATTTTTAAAGAAGAAACCTAGGCTCAGAAATAGGATTATTGTTCAAGGCATTGATTAGATCAATTATTCAAACACAATTCAAAGCAGAGTAAAGCTTTTTGGATTTTAATTTTTATGTTTTGGCTACAGAGTAAGCTGGGTTAGCTTATTTAGTGCCCAATTAAATATTATATACTGTCAAGTTACTTTAGGACTTTCCATAACCAACAAATTATGCAGCACACTTCATCAGGCATTATTCACGAGATACTTCATTACTCAAACTTACATAGATAGAAAGCAGTGTATTTCAGTAAACGAAATGTCTGAATCATACAGTTTACATTAGTACCATGTGAATCAACTGCAGTTCTATGTAATTAACTTCGGAGTCTGGTACTATGGAAATCACTCTCACTATCACAGAGACACTTCCATCCATGCTAATTAAACATTGCATTTTCCCACTAACATTGCTGACACAAACAGTTGTCTAAAAAAATGGCACCAATTTTTCCATAGTATATCATTCTGAGATTTATTAGTCTCTTAAATAGATTCCATCAACTTTCAGAATGACATTTAATGATGGTGGGATAAAATGGCATTTTTAAGGGGAAGGAGATGAGGGGAAGAGGGAGAAAAGTTAGGACAGGGAGGAGTTGAGGGAGTGGCTTCTATCCAATATGTAATGAATAAATTGTGAAACAAAATAAAAATTTAAATTAAGAAAAATGATGGCACCTGTAGAGATTGTCCTGTAAAATAGGTCTGAATTCATATTGTTTACTTTACATGCTCTTGGTATTTATATACTTTGTATACCAGTTTTAGATTATATAGTTTTAACACCAGTTAAGAAGAATTCACCTAAAATTTTTAAAAAATTCTTTTTATTATATTTTTCATTGTAATATAATAAGATATTTTAAACATTTTAGTATGAAAACTCATGCTAATAGAACCCCATATTAAGAGAAGTTTGTGTCTTTTGAAAGCTGCCCATAACACCCTTCTTCCTGTTTACATTTTAATGTAAATTTATGATTCGTACACTCATCCAAGGAAAGCCTACTAAATCAATAAGAAATGTGAATTTATATAAGAAATGTAAAATTTATTCAAGATTTCACTCTCTGAGAGTTCCACTGGATAAACAAACTGAGATATTGTGGAAACGAGGTAATTGAAATAAACCATATTTCATGCAGATTTATAAGAAAATAAATTGGTACTACTCAGGGTTGGCTACTGAGATCAAGGTTCTCAGATGATTACCATGGTAAGATCTGGGTGGCATCTCTCTTGAGGTGAATTTTATTAGCTAATATGTCACAGTTCTTAGCCAGGAGTGCTTTTTAACTTCTGATTTGTATAAATCTATTGAGCTGAATGGTCTCCTTGCTTTCCTTCACTGTAGTGGATGAATATTGTGAACTATCTGCTCATCACGATGACCTCCAGCCCTAGTCTTATCTTTGCTTTGTTTTTTGAATAGACCAAGACTGTGTTTTCTAGAGGTAAACAAAATGATCTTGCATTTATTTTTAAATAATTTGATGTGAAAATGCTGCAGAAATAATTCCAGTTGAATTTTTTCTGGAAGAAATATTGACAATTGTGTGACCTGAATTAAAATCATTATCCCATGATAGATAGTAAGTGCCTGTTCAAGAGAGTGGAAAATAGCAGATGGCCTCTCTGTTATTAAAAATGCCTTTCAAACACTGATGTAGAGTTTATCCCATCAAGGTAGCAAAATCCAGTGTGGTGCTCTCTTCTGGATGTTAAGAGACTGTTCTTTCAGAGGGAATGAATGTGCAAACATTTACCATATTTGCAGTTTTGTCCATCATTGCAATTGTGAGTAACCCTTCAGTTATGGAATTCATATTCCTATTTCCAGTAGAAAATAACCTTCTGATTAGCTTCAGTGTAGTGTTATTGTGTGTTAGTAATATATGAAAGAGGTGATTTTCACTGTTTATGAAACACTATGAGTGAGGTGCAAGGCTAAATATTTACTATTCACATGACTAGAAAGTTATAATTTTCTTTTATTTTTGAGATTGTGATATAATTTCATAATTTCTCTTTTCTTTCCACTGTAAAAACTCTCCCATACTCTCCCTACTCACTTTCAAATTCATGACCTCTTCTTTTATTAATTGATGTTAGATGCATATACAAGTATATATATATATATATATATATATATATATATATTCCTAAATATAATCAGCTCATTCTGAAGATTGTTATTTGTATGAACGTTTTCAGGACCGACCATCTGGCATTGGATAATTAACTGGTATACTCTTCTCTGGAAAATACTATTTCTCCTGCTCTCATCATTCCTTAGTTGCCTCCATTTCTTTGTGTAGGCTTGAGGCCATGTCAAGCTTTCACATGTCAATTTTGTCATGGTTTTTGTTGTTGTCATTGTTCAGGTCATGTTTAGGCATTCACATTGGTGAGACTAGGTTTAGTTTCTGGCATTCCTAGGCGACACAGTCTCACAATAAAAACCCTGTTCCTCTTCTGCAATGAACCTTAGGTGCAGGAGTGTTGTAGATGTATCCTTTAGGCCTGAGATCCACAGCTCTTTACGTGATTACTTGTAGTTTTCTCTGATGATCCCCACTTGTTGCAAAGAGAAGTTTCCTTGATGAAGGGTGAAGAGTATACTTGTCTTTGGGTATATGAACACATTTGGTCCTTGGTTGGATTATCGATCTCTGCAGGCCCTCCTGTGCCCAGGTATTTTGGCTCTGTTGTTCTCCTTGCAGAATTCCTGTCCCCTCCAGGTCTTTCTGTCTCCCTCTTCTCCCATAAGGATTCCAGCACTCTGCCCAAAGTTTGGCTGTGAGTCTCAGTACCTCTTTTGATATCCTTGTAGGTAGATAGTCTTTCAGAGGCCTAGGTCCTGTTCCGTGTCTTCTACTTCTGATATCTATCCTGTTTGTCCTTCTGAATGAGGATTAAGCATCTTCCCTAAGGTCCTCCTTATAGTTTAGCTTCTTTAAGACTATAGATTTTTAGTATGTTTATCCTATGTTATATGGCTAATATCCACTTATATGTGGGTATATACGATATGTGTCTTTCTGCTCCTGGGTTACCTCACTCAGGACGATCTTTTCTAGTTCCCACCATTTGCCTGCAAATTTCTTGATTTCCTTGTTTTTACTTGCTGAGTAGTATTTCATTGTGTAAATGTACCACAGTCTCTGTATCCATTCCTCAGTTGAAGGACATCTAGGTTGTTTTCTGACTATTACAAATAATGCTGCTATGAACATAGCTGAGCAAATGTCCTTATTGAATGGTGGGGCATGTTTTGGGTATATGCCTAGGAGTGGTATATGTGGATCTTGAGGTAGCACTATTCCTAATTTTCCACACATGGAGAGGTACTAGCGCCCCCTCCCCCACCCCGTTCAAAGGAAGCCCATAGGAGGCTCCGTTTCCAAGTGGATTCCCTAGTAAGGGGTACCCGGGCTGTCTCTGACATGAACTCAGTGGCCGTCTCTCTGATCACCTCCCCATGGGGGATACATCCTTGCCAGGCCACAGAGGAAGATGATGCAGCCAGCCTTGATGAGACCTGATAAGCTAGGGTCAGATGGAAGGGGAGAAGGTCCTCCCTTATCAGCGGACTAGGGAAAGGGCATAGGGGAAGAAGAGGGAGGGTAGGTGGGACTGGGAGGAGACAAGGGAGGGGGCTACAGTGGGGATTCAAAGTTAATAAATTGTAATAAATAAATAAATTTATTTAATTATTTTTTAAAAGAACAGATGTTTGGAATTGTTGTTGGGATTACACTAGTTAAGTAAAATAGTGAATACAGGCTCTCCACCAAAACGTATGACTTCATCAGCATTGAATAGATAGGTAGGTTTCCAGTACAAGGCACAAATTCCCTCTTGTTAAGTGGGTCTTAAATTTAATTAGAAAACGGTTGGTAACTACCAAAGTGTGCTGTGTGTGCCATCACTGCGCTCATAATATTACATTGTGCCAGACGGGTTACTGATGTTGTTCATAGGCCTCATGACTGGGTAGGACTATTGGTTGCTTCCTTCCTATGTAAGTTTAAATGGTACTTTTTTGTACCATTAGTATAGTGCTATTTTGATTAGTTTTATCTCACAGGTATCTAGGCCATTTTATAGCACATAATGTCTTCAGAAATAAGGGCTTATCTTCTATGTCTCAAAGGCAACAAAAGGTAATAGCAGTATGTTTGGGGAGTCTGTTGGACAGCCCAAAGACTTGGACAGTCAACAACTCAAAAGGGAGCTTGTCTTGTCTTTTAGCTCTTAGAAGGAGCATAGTCAGTCCAGATGAGAAATTTCATTCTTTGTATATTTATAATCAGAACTATGAGTATTATATTTTTTAGATAAATAGCAAGTAGAATGATTCTTCATGACTTTTTCAGACATCCTTATTGTTATTTTACCTTCATTTCTTCTTTATTTATCATCTTTCCTCTCTGTAAATGACCCTCTTTTCCCATTTCCCTGATCAGAACAATTGTCCAGTAATTTTCCTTCTCAATTGTTCCCCAGTCCCTCTACCCCAGCAATGACAATTTTACATCCCTGAAATCTATATTGACTCTAAGATATATATTCATTTCTAATGAATTGTAACTAGAAACCACAGTTGAGAAAGAACATGTGAAGTTTTTCTTTCTGGGTTTCAATTACCTCACTCAGTGGGATCTTTTTTAGGTTCATTCATTTACCTACAGAGTTCAGGATTTCATTTACTTCATAGCTGAATAGTATTCTACAGTGTTTATGTAACAAATTTTCATTAACCATTTGTTGGTAAAGGATGTTTCTTTTTTCTGTTTCTTAGATGTTTTAAATAGAGTAGCAATGAATATGGCCTAGCATAAACATAAACATTTTCTACATTGATTTCCTGTCTGCAGTTTGCAATCTCACCAATATTGAATGAGAATTCCCCTCCCCTAGCATTCCTTATAACATTTCCTGTCAGTTGTTTTGTTAGCTATTCTTACTAGAGCAATTATGAAATCCCAAAGTTGCTTTGCTTTGATTTTATTTTTCATTTTTTTTAATTAATTAATTTATTCACTTTACATCCCAATCATGGGCTCTCCCTCCCCTTGTCCCCTTCCCATCCTCTGTCTCACTCCTCCTATTCCTCCTTCCCCACTTCTCAGATAAGGGGAGCCTCCCCACTACCATCTCAGACCAGCCCACAAGCTGTATCAAGAACTAAGTGCATCTTTTCCTGTGGCCTGAAAAGGCAGAACCACTGGCGACGGGGGAGTGATTGAAAAGCAGGCAATGGAGGAGTCCAGGTCAGAAACAGCCTCTGCTCTCCTTTCTAGGTGACCCAATGTTTGCTCAACTATGTTCATAGCATCTTTATTTGTAATAGCCAGAAACTGGAAATTATCCATATGTTTCTCAACTGAAAATGGATAAAAAAAATTGGGGTACATTTATACAATGGAATACTACTCAGCTATTAAAATCATGGAAATCATGAAATTTGCAGGCAAATGAATGGAACTAGAAAAGATCATTCTGAGTGAGATAGCCTAGATCCAGAAAGGCATACATGGTATGTACTCATTTATAAGCAGATATTAGACATGTAGTACAGGATAAACATACTACAATACATAGACCCAAAGAGGGTAAGGAGGATGCAAGGCAGGATACTTAAATATCACTCAGATTTGTATTTTTCTAATTGCTAGGGACAATGAACATTTTTGAGATGTTTCTTAGCTGTACTTTCTTTTTCCTTCTTTCCTTCCTTGCTTGCTTTCTTTTATTCTTTCTGTTTTTTTTTTCCTTTTAGAATTTTTATTCAGATCCAAAGCCTATTTTTAATAGATTTACTTTTTAACTATTTGCTTTTTTGATTTTTTTTATATATTCTGGATAAAAATTCTCTTTCAGATGTGTAACTTGAAGAAATTCCTTCCAATTCTGTGGGTTCCTTGTTGCCAGCTTGATTGCTTCTTTAGCTGTTCAAAACCTTTTTGGTTTTATCATGGGCTACTTGTCAATTGTTGGCCTTGGTTGGTGAGCAAATGAAGTCCAATTCATTAAGTCCTTTCTTACATCTATATCATATAGGGTATTGCCTGTGGTTTTTTTTTTCTAGTAATTTATTTTTGGCTTCATGTTTAAGTCTTAGACTCATATGGAGTAAGGTATTGTACAAGATGATAGAAACAACTCTACTTTTATTCTTTTGCATGAGGACTTCCAGTTTTCCCATTTGCTGAAGAGGCTTTCTTTTCTTTTCTGTAACTTATCTTTTTGGCATCTTTGTCAAGTATTAAGAAGCTGAAGTTATGTACACTTATGTGTCTTCTATTTTGTTCTATTGGTCTACATATATATTTTTGTGCCAGTCAGTACCTTATTGTTTTTATTACTATGGCTGTGTAATATAGCTTAAGAACTGGAATGATAATCTCTCCATCATTATCTTTTGCTAAAATATGTTTTGCATATATTGGGTTTTTCATAGTTCTATATACATTTTCAAATGTTTTTTTTCTATTTTGGTGAAGAATGAGATGGGAATTTTGATTGGAATTTCATTGAATCTGTAAATAGCTTTTGGTAAAATGGTCATTTTCACAATGTTAAATTCTACTGAACCCTGAGAATGGCAAGTCTTTCCATTTTCTTATGTCTTTCTCAATCTCTTTCTTCAGAGGTATGAAAATTTCAGGGTAATGGTCTTTCAATTTCTTGGTTAGGTTCATCCCAAATATGTTTTGAGGCTATTGTGAATGGGAGTGTGTCCATGATCTTCTTCTCTAGATGTTTGTGGTTGCCATATGGAAAGGCGTTTGATTTGTGGAATTGATTTTGTATCCTTCTACATTGCTGAATTTGTTTCTAATTTCTATTAGTTTTTTGATAGATGTTTTAGTATCTCTAATTTATAGTATCATTTCATCTGCAAATAAGATGGTATGACTACTTCTTTTGATATTTATACCCCTTTAATTTTCTCCTCTCCATTGTTGCTCCAACTAATACATCCAGCACAATATTCAAATAGAATGGGGATAGTGGATATTTCTATCTCCTTCCTGACTTCTGTGAGATTGTTTCAAGCTTTTTCTCTATTCAGGATGATATTAACAGCATTAATTGTGTTGCGTATACTCTCTCTGCCCTAAATTCATTAGGACTTCTATTATGAAAGCATGTCGGATTTTATCAAATGCTTTCTTTGTATATTTAGAGAGGATACTATTTGTTGTTGTTTTTAAGTCCTTATATGTGATTTATAAATTTATTGACTTGTATGTCAAGAAATTCACTCATTTCTTTTAGGTTTTAAAGGAAAATGGATTATAGGTTATTAATATATTTGTTTATAATATTCTGCTTTTCTTTGGCATCTCATGTGAAGAATTCTGAATTAATGCTGATTTGGTTAATTTAGGTCCTTTTTTTTTTCTTTTGATCATTTGGGTCAAGCCAACAATGTGTCATTTATCATTTCAGAGAACCAGATTTTAGAGTCATTGAGTCTTTGTAATGTGTTCTTTGTTTCTAGTTCACTGATTTCTACCTTGATTTTTATATCTTGATGTCAACTGGGTTTGGATTTGGTTTGCACTTGTTTTTCCAACTTTTGAGTTACATCATTAAGCCTTTTATTTGTGCTCTTTCTGATATTTCCAAGCAGTCCTTTGGAACTACAGATTTTCCTCTTAGGACTGCTTTATGTATTCCAGAGGATTTGTTATCAAATGTTTACACTTCATTTAGTTCCAGAAAGTTTTTTATTTCTTTCTTAATTTCTTTGACTCATCCATAATTCAGCAAGGAGGTGTTATTTACTAGAACTTTGTTTGTTGTCCATTTTGCATTTTATTGCATGTAATCAGATAGGATACAAAGAGTGATTTCAAACTTTTTGATTTTGTAAAAGTTTTGTTTGGTTTCCAGAATGTAGTCTATTTTAGAAAAGCTTCCTTATTTTCCTGAAATTTGTATTATTTAGTGTTTTGGTGGAATCATCTTTAAATATCTGTTATTTGATTTATGATATCATCAATTATGCAGTTTCTCTGTATTTCTTTTCTACTTGGTCTGCTATTGGAGAAAATGAGGTATTGAAATCAACTAATATTGAAGGATTGATGTTAATCTGTGCCTTTAAATATAATGTAGGTCTTTTTTTTTAATGAAATTAAGTGTCCCAGAATTTGGTTCATATATATTTAAAATAGTAAGATCTTACTTAATTGTTTCACATGTTAGAATGAAGTGTAACCTCTATGTCTTTTGATTAGCTTTAGTTAGGTCTATTTTCTTTTTCAATTATTACCACAGTGACACCTGCTTGCTTCCTGAACTTATTTCATTACAGTAAAATTTTAATATTAAATATAGTTTATTTACTTTGTGTCCTAGCTGTAGCCCCCTCTGTCATTTCCTCCCAATACCACCGTCACTCCCTCATCTCCTCCTTGTCCCTCTCTAAGTCCACTTATAGGGGAGGTCCTTATCCCCTTTCATCTGACCCTAGCTTACCAGGTCTGAACAGAACTGGCTGCAATGTCATCCTCTGTGACCTAGCCAGGCTGTTCCTTCCACAGAGGGCTGGGGAGGTAAGAGAGCTAGCCATAGAGTTCATGCCAGAGATAGTCCCTGTTCCCCTTACGAGGGTACCCACTTGGATACTGAGCTGCCATGGGCTATGTCTGAGCAGAGGTTCTAGGTTATATCCATACATGGTCCTTGGTTGGAGATCAGTGTCATATAAAACCGCTGTGTCCAGATATATTTGGTCCTTGTGGAGCTCTTTTTCTCTCCAGGTCTTACTAACTCTCTCTTCTTTCATATGATTCCCTGTACTTTGCACAAAGTTTGATTATGAGTCTCAGTGTATGCTTTGATACACTGCTATGTAGAGTCTTTCAGAGGTCCTCTATGGTAGGCTCCTATCCTGCTTCTCATTTTCTCCTACTTCCAATGTCCATCTTATTTGTCTTTCTAAGTAAGGATTGATCATCTTACCCTGGGTCATCCTTCTTGTTTGGCCTCTTTAGGTATACAGATTTTAGTATGTTTATGCTATCTTATCTTATAGGTCTAGTATCCACTTATAAGTGAGTATATACTATGTGTGTTTTTTTACTTCAGGGATACCTTATTCAGGATGATCTTTTCTACGTCCCATCATATGCCTGCAAATTTCATGTTTTCCTTGTTTATAATTGCTGAGTAGTATTCCATTATGTAAATGGACCACAATTTCTGTATCCATTCCTCTGTTGAGGGACATCTGGGTTGTTTCCAGGTTCTGGCTATTATGCATAAAGCTGCTACGAACATAGTTGAGTAAATGTCCTTGTTGTGTACTTGAGCATCTTTTGGATATATGCCTAGGAGTGATATAGCTGGGTCTTGAGGAATCACTATTCCTAATTGTCTAAGAAAGCACCAGACTGATTTCCAGAGTGGTTGTACAAGTTTACATTTCCACCAGCAATGGAGGAGGGTTTCTCCACAACCTCTTCAGCATGTGATGTCACTTTGAATTTTGATCTTGACCATTCTAATGGGTGTAAGGTGAACTCTCAGGGTTGTTTTGATTTGCATCTCCCTGATGGCTAAGGAATTTGAGCATTTCTTTAAGTGTTTTTCTGCCATTCTATAATCCTCTGCACAAAGTTCTCTGTTTAGCTCCATACCCCATTTTTAATTGGCTTACTTGATTTTTTTGCTTTTTAACTTCTTGAGTTCTTTATATATACTGAATATTAGCCCTCTGGCAGATATAAATTTGGTGAAGATCCTTTCCCATTGCGTAGGCTCTAGTTTTGTTTTGACGACAGTGTCTTTTGCTTTACAGAAGCTTTTCAGTTTCATGAGGTCCCATTTATTGATTGTTGCTCTTAGAGCCTGTGCTGTTGGTGTTCTGTTCAGGAAGTTGTCTCCTATAACAAGGAGTTCTAGTTGCAGTCCTAGCTAGAGCAATAAGACAACTAAAGGAGATCAAAACGATTCAAATCGGAAAGAAAAAGTCAAAGTATCACGATTCGCAGATGATGTGATAGTATACATGAGCGACCCCAAAAATTCAACCAGAGAACTCTTTCGGCTGATAAACCCCTCAGCAAAGTGGCTGCTTACAAAATCAACTCAAAAAAAAATTAGAAGCTCCCCTGTATGCCAAAGACAAAGGGGCTGAGAAAGAGATCAAGGAAAAAACACCCTTCACAATAGCCATTAATAACATAAAGTACCTTGGGGTGACTTTAACCAAGCAAGTGAAATATCTGTTTGAGAATAACTTCAAGTCTGAAGAAAGAAACTGAAGAAGATTTCAGAAGATGGAAAGATCTCCCATGCTCGTGGACTGGTAGGATTAACATAGTGAATGGCCATTCTGCCAAAAGCAATCTGCAGATTCAATTCAATTCCCATCAAAATACCAACACAATTCTTTACAGACCTTGAAAGAAAAATTCTCAATTCCATATGAAGAAACAAAAAACCCAGAATTTCCGAAACAATCCTGTACAACAGCAGATCTTCTGGAGGTATCTCTATCCCTGATCTCAAGCTGTGCTACAGCGCAATAATAATAAAATCGACATGGTATTGGCATAGAAACAGAAAGGTGGAACAATGGAACCGAATAGAAGACCCAGAAATAAACCCACACACCTATGAATACTTGATTTTTGACAAAGAAGCCCAAACCATTCAATGGAAAAAAGACAGCATCTTCAATAAATGGTGCTGGTCCAAGTGGATGTCTACATGCAGAAAAATGCAAATAGACCTATATTCATCAACATGCAAAAAACTAAAGTCCAAGTGGATCAAAGATCTCAACATAAAACAAGACACATTAAATCGGTTGGAGGAAAATGTGGGGAATATCATTAGAGTACTTTGTCATTCTTTTGCTCAAAGGCAGTGCCTATCTTAAAACTAAGATGTGTCTTTTGAAAAAAACAGAGAAATGGATTTTTTTTTTTGACCCATTAGTTAGCTTGTGATCTTTGGGTGCAGAATTGAGGTCATTGATATGTACTGTTATTATTGATATGTATATGTTAATTGTGGTCATTGTGTCATTGATTCTTGGCGTTGCTTTGTGTTCTCATTGGTGTTTGTGTTTTAATGATTGTGGCTTTACATTTCTTTCCATGGTCTCTCTTTTCTGCTCATTGCTCTCTTTAGCACATATTAATTCTTCTTGTATTTTCTTTAGATTTGGTTTGATGAATAAAAATTTCACACTGTTTATGTCGTAAAATGTTAGTCAAGGCATATAGTTTTGCTGGTTATATTAGTCCAGGTTGACTCACATAGTCTTTTTGACTTGGAACACATTGCTGTGCCGGTCTTTGTGCTTCCACATTTGACTTTGCAGACAGAAAAATTCCAGAGAACTTCTTGGAACAATTGAACTGAGTCTTGTGGCTTTCACTAACTTGTTCCAATCTCCTCAGTTGTGCTTATTCCTGTTGCTGTTTGGTGTTGGCCTTTGAAATGGACTGCTGGTATCAGGACAACAAAGAGAACTCATCCCAAATAACTACTTCTAAAAATGTCTACAACCCCCTTTACCTAATCTTCTTTCTCCCCTTCCAAGAGTTCCTCTCTTCTTACAGGAAGTCCAGCCTTCTACTTCCCATTCTCTGTCCAGCTGATTGGAAGATCAACTCTTTATTGACAATTGCTATGTCCCTATAAGACCTTCCTCCACAATCAATGACATCAAGTTCATTATCACTATAACTTAATTTTTATCTCATAGTACTTGGCTCTTATAAATGTGCCTAGCCTACAGGCAGTGAGCTGCATGGAACCCATAACAGGCATGAATATGGCCCAACAAAGAATCATAATCTTAAAGAGCTATGAGTATTTTTGAGGTTTATCTTAACACGATTGAATGATAGTGAACATAAACTTTAAAGAGGACCACATCATGAGGCAGTATCAATATTGCATGCAAAAAGTTTCTTCATACGTAGATATAAAGAGTCAAATATATATCATAATATATAATATATATATATACACACATATATAAATATATATAGTCTCACTATTTCAGCATATTTCATGGGAGAAACATTTGAGATCAAATTTTAACATCTGAAACAAACCAAGACATATCTATTATTTATGTCCATCTGGCAGCATAACCACTGATTTAAAAATCAATGACAAATAATGAATTTTATAACTGGATCAGTAATCTACTCAAGTGTGAGAGTTTTCCATTTCACTTATATTGTATGCTAGCTCTTTATTAAATTTTGTGGACTTATTTGCTGAAAAAGTCTCGATTCAGTTCTTATAAAATTATTTTAGTAAGTCTTATATATTCTATACTAGAAACAAAAGTTGAATCATGATTCAAGGGAATCAAGGGAATCCATGATTGTTACTGGGGAAAACTAACTAAGAGAAGAAGATGCTTATACTTAAATAGAGATAATGCTAAACAGTCAAATCTCAGGGTATCATGTTAAGTTGTACATTTGCACACATTTCAAATATAAACAAGTATAATAGTCTTGGTTGAAAGCATATACTCTAAAACTAAAAATGAGCAAAATTTTTTGAATGTGTAGATACTGTGCCTGCATGATATATTCTTAAATATAAATTGTTGTTGTTAGAAGCTCCCAATTCCATGAGTCCTGACTCACAATTTCTTCAAGTCTGGACCAACTTAGAGCATAATGTAACTGTGCAAAGAAGCCCAATACAAATGGAAAAATTATGTGAAAGGCTAATTAATACACTGGAGCACTCATTATTTATACTTTATCTGGATTCAACTTCCTCAAAAACTGTTTTTTTAATTGACTCCACTCTTTCTTCTTAATCTTACATAAATTTTGAATAGTCATAACTATTTGTCTTAAACTTACCTCCTTCCCTACGCATTTTATTTTTAATTAAAATATAATAACATTTTCCTCCATCTGCCTTCTAACCCCTTTCTTACAGTTCCTGCTTCTTTTCAAATTTACAGGCTCTTTTTTCTATAATTCAGTAAATTATTTCTTTTATTTTTGAGATAAGAATATAATTGTATCATCCTCTTTCTTACTTGCAAATCTTCTAATATGTTTCTCCTAGCTCTCTTTCAAATTCTTGGCCACTTTTTAAATTAATTACTGTTACATGCAGGTATGGATATACATATACCTTTCTAAATATAAACTGCTCTGAATGTATGATTTTGCCTATATATATCATATATAATATTATTAATATTTTCATTTGGTGTTGACCATTCAGTCCTGGATAACAAATTGGTGAAGTCTTCCCTAGCAAAAGCTATTTCTTCCACTTCAGCATTTAGTTGCCTGTAGTTCTTTGTGTAGTGTTGAGGCCTCATGGGCCCTCTCCCACCCACTTTGCATGTCTGCTGTTGTTGCTCTTCTCATGTTTAGGCATTCATATTAGTTAGACTTTTTGGATGTAGCTTCTGATACTACAAGAAGACATAGTCTCACAGTGAACTTCTTATGTGGTTCTTATAATCTTTCTGCCTCTCTTCTTCAGCATTTCCTTAGCTTTAGGTTAGAGGGTTGATTTTTAGATCAACCTGTTGAGAGAAGGATCTGCGTTTTGATTGTGGTTTTCTGTAATGTTCTGTGTCATCTTCAATAAGATTTTGCCTTGATGAGAGGTGAAGACAAATATTTAGAATGTATTTAGGGGTTGTAGTAGTTTAGGAAGGTGGTGATTGTAAGGTCTTCAAGATCCATGACTTCACTACTCCTAGGTAGTTGGCCAGGTTTTCAGTACTAGGCATTGTTTCCTTCTTATTGAGAGGGTCTTAATACTTTTAAAATCTTCCATTTTATAGGAGAGAGCAGGAACATAAGATCCCACTACCACAAATTTGGGGAAACAAGATCTCAGAGGTCATCATACTCAAAATGCAATGCAGCTTACCCTGCGAAAACTACTTTTGTAATCATATCTTCCATTCGAGGTAAGTATTTGTATTCTTTAACTATTGTTTACACATGTAACCATGCATGTCCATATGTGCATATACATGAATAATAACATAAATGCATCTTGCTGAGTCCTTTTAGTGATACTTGTGTATGAATATTTTTAGAGATGATTACTTCATATCAGATAAACAAAGCAGGGTTTAATCCTTGGAAAAGACTAATTCTTCCTCTATTAGCAATCATTAATTGTCAATATCTCTTCATTTAAGATGGGGCTCTTTGATATTTTCCCCACCCACATTGGCATGTCAGTTGGTACTGATGTCATTCAGGTCTTGTCTAGACAGCCATGTTGTTGAAATTTCATGGGTGTAGCTTCCCTGTCATGTCTAGAAGAGGCAATCTGGTAGCAGACTTTTGGTCCTCTGGATCTTATAATTCCTCCTTCTCACTTCTGTGATATTCTCCAAGATGCATGAATTGTGTTTTAAATGTATCCATCCACTGGGCTTGGGAACTCTTTGGTCAGTTGTTCTTTTCAGTTGTTCTTTGATTAGTTTGGCTTTCTGTAATGGCCTCCATCTGGGTAGAAGTGAGAGAGTTATGGTCCAAATGATTATGGAACTATCCAATGAAAAAATAACCATAAAAGGGAATTTTTAAAATTCTTTGTTAGTTTGATAATAGCTAATAATAGTTGATCTGTCTTTGACATTTTATAATTCTGTTGGTCTCTATGGAAAAATTCTATTTATTGAGAATATGACTAACAGGGAGAATAGTAATGGGTTTGCTTAAATCTTTTCCTTACACATCAGTCACTCGGATAATCCTTTGAAATAAATAAAGTAGTGAGGTGTCACATAAAATTTTAGTTCAAAGCCTACTTTGACATCTGAGTCAATATGACTTTAGATCCAATATTGACCTGAAGGTTTTATCTTACTGTGGAAGACGTAATAAAAACACAAGATGCCTATTCACCACCATATTTCTTCTTTACAAAAAGATAGATTTCTTACTGAAAATATGGATTTTAAACTTGTATTTCAGTTTTACCTATATTTGGACTATCTCGTATTACAACTTAAAAATGTCAAACGAAGCTCTTTGAAGGAACAGTATGGTATCTACTGGTTTGCTTGTGTAATTACATTAGTGTAATACATTGTCAGCAAATTAAGGTTGTATAATAGTTCAGTTGATAAGAGTTTTTCTGGAAGATAGCCTTTTTATCGTAACATTTAACTACTTAATATAATAAAAATATTACTTTCACTTTATATAAATAGTACTCTCTTATATGTAAAATCTCTTCAGTGCTTTGTAGTTGTTAGTTTCTTACAGTGTGGCAGAAGTAGTTCTAGGTTCTAAGACAATATTGTGGGAATGGAGAAATGGCTTAGCAGTGAAGTATACTTGTTGCTTTTGTGGAAGACCAGAGTTCAGTTATTAAACTACACATCCTACAGCTCACAACTACCATAACTTCAGCTCACAGGTATCTGATGCTCTCTTCTGGCTTACAAAGGCAAGGGGACACACACACACACACACACACACACTCACACTCACACTCAGATACTGTCTTGCAGAAAACTGTCACAGTTTAGCACTTTAAGCACTTTAAAGACTTCTGTCAAATAAGACAGTTTTGTGTAATAACAACAGTCTGGCTATTATTAAACTCAATTTATAAACACTTTATTAGACTCAAAATATTTTCCAAAATTAGCCATAGAGTTTCTGTCTTACAAAATATTACATCATCTATTATATAAATATAAGGTTTTACATTTTTAAAAGTCTGGAAGAAACTGTAGTAGAACGTGTAATTTCTCTTCAATGGACATGCATGACTGAAAATGTAGTGATTACATGTAATTCTTCTTGGGAGACTTTCCCAAACTTCTTTCAGACAAGCCTGGGGAAATACTTATACATGAATTAAAAGGTATCAAGACAAAGTCCATTTCCTTGGCTAAGGAATTTAACAGAAATTTTAGATGAATAGCCATCAAGATTAGGAAATTATACTCCATATCATATATCACAGGGAAATGTTAATTAGGCCAACAAGGTGTCATCACAGTTCTATGGAATGTCCAAAATTCATAACGCTGACAGCAAAGAATGCTGGCAGGACTACAGAGGAACCATGACTCTTAGAAACTTAAAAACACCCTTAGCATAAAATTTCAAAATTGTTTTCTTTATTGTTTACCAAAAGGACCTGAAAGTCATTGCACATGCAGGAACCTGCAGACAGGTGTTTACAGCAGCTGCTTTAACCATTGCCAGAACTTGGAAGTTATCGAGATGTCCCTTAATGGATGTTGCAACAAACATCCCTGGGACATGTCCAGACAGAAAAAAAATTAAAATAAAAAAGAAACATGTTAAAATTTAAGAGGAAATGAGCTGTCTAGTGATGAGGTGATATGGAAAAATCTTGAATATTTATTACCAGGCGAAGGAAGGCCATCTGCAAAGATTACATACTAAACTATTGCAACCATTTGACATTTTGAAAAAAGATAAACCTTTAAATATAGAGACATGACCGGTGGTTGTCAGGCATTGTGGGGAGAAGAAACAGTGCACCACGGTTTTAGAATAATGAAAATATTCTATAGAATATATCTATGGTATACCGTCAAAGAGAAAAATAATTGTTGAGATGAAATGAGAGGAACATAGGAATGATTGTTTTCAGTTGACAGCTTTTTGTTTTTGTTATGGTATTTTTAATTTCTCCTTTGGAAACAAAAGTGAGTGAGTGAGTGAGTGAGTGTGTGTGTGTGTGTGTGTGTGTGTGTGTGTGTGTGTGTGTGTGTATGTGTGTGTGTGTGTATGTACTCAAATTCCTTCCTTCAGGCATAGGAATAATAATCCTACAGATAAGAAAATGTTCAATAAAATTTATTATCAGGAAAATGCATATCAAACTCACAATGAAATATCTTTTTATATTTGTTAGGTTTACTATTATTTTTTCAAAATCAGAAAAGAATAATGATGGTAAGGCTAAAAAGAAACTTCGGGGCCTGCACATCTTAGGGAGCATGCACAATAATAAAGCTGCTGTGATAAATAATATGGAAAATCCTGAAAAATATTGTCATTATCTAACCCAGAATTCCCACTTCTGGGGACTGACCTAAAGGACTTCACAGTAAGACACTGAAAAGCTAGTATAACTTTCAAATTCACTGAAACATTGTGTATGATAGCTGAAATATGAAAACACACCAGGTGCCTGTTACCAGATGAGAGAATAGAGAAAATGTGAAATATTCTGCGAAAAAACCCTAAATAAAATGGAGTGTCCTTCACCTGAAAAAGAAAGGAATTCTGCAACACGAATGAACCCACAGAATGAAGGACTAAGAGAAGTAAACCAGTTTTTTAAAAAAAAAAATTGTATGAATTCACTGAAGTACAGACACAAAGTAATCCAAATTGCCAAAACAATATCCAATGAAATATTCAGTTCACCAATGTATGACACAAAGTAATCCAAACTACATAATCAAAGTAGAATGAATTACTAGGCCCAGGGACAATGGGGAAACAATGAATTACTAATCAATGGACATAATTTTCTTTAAGTAAGATGCATAAATTGTAGATCTGTTTCACAATGTTATACTTGTCAGCAAAACTGTTGTGCCCTTAAAATTTGTTAAGACAATAGAATATATGTTGAGCACTATCACTAAAATAAATGGTTTTCAAAATGACGTAAGGAGTATAATTATGGGGTGGGAATTATCAGTGAAAATTTTATTGTAAAATCCCACAGTGTGAAATTTTACTTTCTTAAAGCAACAAATGGATTTCTTCTTTTTAAAATTTATTTATTTTATTAATTAGTTTATTCACTTTGTATCCCAGCTGAAGCCATCTCCCTCATCTCCAAATCCCACCCTTCCTCTCTCTTGTCCACCCATGCCCCTCCCCTAGTCCACTGATAGGGTAGGCCCTCTTTAATCCCAGTCTATCAGGTCTCATCAGGACTGGTCACATTGTCTTCTTCTGTGGCCAGGTAAGGCTGCCCCCCACTCAGGGGGAGGTGATCAAAGAGAAGGCCACTGGATCTTAGCCATTCTTACTGGTGTAAGATGGAATATCAGAGTGGTTATAATTGGCATTTCCTTGATGTTTAGCATTTCTTTAAATGTTTCTCCAAGATTCAGTATTCCTCTGTTGAGAATTAAAAATAACAAGGAGGATCCTAGGGAGATGCTTAATTCTCATTCAGAAGGGCAAATAGAATAGACACTGGAAGCAGTTGAAGACAGGGAACAGGTTGGAAGCCTACCATAGATGTCCTCTGAAAGATCCCACCCAGCAGGGGATCAAAGAGGATGTTGTAACTCATAGCCAAACTTTGAGCACAGTGCAGGGAGTCATATTAAAGAGTAGGAAAATAGAAGGACCTGGAGGGGACAGTAGCTCCACAAGAAGACCAACAGAGCCAACAAATCTGGGCCCAGGGGGGCCTGCAGAGACTGATGAACCATGCATGAAAAGGACCTAGACCCCCTGCTCATATGTAGCAGGGAGGCAACTCAGTCTCCATGAGGGTTTGTCTCTGACATGGACTCTGTTGCCCTCTCTGTGATCGCTTCTCCCTAGTGGGCAGCCTTACCAGGCCACAGAAGAAAAGGGATGCAGGCAGCCTTATGAGACCTGATAGGCCGGGGTCAGAATGGAGCTCATTCAGTCCCCACCACACCCGTTCACGTCCCTGTGCTCTAGGCATTGTTACCTCTCCCGAAGCCCCCCTCCCTCCCTCATCTTCTCCCTGCCCCTTTCCAAGTCCACTGATAAGGGAAGACCTCCTCCCCTTTTATCTGACCCTGTTTTATCAGGTATCTTCAGGACTGGCTGCAAAATTCTCCTCTGTTGCTTAGCAGGGCTGCTCCTCCCTTGGAGGGTAGGGAGGTCAAAGAGCCTGCCATTGAGTTCATGTCAGAAATAGTCCTTGTTCCCCTTACTAGGGTAACCCAGTTGGTTACTGAGCTACCACGGGCTACATCAGAACAGAGGTTCCAGTTATATCCATACATGGTCCTTGGTTGGAGAAACAGTCTCATATAAGACCCCTGTGCCCAGATATATTTGATCCTTGTGGAGCTCCTATCCTCTCCAGGGCATATTAACTCCCCCTTCTTTCATATGATTCCCTGTACTCTGCCGAAGGTTTAGTTATGAGTCTTAGTATCTGCTTTGATACACTGCTAGGTAGAGTCTTTCACAGGCCCTCTAAGGTAGGATCCTGTTCTGTTACTTGTTTTCTCCTACATCCAATGCCCATTGCATTTGTGCTTCTAAGTGAGGATTGAACATCTTATCCCGGGTCTTCTTTCTTGTTTATCTTCTTTAGGTGTATATATTTCATCATGTTTATCATATTTTATAGATCTAAATAAGTGAGTATATACCATGTGTGTCTTTCTTCTTCTGGGATACCTCACTCAGAATGATCTTTTCTAGATCCCACCATTTGCCTGCAAATTTCATGATTTCCTTGTTTTTAATTGCTGAGTAGTATTCCGTTGTGTAAAAATACCACAATTTCTGTATCCATTCCTCCTCTGAGGGACATCTGCGTTGATTCCAGGTTCTGGCTATTAAAAATAAAGCTACTACAAACATGGTTGAGCACATGTCCTTGTTGTGTTCCTGAGCAACTTTTGGATATATGCTTAGGAGTGGTATAGCTGGCTCTTGAGGAAGCGCTATTCCTAATTGTCTGAGAAAGCACCAGATCTTTTTCCAAAGTTGTTGTACCAATTTACATTCCAACCAGCAATGCAGGATGGTTCCCCTTTCTGCACAACCTTTCCAGCATGTGTTGTCATTTGAGTTTTTGATTTGAGCCATTTTGATGGGTGTAAGGTGAAATCTCAGGGTCGTTTTGATTTATATCTCCCTGACGGCTAAGGACTTTGAGCATCTCTTTGTTTCTCTGCCATTCTATATTCCTCTACAGATAATTATCTGTTTAACTCCATATCCCATGTTTTAATTGGATTGCTTGATTCATTGCTTTTTAACTTCTTGAGTTCTTTATCTATTCTGGATATCAGCCCTCTGTCAGATAAAGGGTTGGTGAAGATCCTTTCCCAGTCTGTATGCTGTTGTTTTGTTCTGACAACAGTGCCTTTTACTTTACAGAAGCTTTTCAGTTTCATGAGGTCCCATTTCTTGATTGTTGCTCTTACATTCTGTGCTGTTGGTGTTCTGTTCAGGAAGTTGTCTCCTGTGCCAATGAGTCCTAGGCTTTTCACCACTTTTTCTTCTATCTGATTTAGAGTATCTGGTTTTATGTTGAGGTCTTTGATCCACTTGGACTTTAGTTTTGTGCAGGGTAATAAACGTGGATCTCTTTTCATTTTTCTGCATGTAGACATCCACTTGGACCAATACCATTTGTTGAAGTTGCTGTCTTTTTTCCACCAAATGGTTTGGGCTTCTTTGTCAAAAATCAAGTATTCATAGGTGTGTGGGTTTATTTCTGGGTCTTCTATTTGGTTCCATTGATCCTCCTTTCTGCTTCTATGCCAATACCATGCAGGTTTTATTACTATTGCTTTGTAGTACAGCTTGAGGTCAGGGATGGAGATTCCTCCAGATGATCTGTTGTTGCACAGGATTGTTTTAGAGATTCTGGGTTTTTGTTTTTTGTTTTTTCTCCAGATGAAGCTGACAATCTTTCTTTCAAGGTCTGTAAAGGTCTGTAAAGAATTGGGAATTGCACTGAATCTGTAGATCGCTTTTGGCAGAATGGCCATTTTCACTATATTAATCCTACCAATTCATGAGAATTGGAGATCTTTCCATCTTCTGATATCTTCTTCAATTTGTTTTTTCAGAGACTTGAAGTTTTTTTTTTAACATGTCTTTCACTTGCTTTGTTAGAGTCACCCCAAGGTACTTTATGTTATTAGTGACTATTGTGAAGGGTGTTGTTTCCCTGATTTCTTTCTCAGCTCCTTTGTCTTTGGTATACAGGAGGACTTCTATTTTTTTTTTTGAGTTGATTTTATATCCAGCCACTTTGCTGAAGATGTTTATCAGCTGAAGGACTTCTTTGGTTGAATTTTGGGGGTTGCTCATGTATACTGTCATATCATCTGCGAATAGTGAAATTTTGACCTCTTCCTTTCTAATTTCTATCCCCTTGATCTCCTTTAATTCTCTTATTGCTTTAGCTAGGACTTCAAGTACTTTGTTGAAGCAAGATGGAGAGAGTGGGCAACCTTGCCTTGTCCCTGATTTCAGTTGGATTGATTTAAGTTTCTCTCCATTGAGTTTGATGTTGGCTATAGGCTTGCTGTGTATTGCCTTTACTATGTTTAGGTATGTGTCTTGTATCCCAGATTCTCCAAGACTTTAAACATGAATGGGTATTGGACTTTATCAAATGTTTTTCCAGCATCTAAGAAGATGATCATGTGGTTTTTCTCCTTCAGTTTGTTTATGTGCTGGATTACATTGATGGATTTCAGTATGTTGAACTACCCTTGCATGCCTGGGATAAAACCTCCTTGGTCATGGTGGATGATATCTTTTATGTGTTCTTGGATTTGGTTTGCCAATATTTTATTGAGTATTTTTGCATTAATGTTCATAAGAGAGATAGGTCTGAAGTTCTCTTTTTTGTTGGGTGTTTGTGTGGTTCAGGTATCAAGGTGACTGTGGCTTCATAAAACAAGTTTGGTAATATTCCTTCTGTTTCTATTTTGTGGAATAGTTTAGAGAGAATTGGAGTTACCACTTCTTTGAAGGTCTGGTATAAGTCTGCACTGAATCCATCTGGCCCAAGGCTTTTTTTTTTTTTTTTTTTTTGGAAAGGAGACTGTTGATGACTGCTTCTATTTCCTTGGGGGATATAGGTCTATTCAATCTTTCTAACTGATCTTGACTTAATTTAGGTAGATGGAATCTATCAAGAAAATTGTCCATTTCATTTAGATTTTAAATTTTGTGGTATATAAGCTTTTGTGTTATGACCTAATGATTGTTTGGATTTTGTAGTTATGTCCCACTTTTCATTTCTGATTTTGCTAATTTGGATAGTTTCTCTCTGCCTTTTAGTTAGTTTAGCTAAAGGTTTTATCTTGTTGATTTTCTCAAAAACCCAGATCTTGCTTTCGTTGGATTCTTTGAATAGTTTTGTTTTTAATTTATTGATTTTGGCCCTGATTTTGATTATTTCCAGCCGTCTGCTCCTCTTGGGTGTATTTGCTTCCTTTTTTTTTTCTAGGGCTTTCAGTTGGGCCATTAAGTTGCTTATATCAGATGTCACAAATTTCTTCTTGAAGGCACTTAGTGCTATGAATTTTTCTTTGCTTTGCTTTCATTTCCTTTGCTTTCCTATGCTTACCTTTGTGGTTCCTGATCTTTTCTCAAGGTTCTCCAGCTCCAGGGTTTTCTCATTTTGTGTTTTCTTTAATGATTCTAATTCTCTTTTTATACCTTGCTTCATTTCCTTCATTTTTTTGAATGTGGATTACTGTCTCTCTACAATGGTCTCTATTTTTTTTGTTCATTTCCTCTGTATATTTCACTAACTGTATCTCTACTTGTGCCTCTATTTACTTGGCTATATTTGCCTGAGTTTCTTTGAGAATTTTGTTCATTTCCTCTTTCTTTGCCTCTATGTGATTGGCCAGAACTTTAATAGACTTGTTCATTTCCTCTTTAATTGTCTGTATTTGTATGGCTATTGCTCTGAGAGATTTGTTTCTTTTCTCCTTATGAGACTCAAATAATGGGTAAGCATAGCTTTAAAGTCATTTTCCTGTGCTTCTGATGAATTGGCATGTCCATTAATTTTGGGAGTTGCTGGTGAAACCATAATATCCTGATTCATGTTGGATGTGTTCTTCTGCAGACCCCTTGCCATTGGCTTATCTGTAACCTTCCCTGTTTATTCCTTTATTCCTGGATTCTGCAGTTCAGACTGGTACTGTCTCTCTCAGGCATTTGGAGAGTTCCTCAGGAAGCTGAGAGAGGTCTTGTGGCCTCAGCATGTGCATTTGTGCTTTAACTGTACCTGTGGGAGGAAAGTTGGCAGGCACAGAAGGGCATATGCGGGCGTGTGTGTGTGTGTGTGTGTGTGTGTGTGTGTGGTAATGTGCGTGGAAGTGTGCCTCGAGGGACAGAGTGATAATGTTGAACCCTTGAGTGTGTAGAAGGGGCTCTGCCTTGCAGGCTTCTAGGGGATTACTTGTGCATGTGCTGTAGATGTAGTAGGCACTGGTGGTAGTCGCGGCACAATTTCCGGAGTTATCTGCCTTAACTCCACAGTTGGACCTGCAGAACAGGGACTTTGATGTCCCAAGAGACCCTCTGTTTCCCACAGGGGTTATGTGGGTGGGAGGGGTCTGATGCCTGGCTGCTAGTTTAGAAGTACCCTGGATCTGGGGCTCTGCAGACACTCAAGTGTGCACTACTCTCCAGCAGGTCACATTGGCAAGGATCAGGGTATCCAGGATCTCTACTCTCTGGTTTGGCCCTGCTTAGCCATATGCAGGAGTACTGACAGGCTCCTCCAGCTCAGTGTTGCTGCAGCCACCAGGTTAGGAATTCCAGCTGCAGCTGGAGACTGGGTTACTGGTCCAGATTCCTTCTGGGAAGTCCTGGGGGCCCTCCACTGTGCTCTCCAGACCTGGGAGACCCGTTCTCTGGTATTCCTAGCTTGTTTGGCAGGTCTTCTGTACTTTGGTGGCTATATAGTGTATTATCTGTCACCAAGGGTTTGGGCAGGCTGTACATCAGTGTCTGGGAGACCCTGAAGAGTCGCTATGGCCATTCACAGATCTTGGACACTGGAAGAATGGTGCCATGGATCTGGGTCTCCAAGGCAGGTATGGCTGGCAGTTGAGGCTGGGCCAGTAGCTCCGCCTCAGCTGCAGTCTCCAGGCAGTGAGCTCTGAGCTGGCTGTGCAGAGGAGGAGGGAGTCTTGAAAAAGGGGGATCAAATGATCATTTCTCTCCTTCCCCAAACAATTCCATGGGTGACCCGAGACCAAAGTTCTCACCTCTTGCCATGTTCCCTCTCATTTAAAAAGCCTCACCATTGTTTCCCTGGCTTCAGTAGTCCTTCCACTCACCAACTCAGGCGGTTCAGCTCCTCTGCAACTCAGAAACTGTGTGTGCTTGTAGCCATCTTGGCTCTGCCCCCAACAAACGGCTTTTTAGATGAACGTAGTTGACAAAATCATCTTCCTTAAGTTTGATTGTTGTCATTCAGTCATAAGTTAGCTATCTAGTTTTAGAATATAATTAAAAAATATATGGCATTTGTGAGAAATAAAAGAATGTGAGTGCTGTTGTGATTCTGGGAGAGAAGGGCTGAGAAGAAAAGCATGGGCTGACATGGTCTTTGCCTCCATTTTCTGGACTCATCGATCTTGTTCTTTTTGTTCCTTTTAATCCAACATGTACTTTATCTTTTTTTAAACTGGAGACTGAGAAGTCTGTTAGAAGAGTTATGAATACCATGGACAGACAGAAAGAGGGACAACAGCACGGTGAGGACTCAAATGCTAGTTTAGGCTCCAACACCAAAGACAGCATGGTACAGTCTCTGAAGAGAATCAGAAACCAAATGGTAAGCAGTGTCTGCATTTAGGTCTTCTGAGGCATGTATGAAGGAAAGGCATATTATTCTTTTATTGGATTATCAGGGAAGTGCCTAAGCCCTTCATTATCTGAGTATTCTAACTTAATATGTGCCCATAATTCTCCTCCAGTCTGGACACATAGGATGACTGCTGTTCAACTATAGGCAGGCTCTTTACTTCATTTCTTTGGCTTCTTCATGCTGGACAGAGACGTATTAATATGGACAGTGAGATTGGGGCCCAGTGCTCCATTGTTTCATGTTCCTCGATGTTTCAGATTGCCTCTTAAAGTCTAGCTATTGTCAGCCCACAGACATAAGTTTAAAAGCTGCGCAAAATTTTTGGCTCTTACCAGGCCATCTGGAAGAAATAAATACTTCCATCATTCCCCAGGACAATCTGCTACACATATGATGGAAGAAATCTTCTCAAATACAAGGCATTTTCACCAGTCTCACTAGTAAAAATCCATTCAATTCAAGGAATATTTATTGAAGCCTTACAATGTGGCAGACATAGATCTAAGCATTCCTTGTGTACCGGTGAATGAAAGTGATCATCACCTTTGTGAAAAGCTCAGAGAGTCATTGAGACATCTAACATACTTAGCATAGGGCCTGGCATGTATCAAGATATAATGTGCAGTTTATATTTTTAAAATTTATTTATTTATGATTATTACAGTTTATTCACTTTATTGAGTATTATAACTTATTCAGTTGTAGCCCCTCCCTCATCCCCTCCCAATCTTACCCTCTCTCCTTTTTCTCCTCCCATGCCATTCCCTCAGTCCACTAATAGAGGAGGTCCTCCTCCCCTTCCATTTGGCCCTAGCCTATCGGGTCTCATAAAGACTGGCTGCGTTGTCTTTCTCTGTTGCCTGGCAAGGGTGCTTCTCTTTTTTAGGGGGTGGGGGGCAAAAAGCTAGCCACTGAATTCATGTCAGAAACAGCCCCAGTTCCCCTTACTAGGAAACCCACTTGGACACTTAGCTGCCATGGGCTATGTCTGAGCAAGGGGTCTAGGTTTTCTCTATGCATGGTCCTTGGTTGAAATATTAGTCTTTGCAAAGACCCTTGGGCCTAAATTTTTTGGTTCTATTCATCTCGTTTTGAGCTCATTTTATAGAAATAGGAGTGATAGCACCACTCAAGATAGAACATAATTTAATCATAATTTAACTGCTTTGATAAATATAGAAATTTAGGATTTAGATTGATACTTCCTAAGTCAAAACATGCCAAATGAACCCTCAGAGTCAGCTGTAAGATGACATTAATCAAATTGTTTATATTCAAATTCTCTTAGCAATACTCAAGTATTGAATTAATCCTAGTGTGATTTACAGGATTTAAATATTATTTCTACTGCAAATGCTTCTGTAATTTTTGAACATTTGTTGAGGGAAAAGTCACTTTAAAAAAAAAAGACCATCTGAAAATCATTCTGTGACATAACCTAAGATACTTGAAAATGGAAAAAATTCAATAACATAATTTCCACTATTTACAAAGTCTAATATCATTTAGCTAATATTTTCACTCTTTTTTGTTTTACTGTGAAGGAAACTCAGTGAATAGAATTCAAGTATTCAATTTCTTTCTGATCATTACAAAGGGAAGTTATCTGACAACTTGTTGGTCTATCCAAAATTCTCTTTTAAAAACAATTTTTCCCTTTAAATAAATAACTACCTTATATAAAAATCTCAATAGTGTTATAAAAATGTTCTCATTTTGAAACAGTCTTGTATTCTGTAGCCCAAGCTCACCTAAAATCCACTATGATAGCCCAGATTATTCTTGAACACACAGCAGTCCTCTTGTATCTGACTCCTGAGTCATGAGTCACCATGCCCTGCTTTAAAGCATGCTTTATCATAATAATTCCTAATGGAGATGTAAACAAGAAAAGCAATAGCTAGAACATCCATTAAACTGGAGGTAATTATCAAATAAAAGGAAGAAATCCCAATAGATTTTTGTTTTGATGTTTGGGACATTCTAACTATAATTACAGTCCAATGACTTACAATGTATAAGGCAAGAGTCAATACAAAAATAATAAGAAAATAATCCAGCAAGAAAAGGGTTTCTTCATCAAATATATTATGACCATGAAATTGAAAGTGATGCTAATTGCGTTGGTAGGACTTCCTTAGAGGGTATTCTTTGAATGAATGAACCAACACAGAAGACTGATCATTAGAAACTGAGCCACTTCTGTTTTCATGTGATGAACCATTTGACTTCTCAAAACACCATCTGGAAGGCAGATGTCTCCCTTTCTCGAAATTTACTTCGATTTGTATACATTACAAATAATCCAGGATAACTGAGAATCATGCCAAGGGCAATGTCTTCAGTTCTTTTGCCCTGGGCCATAGACCTGGGCCAGAGTAGATGACTGAATTTTCCAGAGTAACTGCAAATCTACAGAACTTTCACAGACAATCCCTGAACTTGTACTGATTCAAAATGCATAAATGTGACACACGTTTAAGACAAAAGTGTTGCAATTTCCTACTTATATCCTAAGCCATTTGACAAAGACTGCCTTCTGGCAAGCTGCAACATCTCATTAACTTCATCCTACGGATGAAGACAAAGGGAAGGAGAAAGTCTGTTGCCTTTTTACTGTATTCATGCTCATATAATGGTTTGGGAATTGTCTAAAAGAATCACTCCAGCAATTGAAAACGGAGTACAGTTTCGCAGACCCTGGTGAACAAACACAAGCTGTGTTTAGAATGATGTGGATGACCAAACTGACTCTGATAGTGCCACACCCAGAGCTCTGACACGTACTAACAGCAAGAAAGCTAGCCTGCGCCATGCATATTTGTAGGAACAGTTTCTTTGATTTGAAAAAAATTCTCATTTGTTATCTCTGAGAGCTGAGCATCCTTTTTAACCTAAAAAGGCGAATACCTCAGTTCATTCATTTAGTCATTAGTGCCTTTGGCTAGATCACAATACCTAAAATTTAACCAACTTTATTATACTTAGATTATAAATAGCAGCTAGATAAGATGCATAGCTGAGGTGGTGGAGTGCTTGCCTAGCAGACAAGAAGCCTTAGATTTGATACCCCAGACAACACAAAATGAGAGTGGTACCATACCTCTGCAAAGCCAGAATTCATAAAGTTAAGGCTGGAGGACCAGGAGTTCAAAGTTGTCCTCAGGTATATAGTAGATTAAAAGCAGCCTGTGCTACATCAAACACTATTCCCAAAAATTAGTATTAAGAAATTCCCAGAAAATTAGGAATAGTGCTACCTCAAGATCCAACCATACTACTCCTAGGCACATATCCGAAATATGCTCAAGAATACAAGGACATTTGCTCAACCGTGTTTGTAGCAACTTTATTTGTAATAGTCAGAATCTGGACACAACCCAGATGTCCCTCAACTGAGGAATGGATACAGAAATTGGGGTACATTTACACAGCGGAATACTACTCAGCAATTACAAACAAAGAAATCATAAAATTTGCAAACAAATGGTGGGATCTAGAAGAGATCATCCTGAGTGCGGTATCCCAGAAGCAGAAAGACACACAGGTTATATACCCACTTATAAGTGGATATTAGACACATACAGGATAATCATACAAAAATCTGTACACCTAAAGAAGCTAAGCAAGAAGAAGGACCCTGGGTAAGATGCTCAATCCTCATTCAGAAAGGCAAATGGGACGGACATCAGAAGAGGGAGAAAACAGGGAATAGGACAGAAGGCTACACAAAAGGCCTCTGAAATACTCTACCCAGCAATGTATGAAAGCACATGCTGAGACTCATAGACAAACTTCGGGCAGAGTGCAGGGAATCTAATATAAGAAAGAGAAGATAGAAAGACCTGGAGGGGACTGGAGCTCCACAAGAAGAGCAACAGAACCAAAAAATCTGGACCCAGGGGTCTTTTCTGAGACTGATACTCCAACCAAGGATCATGCATGGAGATAACCTAGAACCCCTGCACAGATGTTACCCCGGCAGCTCAGTGTCCTAGTGGGTTCTGTAATAATGGGAACAGGGACTGTCTCTGACATAGACTCAGTGGCTGGCTCTTTGATCAGCTACCCCTGAGTGGGATGTAGCCTTCCCAGGCCACAGAGAAAGACAGTGCAGCAAGTCCTGATGAGACCCGATAGGCTAGGGTGAGATGGAAGTGGAGGAGGACCTCCCCTAGAAGTGGACTGAGGGAGGGCCATGGAAGGAGAGGAAAGAGGGAAGGTGGGATGTGGAGGGGATAAGGGAAGGGCCTACAGCTGGGATATAAAATAAATAAATTGTAATAAATTTAAAATAAACAAATAAATAAAAATCTAGAAATATGGTTTAAAAAAAACTCCAATCACTGTGAGAAATGCATGGAAGGATGCATTTTAACATGGACTGACACTCTTCAAAGCTAACTGATATAGATAGTTAAACAGCAGTGAGGAGATAAAATGAGGGATTTAAAACCCCTTTACTTCAAAGTCATGATTTGTACAAGAGTTTTTCCTGGAAGGAATTCTGATAATAACCATGAGGGATGCAGGATGACCTGTTAGGGCTTTGCAATGGCCTTACAGCTATATTATCTCATCATACTATTTAAATTCCCTGGCTATGAACAATCTGTGTCATTCTTTGTATTATTTAAGAAATCTATTTTTATGTCTTTCTCTTACGTAAAAAAATAGTTATTTCTAATGGGGTAACATTTAAAATAGAGATTTATGTGATAAGAAAGAACACAGGAACTGTCACAGGAAAACAGTCCAGCCAGAGCTCACTCAAAAGCCCTGTATTGAGAATGAGTTTGGAATCCTGAAGAAAAGATAGGGTGTGTGGAACATGGAAGAATATGGAAGAATCCTGTGGAAATAGAGAAAAGCCAGATCACACGGAGCTTGGTAAATTGGAATCAGACCATAATAGCACAAGGGTAGCCTTGATGTGCTTTCAGTTGGGATGATAATAATCTAATGTAGCAGGTCTGAGTTTGGTTCTTATGTCAACCAAGAACACACAGAGAGTGGTAGACCAGGGGTGGGAAACCAAGGACCATCAGGCAGGTGTTAGAATGTTCTAGTTGACTGCTAGCACTGCTCCACACTAGGAAGGAAGTGATGATAATAGAGAGAATGGGCTGGATTCAGGATGCCTTTGGAAGATAGCCACTTAGAGTTATTGATGGATTTTGTATGAGATAAGAGGGAAAGAGAATCACTCCTGTTCCCTCGGCTGTATACACATTTTTAAACATTGATCTTTATTTTTGTGTTGAAATAAAACTTACATTCAGTGAACATCTATAAATGCTCAGCATGAACTACATTCTTTATACTTTATGTAGCCTGGTACTGATCAAACTCCCTAGCCTTTCCAGTCAGCACTGTCAGCATTAATCATTCAATATGCGTTTGCAAACTTTTCAACACAATCCATTTTTACACTACAGACAGGTTTACTTTTTCAGAACACAATTTTATATAATTTGCACTTTTCTTTGGTAAATTTAATTGTGCTACATTGCAACATATTGCACCAAATTATTAACTTGTAATACAAACACTTCCATTGATTCATCATAGTCCTTTTCTACTACCACTTTCCTATTTATAGTTAGAATATTTCTCCAGATATCTTCATTTCCATTTATTTTAGTGTTAGATGCTATAAGATTCTATAATATCTATTCTAAAGCATTTTCTTTTTTGCTTCTGTGCATTCCTTAAAGCTGCAGCTGATCCATGAAAACTCCTGGTCTTACATCTTTTCAAAGATAAAGAAATCTGTGTGACTATATCTTTATTTGTAGTCTTGGTTTTACTTTTAAATCAACTGCCATTCAGGTGTTATTTCAGTGTATCAACTCAAGTCTACATGTTGAAACATAGTACCTATTATGCTGGATTTAGTAATTAAAATTATTTGGGAAGTGATTTGGTTACAGTGAGACTAGCTTCTCCCGTCCTGAAGTGGGGTTCTAGCAAGAAGGTAGGTCTTACCATACAATGATTTTTTTAAAAAAAGCTTGATCTTAGACTTCCATTCCTTCTGGGAAATAAATTTAGCCTGTTGTGAAGCCACTAGTTTATTGCATTTTTAATATAAGTTGAACAAATTAGCAATGTTGAAGTCTTATATTTTGTTCTCACTTGTTTCAGTGGCCTTCATGTTGTTTTATTGCCTTGCCTACAGTCTCTAATACTGTTTGATTGCATTATCTATTGTCTCTAATATTGTTTGGTTGTTATATGATTTAAATAATTAGTACCTATATTTGGATTGGAGATGTATCTCAGTGGTAAAGCTTTGGCTTACCATGTATAAAGCCTTGTATTTGATTCTCTAGCTCTGTAAAATAAATGCACTGGTAATTCTCCCCTTTAATACCTATGTCTTATCTCCCCATTTTTATTGCATATTCTCTACAGCAATGACTAAGTCTTATGTTTTTAAGTATCATTCATACTATCTAGTGAAGTGATCTAGAAAAAGTAATGTCCTAAAAGTCACTTTGCAAATGTATGTAGAGAAGCTAGCAAACTGAACCCTGCAGGTTCATGTAAGAAATGATCTATTCTTAAAATTATCACTCCAGCTCTGATGGTCAGGCCCTTTGACTAAGAAAGAGATTTTAATATTTTGAAACCACTCAAGTAAATAGCTATATGATAAAAATTACATAATAAAGAGCATAATATTAAGAATAAACAAAATAAACAATCAAGTGTTATCAAAACTTTAATGAGAACACTGTAACAAATTGACTGTAAGGCCAGCTTAATTATAAAATTAGCAGTAGGTGGCCAATTGAAGTACAAAAGCATTAGTGCATTGGTTCAGTTTTCAATTTTTTTTAATCAACTAGAAGTGTGACTAGTGTAAAGTTGCCTGAATTATTTAAAATGTGATTTCACTACCAACAAAGTATATATAAACCAACATGACTGTAAGGAATAAGATAGCACAGAGAAGGACTTTGAAGATAGAAATGTTGTATAATAAAATTATAAATTATAATTTAAGAAGGGAATGTACATGGAAATTCCTCTGCCATAACCACTTGCTGCGTTAGTGTTTTCTGATACTTGTTAGGATAAATTCCAGCATTCAGAGAAATGGTGTAGTTCTAGTGGAACTTTTTTACATCATCCATTGCTATCACAGCTCTTCTATTAAACTCCAGAGAGCTGTTCTGAAAAGACATTCAGATTCAAAGGTCCACCTCTCCAGCGGACCTTAAAAAGAAAGGATAAGGCCTCCTGTCTATTGTGGCAGCTGACACACAAGATCCTTAATTTGATGTCACAATACTGCATATTTGGGTGTTATTGTGTTAACACACTGGGTAGAACAACATAAGTAGCTGAGTTGTGTCAGCCTGTGAAGGATCCGAGAAGCCACTACCATTGCATCAGAAACCTCTAGGACGTATGTTCTAAAAATAGCTACATGCTTGGTCACTCAGCTTATGAAAATTTACAATTTCTTCTTGAGAAACACACTCACTTAGAGAAGCAGAGGGGAAATCGGTGATTATTATTGAGCAAGTATTGAAGAGATGTAGGTCAAAGTTCACAAAAGTTCGGCTATGCACAGTAAATTGCTTCTAGAAATTTGATTTAAGCATTATGATGGTGGTTAGCATAGTACTCGTGAGAAATTTGCTAAGAGTAGATCTTAGGCACCAGTAATTAAAAAGACAGTTTTGCATGTGCATGCTCATACACACACACAAACACACATATACTCCCCAGCCTAGACACGCACACACACTCCTAGACATATTCACACTGTTTTTGTACTAAAAAAAAAAACTCTTTCTCCTTACTTCACCCCAATCCCTTTCAACACCCCAACACCAGGTAGGGGAGAGAAAGGGTTAATGGGAGAGGAACCACCTTTCTCTTAGCTGTTTCCGGCTAGCTAGGGTTGTCAGGTTCCTTGGAGCCAGTCCAATCCTTGTTTCAGGAGATCTCCAACTTCTTGTCTCACACCAGCGCTCAGGAGCCACAGCAGGGAAGCAGCAGCAGCCTTTTTCTTTCTTGGAACAACTGTCTGGGCTTCCTTTTCTCTCCAGAGTCCTCATATTTTAACCATCTGCAGTTGGCAAAGAGTTCCTCTCAGACCCTGTAGGAAGGAAATAATTTGCTGCTGTGGACCATCTGAATCAGTCCCATATCCCACACCTGGGACCAAAACAAAAACATGCTTGTATCCACAACAACACACACTCACATAGACATACACACAAACACTCACTAACATAGACATACACACACATGCAAACACACACACATATACATGCATTTACATAGACATACACACAAAAATACTCACATAGACATACACAAATGGAGGTACAGACAAACTCATACAAACACATACACAAGCACACACATATATATATGCACTCATATATACATCCACTCACATATAAACTTGCACATATACAAACACACACATGCACTCCTACATATATATCCACAAACAGAGAACTGAAAGCGCTGATCGTCCAAGGAAATAGTGTCAGTTCTGGCAACCATGTCTAAATGTGTGTTTGTATGTATAAAAAATATCGGCACTCCAACCTTAAATACTAACAATTCATGTTTGGCAATTATACTTCAATAATATTGTAACAGTAATCTTCCTTAAAAGATGCTAATTTCAGTGAGTAATATATTTTAATGTATTTTTTAATTTATTACAATTCATTCCTTTGTATCCCAGATGTAGTCCCCTCTCTCAACCCCTCCCAATCCCACCATCCCACTTTCTTCTCCTCCCATACCCCTTCCCAAGTCCACTGAAAGGAGAGGTCCTCCTCCCCTTCCATCTGACCCTAGCCTATCAGGTCTCATCAGGACTAGCTATATTGTCCTCCTCTGTGGCCTGGCAAGGCCTTTCCCCACTCAGGGGGTGGTGATCAAAGAGCCAGCCACTGGGTTCATGTCAGAGACAGTCCCTGTTCTCCTTACTAGGGAACCCACTTGAACACTGAGATGCCATAGGCTACATCTGTGCAGGGGTTCTAGGTTATCTCCATGCATGATCCTTGGTTGGAGTATCAGTCTCAGAAAAGACGCCTGTGCCCAGATTTTTTGGTTCTGTTGTTCTCTTTGTGGAGCTCCAGTCCTCTCCAGATCTTTCTACCTCCCTCTTCTTTCATAAGATTCCCTGCACTCTGCCCAAAGTTTGTCTGTGAGTCTCAGCATCTGCTTTATATACAATTGGGTAGAGTCTTTTAGAGGCCCTGTATAGTAGGCTCCTGTCCTGTTTTCTGTTTTCTCCTGCTTCTGGTGTCCATCCCATTTACCTTTCTGAACGAGGATTGAGCATCTTACCCAGGATCTTCTTTTTTTAGGTGTACAGACTTTAGTATATTTATTCTATTATATGCCTAATCACTTATAAATGCGTATATACCATGTGTGTCTTTCTGCTTCTGGGATACCTCACTCAGGATGATCTTTTCTAGTTCCCACCATTAGTTTACAAATTTCATGATTTCCTTGTTTTTAATTGCTGAGTAGTATTCCATTGTGTAAATGTATCCCAATTTCTGTATCCATTCCTCAGTTGAGGAACATCTGCATTGTTTCCCAATTTTTTTTAAGTATGAGTAGAAAGTAGGTTAGTAGAAAACTAACATTTACATATAATAACTCTGTGTATGATAGTTCTACTAAGTTTAGAAAAGGGATCAACATATTGTTATCAGCAAGTTCCCGTGGCCTAATTCACTTACTGGTAGAGGCTACGTAATATATCAAAGTAAAACTAAGTTAAAGTAAATTTACAATAATCTTAACAAGTGTTTAAATATTCTTCTAAAAGTAAGTACAATGCCATGTAGTTAAAAAAACAAAAAAAAATAAATGTAGACTGCTGAACAATTTTTTTTCTTGAGGGAACACAGACCTTGAATGTGGGGAAATTACTTATCCCTTTGGGAGTTAAAGAATCTTTGCAGAGTTCCATGTGTATTCTAAGATGTTTTATAAATGGGTAATACAAACAGGAAGTCCAAGAGCCTGGCCAACAATTTCAGCCTTAAGGAAGGACTGAGCAGGACTTTAGAAACATATTTTCTTTCTAGCTTGTTCCTCACTTGGTTTTGTGTTTCCTTCCTAGCAGAGTGGGAAGATGAGAAATGATTGGTATTTTAGTCTTATATCAATCACTGACATCGGCATATTCTCTAGACTACTTGGAGTTCAAGAAAATATTCTAGTTTTCAACACTTAATACTGTGCATTTTTTGCCCAGTCCCTTGATGTCTGATCTGTAGTGATACATAAACCCACGAGTGAGTGCAGGACACACTGACTGGACTGTAAGAATGTTTATCTAATGGAATGTTATCAGGACTGATATATACTTTGTCTCATCAGAAGCTCCAAGAATCATTCATTGGAAGCCATTTTTTTTCTCTCTTTGCGATGACAGAGGTACAGCCAGACAGGAAGCACTCCTTTTCTTCTGGATAATCAAATAAGAGGCTAGGTAGAGAAGAGGCTGCAGCTCACCCACAGAAGACTGGCATGGCAGCCTCAGCGTTGAGATTGTGGAACTGCTTCTCTGCTGAATAGCCTCGCAGCATTTGCAAGAGTGCCATTCTTGCCACACTGCACCACGTTCTAATTAAATATTTTATATCTATCTCACAGGAGCAGGTATTCAATTAGAACTTTACATAAAAGCCCAGTGTCTCCATTGGTTCACTGTCCCTGCGTTTTCAGTCTTTTACCTTTGTGTCTGCCCTATAAAGAAGACAAGGGTTAAATTTCAGTTTAGCACTCAACTCTTAAAATGACTATTAATTTCGGTAAAACTCATGCATTTCTGGATTTAAAACTTGTTACTTATAAATGACTGCTGAAGGGGTGATGTGTGGGAATTTGTAATTTCTATGTAGCATCGATTTGATCCACATTCTTGGCGACTCTGTGGTAAGAGTTTGTCATTGTGGGTACCACCCAGTTTTAGAACCATTGCTCAGATATGTCTCAAAGTCTTGTCCATAGGCTAACAGCCCCAGTGTCATGTGACCTTTTCAGAATAGAGAATTCTTTGGCTTCGGGACAAAGGGACTGAAGCAGAAAGTTTTGAACTGGGCCCCAGAAGTCTGGGTTTTGGTTTCTCCAGTGGTGCCTGCTAGAACTTGAGAATCATTATTTTTTTGATATAAAAATCTTGTCATTTTCATGAAGGAATTTACATTTTTAGGTAATACATTTATATATACATATAAAACACAAAAGTTATTAATAATACAACTTTTACAATGTAACAGTGAGCATTAAGAAATACTTGAGTATGCCATATTAGGGACTTCCTGCACATGGAATCAATGTGTTTGTTCAACTACTCCCTATCATAATGAATTTTGACTTTCACACAACAGCGAAACTAAAATATCACCCCAAAGAATCTGCTGATGCCCACAAGCAGGAAGAAGGCTGCTGGTAAGAACAGCATGAAGTTCCTGTCATTGGGTTCCACTTCACATTTCGCCTGCCTGCTTATCCTGTGGTCCACAGGAAGTCAGGGGACCAGAAACCAGAATTTTGAAATCTGAAGTAGCTTCCCAAAGGAAGACTCCTTAAATTAATTAATTAAGGCCACATTAAGGTCAAGTTGAGCAGGAAAGTTCAGAATGGAAACTGGGTCAGAACAAAGGAACTTAAATATCTATGCATGGCACTGGCATAGAGACAGAGTGGTGGATCAATGGAATTCAATAGAAGACCCAGGAATAAACCTACACACCTATGGCTACTTGATTTTTGACAAAAAAGGATAAAAAGCCAAAGCTATATAATGCAAAAAAGACAGCGTCTTCTTCAACAAATGGTGCTGGTCTAACTGGATGTCTACATGTAGAAAATGCGAATAGATCCATATTTATCACCCTGCATAAAACTGAAGTCCAAGTGGCTCAAAGACCTCCACATAACACCAGACACACTAAGTCTGTTAGAAGAAAAAGTGAGGAAGAGCCTAGAACTCATTGACACAGGAAACTACTTCCTGAACAGAACACCAACCACACAGGTTCTATGATCAATAAATGGGACCTCATGAAACTGAAAAGCTTCTGTAAAGCAAAGGACACTATCATCAGAACAAAACAACAGCCAGCAGACTGGGAAAGGATTTTTACCAACTCTATATCTGACAGAGGGCTAATATCCAGAATATATAAAGAACTCAAGAAGTTAAAAAGCAAGAAATCAAGTAACCTAGTAAAAAATGGGGTACAGAGTCAAAAATAAATAAAGACAATTAACCATACTTGGAAATTGATTATATTGCAAAAGGAGATGTGAAAGGAAATAAAAGTTGGTCTTTGTTGTTTTTTATTTGGTAACATTATTAAGTTTAAGAAATGTTAACTGGGAAAGGTGGCACACGCCTGTAATTCCAGCACTCAGGGAGGCAGAGGCAGGCAGATCTCTGTGAGTTTGAGGCTAGCCTGGTCTACAAAGCGAGTCCAGGACTGTCAAGGCTACACAGAGAAACCCTGCCTCAAAAAACAAACAAACAAACAAACAAACAAACAAACAAACAAAAGAAACGTATATGTACACCTGGGATACAAAATAAATAAACTGTAATTAATATAAAAAATAAAAATGTAATTAAAAAAAACGAAAAAAAAAACTAAACCAAAAAAAAAGAAACATATGTAACAGACAGATTATCTAGACATCAACTGGAATATTAATGTCAACATAATGATACACTTTTTGCCAAAGTGGAAAAAAATAGCTCTAGTTGCAAAGTGTTTAAATAATTGTGCTAAGCTGATGGAAGGGTTAACATAAATTTAGATGTGCCTAGGAGCATATCAAATATCTAGAGCTTTGTGTTTCTCCTTTTCAACATGTTTGTTAATGGTTTCAACCCAATGATAAGCATTTGCATGGCACATTTAAATATGTGATGAAATTTAAGAAAGCCAGAGGACAAACTAAAACTCAAAAGGAGGCAGGAGTACGTGCCAAATTGTTTTAATTGCTATATATGACTTGGAAGCAAATTATCCAAAGCGGCTTTGAAGTTACAGTTCCAGAGTTTATTTGTGTCAACTATGAGCTGCTTCTCTACAGTAGCTATGGTCATCATGTGGGTAGAAACGGTTTGTAGACTCTAGGATTAAGAGCAAGCCCTCACTGTTGCTGTCAAATGTGGGGAAATTGTTACATTCTACCTAATGACAATGGCTTTACTACTCCTCTAAGGTTAAATGCAGCACGAAAATGGAAGGTCTGATCTTAGTATGAGAATTTTTAAAAATATAACTATAAAAAATGGAAGTGCAATAATGAATTGGTGTTCTCCATGTTCAGGCACAGGATGGAAAGAAAAATACTTGGTTGGTATTCTGTGGGAGAAACTAATACATTAGGTAGCTGGCTATTGTGTGGTCTTTATAGTATCTTTTTTTAACTCAGTTTTTAAGATTATATTACACTGTAATTTCTTATTAATTTTTATTTCAGTTCTAGGTTGCTGGTCCAACTTTTTTGAGCCATTCTTTCAACTCTTAATTGAGGTGGCAGCAACCCACAGTATGGTCTTTTACATGTGTGTGCTCAGTTCTATCTCATGGATCCAAAGGATAAATTCTTATTAAAAACTCATATACAGTTTACTCTTTGTTCAAGAAAAGTTCAGTTTATTTATTTATAGGAAAGACTTCCATATTGTAGTTCTGGAAGAACTGGGGGCCTTGAGGAAGCTCAATTCACAAATTGCAGAGAATGTATATCAAAGCAGCTTAAACACATAACCAGGAAATCCCAGGCTCGGAAACTCGAGCTTCTTTAAAACTGATTGCGTAGTCATGCTCACATAAAACCATAGTGAAGACCTATTAAATTGATTCAATAAATTGTAAGATTACATACCTAAAGTTGGTTAGAAAACATTGTTTTAAAAGTTGTTTTTAAATACATTTTTATAATAAAACACTAGAGACTTGAACTAATAGTATCCTCTTAACTATATTAAATATCAATAAATTCAAAACTTTGTAGTAAAGGGGTTAACAAAATTTACTTTAGCAAGTTGATATTCTCTATGCATTCCTATCTAAAATAACAAAAGAATGAACACATTTTGATTTAATATAAGAATTTTATTCTCTAATATGATCTCATAATTAAAAGGTAAAAACTTGAGGTAGCACTATTCCTAATTGTCTGAGAAAGCGCCAGATTGATTTCCAAAGTGGTTGTACAAGTTTACATTCCCACCAGCAATGGAGGTGGGTTCCTCTTTTTCCACATCCTTGCCAGCATCTGTTGTCACTTGAGTTTTTGATCTTAGCCATTCTGAAGGGTGTAAGAAGAAATCTCAGGGTTGTTTTGATTTGTATTCCCCTGATGAATAAGGATGATGAACATTTCTTTAAGTTTTTCTCTGCCACCCGATGTTCCTCTATTGAGAATTCTCTGTTTAGCTCTGTTCCCCATTTTTTAATAGACACCTCAGTCTCCAAGTGGGTTAGTAATGGGAACAGGAACTGTCTCTGACATGAACTCAGTGGCTGGTGCTTTGATCACCTCCCCCTGAGTGGGGAGCAGCCTTACCAGGCAACAGAGGAAGATAATGCAGCCAGTCCAGATGACACCTGATAGGCTAGGGTCTTAATTGAGGTGGAAGGTGAAGAGGATTTCCCCTCTCAGTGGACTTGGATAGTGGCATGAGAGCAGATGAAGGAGGGGGAGTGGGATTGGGAGGGGATGAGGGAGAGGGCTACAGCTGGGATACAAAGTGAATAAACTGTAATTTGTAAAAATAAATTTGTTTCAAAAATGTAAAAACTTCTGTTGATTAGGTGAAGTTATTGAAGTATTATAAACAGTCCTGGGAAACATTTAAGCAAAAGGTCAAAATAAAGATTCAGTAATCATGTTCAGAAAACAGTCAACTTAAATTCAACTTGATTACATCCATTATTAAAAAAGTAAATTATAAAAGCATTATCACAGTGTTTTATTAAATTTTTCTTTATAAAATGGGATTTGCCCCATTTAGTCACCAAGTGCAGCTTTTACAGTATAGAGAAGGAGATATTAGAGTCAGAAATTAATCCAATCAACCTTTTTTGGGGGGAAAACTAATTTCTCTAAATTATGCACATAGGTACAGGTTTTGGGGCCCTTTTTCTACTGAGCTGTGTGTGGATTAAAATCCACAGTCACCAATGTTGAAATAATTGGATACTCACAATTAGAGAAATATAAGCAGAAGTGTCTAAGCAATTAGACTGCAGTTATAGCCTGCTGCTCTAAACAGAAATTAAAACAATTTCAGAAATATCCTGTGAATAATTAGCATTTTAGAAGTTGAGTTGAATGTAGAAAGGAAGCATTTTTAATATACAGGACACTCTTTCTATGTTCATGAAGTTTTCAACATTTGTTATTGCATGTAGGCTGTTTATTTTAGCAAATAAAAGGACGGGAGAACTGTGACAGTAAAACTGGCAAGCTACAGGAAGTGTTGGCTCCAATATGTGAGACTGGCAGTGGCTTATACAATGTTTGGGGACTAGGAGCTTCCAAGATTTATCTCATGGAGTTCAGAATGACTGTTGGAACTCACTGAGAACAGCAGTCTCATTTATACACCACTGTGTGCATGTGTGTGTTTGTGCTTGTGTGCAGGGGTGAGGGGGTGGCGGAAGGAGACATTAAGCAAAGGAGACAGTGCACTGAACACTGACAGGCTGCAGTGACTGAGAAAGAGCACAGGCATTCTTTCATTGGAGCAGGTATGCCTTTGGTGGCAGCCAAAGCTTTAAAAAAAGGTGTTTATGCTTTCCTCTGTGAAGAGAAGGTTTTTTCATCTTTTGTGAGGTCATCACAAAGTACCAGCTGTTGCAATGAACTTATTTATTTATTTATTTATTTTTATTACAAATTATTCACTTTGTATCTCAGCTGTAAACCCCTCCCTTGACTCCTCCCAGTCTCACCCACCCTTCCCCTTCTCCCCCTACACCCCTTCTCTAGTCCCTTGATAGGGGGAGGTCTTCCTCCCTTTCTGTCTGACATTAGCCTATTTATTGGGCAGTGTACCTTTTGAGTGTGAGCAAGAAATGTTCACTTCCTCTTCATCCTATTTGCTTTTCTATCGTTTTCCGTATCAGTAGAATAGCCGCTAGAAATGGGTGGCCCGTCATTGTTTGACATACAACCATCTTCTAGGTTCCAATATTCAACATTTGACTTTAATATTCTTAATAGTGCTGCCTATTGTATACAAGTTTATTAGTAACATATTTTAAATCAAATAAGAATGTAAAAATAAACCATGGTGTGGCAATATTATGAAAAGACAATCATGCTCAGACTCTGTTCTTAAGGATTGTACTAATGAACACTCTCTTTTTTGCCTATTTTTTACCAAAATTCTAAGAAATACATTGCATATAGTAATGAAACTCATGCTTTAATTTTGCAAGTTGCTTCATTTTTCAGCATGGCATAAGCAATTTTAATATATTTTCTTTTCACTATAGGAAAATAATTTTTACTGCAGTCTTTCAATAGACTTCATACTTTAACCTTATCTTCTATTTTCCTAATTGAAACTAGACAGGTTTAAAGCAGGAGTTTAAGAAGAAAGGCCTTAAAGGTTATTTCCTGCAGACAAAATGCAGCTTCAAAATGCAGGAACGAAGAAGCTGAATTTTAGAATTCAATTAAGAACAGAAATTTTAAAGCTTGTTTTCCTCCAATAATTTCACAATGCTTCATTGTTCTTCAATATTTGTATTTAGTTATATTCTCACACTTTGTGTTCTTCTGAACACCGAGTAACTTTTCCATATTATTGTTTGAAGCTTTTAAGAATTATATTTTTTTACTACACTAAGATTTTGAAATATGGAACATAAGACTAACACAATTGGTTTTACTGTTGGTGTTCAATTAAAATATTTCTTTCTTGTTTTATTTTATGCTTTTTATTTTATTTTTGAGATTGTACTATTATTACATTTTCTTCTTCTCTTTCAAACCCTCCCTTTACTTTATTGCTCCTTGGTGTCTTTCAAATATATAGTCTCCTTTCATCATTAATTTTTATTGCATGCATTTACACATATCTTTGTACATATATATTCCTAAATATAACCTACTCGACCTGTATAATATTATTCACATGCATGTTTTTAGGGCTGAGCATTGGTATCAGATAACAAATTGTTGTGTTCTTCTCCGGGAAAGACTATTTCTCCTGCACCCGTTTTTTTTCTTTTTTCTTTTTTCTCAAAGTACCGCTGTACAGTCTAAGCTCAAATCTTCCTGCCTCCATCTTCTAAGAACTAAAAACACACATTACCATATCTGGGTAATTTTCCTTTCCTTTTTCCTTTTTCAGAGTAGACCAGATATGTCTTCAGCAGCATGCAGTTAAACTTAAGGGAGCTGCCTATCAATCATTCTCTTTGCTTCCTCCCCATCCTCGCGTTTTCTGAGCTACTCAGCAACCTCCACACACTAGAGAGGAGAGATTAGATAAACAGTCTTTCATATTGTCCAAAGACGATGACTTTCTTCTGTTGCATAACTCATGTTTACCCTGCTTACACAGCCAAACCTACTTTTTAAGATGATTCAGACTCCACCAGAGGACGTGGAGAGGGACAAGCAGGGACAAGCAACACCAAGCTTCTTTCTCGACAACCAGACCATGAAAGGAACACTTGGAGGATAATATCTCCTATTCAAATGAACACAATATATTCTAATAAGAAAAGTGACAGTTATGCTTTTGATCAAAAAACAAAACATAAAATTAAAAGTTTAGAAAGATAGAATAATTGGATTTTCAAAAAGTATATACATTCCAAAAATTGAGAAAGATTTTGAAAATCTTTATTATAGGAGATTGACAAATGTTTGAGGAGCTGTGTTAGTCTCACTAAATACCCATACAATATATGAATAAACTGAAACATCATGTGTTACTCCACAAATAGGTACACTTACTACTTCTATCTTTGTATATCAGTTGAAATTAATTATTTTTTCTTTTTATTAATTAATTTATTTTATATCCTAGTTATAGCCCCTCCCTCATCTCCTCCTGGTCCCACCCTCCTTCTCTTTTCCTCCCTATCCCTGTCTTCTAGTCCTTAGAAAGGAAGAGTCCTTCTCCCTTACCATCCAACTCCGGAATATCAAGTCTCTTCAGGTTTGCTTGCATCCTCTTCCTCTGTGGCCTGGCAAGGCCACCTCACCTGGCCTAGGTCACTGAAGAGCAGGCAACAGAATTCATGTAAGAGACAGGCCCAGGTCCCCTTACTAGGTGATCTACATGAAGACTTAGATGCCTATTGGCAAGGATATCATGACATTTGCAGGCAAATGGATGGATCCAGAAAATATCATCCTAAGTAAGGCAACCCAGAACCAGAAAGACAGGCATTGCATACATTACCTACAAGTAGACATCAGCCATACATACAGGACAACCACACAGCAATCCACAAACCCAAAGAAGCTAAGTAAAAAGAAAGACCCCAGGGAGGATTCCCACCCCTCCTTCATAAGGATAAACAAAACAAACACTGGACATAGTTGAAGACAGGGAATGGAGTAGGAGTCCTCCACAAATGTCCTCTGAAAAACTCCACTCAGCAGAGGATTGAAACAGGTGCTGAGACCGACAACCAAATTAATTAAAAAATAAGGATAGAGAACTCCAGCAAGGGAAGCAGGTAAGATAACTGCAGACTTTCACTTATCCTTCTCCTTCTCCAAATCAAATCCCTAAGACTCATCCCCAGATCTGCAGCAGAACACCTGCAGCAGCACAGTCCCCCAAACCTCATCTCTAGTGAGTCACACAGATCTTCGCCTTCTAACCTCCCTCTTCCCACTCTTTGCTTTATCTTAACCCCCAACTCTACCAGGAAATACAGCCTACACCTGCCAGGCAAGCAGGTGGGATCAACTGCATTACTATCAACTGCATCCTGTATTCTACCAAGTCCAATACCTGAATCTCATGCCCACCTCTGCAGCAACACTCCCCAACTCATCTCTAAAGGACTCCACAGGCATTCTCTTCCTAACCTCTCTCTCTATTCATTGCTTTATCTTAACTCCCAACTCCAGCAGGCCCTTCCTGGAATTAGCAGGGTGCTCTAACAAAGGAAGCAAGTAGGCTAACTACAGATCTTCACTTCTCCCTCCAGTCCTCCCAGTCCAATCTTACAGTCCTATTTGCAGCTCTTTAGCAAACCCGCTGCTGCCTCTCCTCACTCTCTGCCCCCATACCAGATCCACTACCCTTGGCCTTTCCCTGTTCCTAAATCTCAATCCCCGGTCCTCAGAAACACATTTCACCTCTAACTTCCAGTAAATACATCTAAAGTACCACAGAAGATATACCTTTGAGCAACACACAGCTACTATACTCCCCTAAAATCCAAAGAGGAAACAGAAACCAAGGAACAAAATACTCACTCAACAAAGACAAGACCAGATATCAGCACCTAGAATTATAATTTCCAATCCTAGATGCCTAGACACCAGTGCAAGAACATACATCTAATACCCTAAATTTCCCATTCTGCACTGTGTTCACTTTAGTCCAAACATTCTGGTAAATTCTATTTTTATTCTGGTTGAGTTGAAAGTATTTCAGTTTCCCTTGGGACTTCTTTGACTCACACATTGTTTAGAAGTGTTTGCATTATTGTCAAAATATTTTTCAATTTCCCTAGCTCTATTTCTATTTCTTGTTTCTAGATAGAATTTTGTTTCTCAATTCTTTTTAATTGGCTAAGACAATTTTTGACCCAGAATATGGTCCATCACATACTATGCTGACACTCTTGGAAATGTCAGATATCCCTATCCTGCTCCTAAATAAATCAAAACGAAACAAAACAAAACAAAAAAACCAACAACAAATGGTGTAGCTTTTAGTTACTAAATGTGAAATTTGTTGTGCACTTTGATTTAACAGGTGTGTAAAGGGGGTTTCAGGTTATTGCTTTTTTTTAATTTATTTATTTTTATCTCAATCACAGGTTAGGTACTTTGAATCCCAGGCTTAGCCCCCTCCCTCAGTCCCTCCTACCCTCCCACTCCCTCCCTCATCTCCCTCCTCCCCGCCCCCTCCAAGTCCACCAACAGGGGAGGACCTCCTTCCCTTCCATCCAACCCCAGCTTATCCTGACTCCTCAGGGCTGGCTGCAATG
>CM053765.1:52499952-52518549 GCA_028658305.1 Pachyuromys duprasi
GTGCAAGGTGATAAATATGGATCTATTTTCATTTTTCTGCATACAGATATCCAGTTGGACCAGCACCATTTGTTGAAGATGCTGTCTTTTTTCCATTGAATGGTGTTGGCTTCTTTGTCAAAAATGAAATTTCCATAGGTGTGTGGGTTCATTTCTGGGTCTTCTATTCGGTTCCATTGATCCACTATTTTGTTTCTATGCCAATACTATGCAGTTTTTATTACTATTGCTCTGTAGTACAGCTTGAGATCAGGGATGGAGATACCTCCAGATGATCAACAAGGACATTTGCTCAACTATGTTCGTGGCTGCTTTATTTGTAATAGCCAGAACCTGGAAACAACCCAGATGTCCCTCAACGGAGGAATGGATACAGAAATTGTGGTACTTTTACACAATGGAATACTACTCAGCAATAAAAAAGGAAGAAATCATGAAATTTGCAGGCAAATGGTGGGACCTGGAAACGATCATCCTAAGTGAGGTATCCCAAAAGCAGAAAGAAATATGTGGTATATACTCACTTATATAGACCTACAGGATAGGAAGGTCATGCTGAAATCTACACACCTAGGGAAGATATACAAGAAGGAGGACCCAGGTTGGTATGATCAATGCTCGTTTAGATGAACAATTAGGATGGACATTGAATAGAGGAGAAAACAAGCATCTGGACAGGAGCATACCAAAGAGAACCTCTGTAAGAATCAGCATAGCAATGTATCAAAGCAGATATTAAGACTCACAATCAAGCCCTTGGCAGAGGGCAGGAAGTAATAATAAAAATAGGGGAAGTTAATAAGACTTTGGGAGAACAAGTGCTCCACAAAGACCAAACTGAGAAGGGCACAGGGTCTTATATGAGACAGTTTCTCCAACCAAGGACAATATATGGATATGGCCTGGAACCCCCTCTCATATGTGGCCCATGATAGCTCATTGTCGAACTGAAGACCCTAGTAAGGGAAACAGGGACTATTTCACTCTTGAACTTGATGGCTGACTCTTTGACCCTCCACCATACATGCCAGGGAGTAACAGCCTGGCTAGATCCCAGGGGAGAGCATTGTAGCCAGCCCTGAGGAGACAAGATGAGCTGGGGTTGGATGGAAGGGGAAGAGGTCCTCCCCTGTTGATGGACTTGGAGGGGGTGGGGAGAAGATGAGGGAGGGTTGGAGAGGGTGCGAGGGAATTAGGGAGGAGCTACGCATGGGATGCAAAAAACCTAACCTGTGATTGATATAAAAATAAATAATTTTTTTTAAAAGTACCAATGATGTAAAAAAAATGTAGTTGGGAAGACAGGATGGATACACAGAAAACAATAGTAAAGAACACAAGGTAATATGTTCAGAGAATAGAAGGCTATAGTTCTGTAGATGGAACTACATCTTTGGGGTGACTGATCTAAGCACAAGTGTGCTCTATGGTAGTGTGGCACTCCTGTACTCCTGGGAAGAAAGGAACAGGAAATGCTGCAGGAGTAGACATGAGGAGCCTCCGTGTGGAGGCTGTTACAAGTCTAGGTACTTGAGACTGAGGTGTTGAGAGAAGAAAATCACAGTGGGTAGAACTGAGACGTGTAAAATGTAATATGTCAGTATACGGTGAGGGAATGGGCACCCAACAGAGGAATATATTTGAAGTTATATGTGGTTTTGTTCTTGATTTGGGGTGTTAAGTGGGGAGAAAACAAATGGTTTTGGATGGAAAATTTTTTCATAACCTGAAATTTCACCAAGATATATTAAAAATTCTCATTGGTTTTAAGGTGAAGATTTGGGGAAGGAAGGCTGAAAAAAGATCAATTTTTGAAACAGCATGGGTGTATGAGGTGTGCTGAAGACTCTAAAGGACCATGGATGCAAGTCCAGACTAACAGACGCAGAAAAATTTTCAGTCACTGTAGATGAGGAAGATAAGATATAGCATACTAAAGTCAAATGTAAACAATATCTATTTATAAATATACCCTTACATATGAATCTAGAAGTGAAATTCCAACCTAAAGAGAAGCACTACACCCATGAAAACAAAGAAAATAAATAATATCATAACAGCAAAACCAAAATGATCTCTATCTCTCTCTTTGTCTAGCTCTCTCATCCTTACCCTCACACACCACCACCATTAACAACAACAACAAAACAGGCATCAATAATCATTGGTCATTAATATCTCTCAATATCAATAGTCTCAACCTCCCAATAAAAAGAGAGAGCCTAGTAGAATGGATGTAAAAACAGTATCCATCCTTCTTTTGTGTTCAAGAAACACACCTCAGCATCAAAGATAAACATTAGCTAAGGGTGAGAGGTTGGAACAAGATAATCAAAGCAAATGGACACAAGAAGCAAGCTGATGTAGACATTTTAATATTTAACAAAATAGAATTCAAACCAAAACTAATCAAAAGAGTTGAAGGACACTACATACTCATCAAAGGAAAATTTCATCAAGATGGCATTTCAGTTCTTAACAACTATGCCCCACCCCCCATCTCCACCCACAAAACAAGGGTATACACATATAAGGAAGACTGCTACAGCTTAAAGCACATATTGACACTCACACACTGGTAATGGAAAATTTCAATACTTCATTCTAACCAATGGACATGTGTTCCAAATAAAAACTAAACAGAGAAATACTGGAGCTATCAGATATTATAAACCAAATGGACCTAACAGATATTTACATAACATTTCCCTCTTTTTCTCAGCACCTTGTGGAACTTTCTCTGAAATCAACAACATTCTCAGGCACAAAGAAAGTCTCAACAAATAAAAGAAAATTGCAAGAACTCACAACATTGAATCTTTAGATTCCTTTTGGACAATGGCCATTTTCACTGTTAATCCTACTGATCCATGAGCACTGGAGATCTTTCCATCTTCTGATATCTTTTCAATTTCTTTCTTCAGAGACTTGAAGTTTTTTTCAAATAGATCTTTCACTTCCTTGGTTAGAGTCACACCAAGGTACTTTATGTTTTTAGTGGCTATTGTGAAGGGTGTTGTTTCTTTAAATTCTTTTTCAACGCTTTTGTCTTTGGTATACAGGAGGGCTTCTGATTTTTTTTTTTTGAGTTAATTTGTATCCAGCCACTTTACTGGAGTTGTTTACTGGAGAAATTCTCTGGTTAAATTTTAGGGATCACTCATGTGTACTATCATATAATCTGTTAATAGTGATACTTTGACTTCTTCCTTTCTGATTTGTACCCCCTCGATCTCCTTTATTGCATTGCTGGGATTTCAAGGACAATGTTGAAGAGATATGGAGAGAGTGAACAGCATTGCCTTGCCCCTGATTTCAGTGGGATTGATTTAAGTTTCTCTCCATTGAGTTTAAAGTTGGCTATAGGCTTGCTATATATTGCCTTTATTATGTTTAGGTATGTGCCTTGTATCCCTGATCTCTCCAATACTTTAAACATGAATGGGTATTGAATTTTTTCAAATGCGTTTTCAGCACTAAGGAGATTATCTTGTGGTTTTTCTCCTTCAGTTTGTTTATATGGTGCGTTACATTGATGGATCTCCATATATTAAACCACCTTTGAATGCCTGTGATGAAGCCTACTAAGTCATGGTGGATGATATCTTTATGTGTTCTTGGATTTGGTTTGCCAGTATTTTATTGAGTATTTTGTATCAAAATACAAACACAATTCTTTACAGACTGTGAAAGAAAAATTCTCAACTTCATATGGAAAAACAAAACAAAACAAAACCTGAATTTCCAAAACCATCCTGTACAACAACGCATCATACAGAGGTATCTCCATCCCTGATCTCAAGGTGTACTACAGCGCTATAGTAATAAAAATGGCATGGCATTGGCATAGGAACACAATGGTAGATCAATGGAACTGAAGAGAAGACACAGAAATAAATCCACATACAGATACTTGATTTTTGACAAAGAATTCAAAACCATACAACGGAAAAAAGACCGTTTCAACAAATGATGCTGGATTAACTGGATATCTACATATAGAAAAATGAAATTAGATCCATATTTATCACCCTGCACAAAACTAAAATCCAAGTGGATCAAAGACCTCAACATAAAACCAGACACACTATATCAGTTAGAAGAAAAAAGGCGGAAGAGCCTAGAACTCATTGGCACAGGATACAACCTCCTGAACAGAACACCAACAGCACAGGCTCTAGGATCAATAATCGATAAATGGGACCTCATGAAACAGAAAAGCTTCTGTAAAGCAAAGGAGACTGTCATCAGAACAAAATGGCAGCCTACAGACTGGGAAAGGATCTTCACCAACATTATATCTGACAGAGGGCTAATATCCAGAATATACAAACAATTAAAGAATTTAAAAAGCAACAAATCAAGTAATCCAATTAAAATATGGGGTACAGAGCTAAACAGAGAATTCCCTCTAGAAGAATAGTGAATGGCACAGAAACAATTAAACACTTAGTCATCAGGGAAATACAAATGAAAATGACCCTGAGATTTCTCCTTACACCAACCAAAATGGCTAAGATCAAAAACTCAAGTGACAACACATGCTAGAGAGGATGTGGAGAAAAGGGAACTCCGTTGCTGGTGGGAATGTAAACTTGTACAACCACTTTGGAAACCAATCTGGCACTTTCTCAATTAGGAATAGTGCTTCCACAAGATCCAGCTATACCACTCCTAGACATATATCCAAAATATACTCAAGTACACAAGAACATTTATTCAACCATGTTCATAACAGTTTTATTCATAATAGGCAGAGCCTGGAAACAATCCAGATGTTCCTCAAAGGAGGAATGGGTACAGAAACTGTGGTACATTTACACAACGGAATACTACCCAGCAATTAAAAACAAGGAAACCAGGAAATTTGCAGGCAAATTGTGGGATCTAGAAAAGATCATCCTGAGCGAGGTATCCCAGAAGCAGAAATACACACGTGGTATATATTCACCTATAAGTGGATACTAGACCTATAAGATAGAATGAACATACTAAAATCTGTACACCTAAAGAAGCTAAACAAGAAGGAGGTCCCGGGGTAAGATGATCAACATTCACTTAGAAAGACAAATGGGATGAACATTGGAAGTAGGAGAAAACAATAAACAGGACAGGAGCCTACCATAGAGGGCCTCTGAAAGACTCTACCTAGCAGTATATCAAAGCAGATGCTGAGACTCATAACCAAACCTTGGGCAGAGTGAAGGGAATCATATTAAAGAAGGGGGAGTTAGCAAGACCTGGAGAGGACAGGAGTGCCATAAGGACGAAAAATATCTGGGCACAGGGGTCTTTTCTCCAACCGATGACCATGCATGGATATAACCTAAAACCCCTGCTCAGACATAGCCCATTGCAGCACAGCATCCAAGTGGGTTCCCCTTGTAAGCGGAATAGAGAATGTCTGTGACATGAACTCAGTGGCAGGCTCCTTGACATCTCCCCCTGCCCCTCTGAGGGGGGAGCAGCCTTGCTAGGCCACAGAGGAGGACGTTGCAGCCAGTCCTGATGAGACCTCATAAGCTAGAGTCAGATGGAAGGGGAGGAGGACCTCCCCTATCAGTGGCCTTAGAGAGGGACAGGGAGGAGATGAGGTAGGACAGGTGGAATTGGGAGGGAAGGCGGGAGAGGGCTACAGCTGAGATACAAAGTAAATAAACTGTAATTAATGTAAAAAATAAAAAGGAAAAAATATACATATTAGAAAATAAAAGATATACTTCACAGCATCGTATAAGGTCACTACGGATAAAGCTGGATATCAACAACAACAGAAATAATAAGAAAATTACAAAGTACTAGAAACTGAAAAACTCTACTGAAAGAAAAACAGATCAAAAGAGAAAAAAGAAAAAAATTAAAGACCTTCTAGAATTCAATGAAAATAAATACACGGTATACTCAAACTTAAGTAGTTCTAGGAGGCCTTATGTGCCTACATTAAAAAAAAAAATTGAAGGTACCGCATATTAACAACTTAACAGCACACCTAAAAACTCTAGAACAACAAAAAAAGTGAGCATGCCCAAGAGGAGTAGATGGCAATAATCAAACTGAGGGTTGAAATAAAAAAAAATTTAAATTAAATTAAAACAGGGAACAATACAAAGAATCAATGAAACAAAAAGTATGTTTTTTTTAAGAATATCAACAAGATAGATAAACCTTTAGCAAACTAACTAAAAGACTGAAAAAGAATATTCAAATTGACAAAATCAGAAACTAACAGCAAACATGAAGGAAATCCAGAGAATCGTAAGGGCATACTGTAAAAACCTGTATTCCTCCAATTGTAGAATCTAAAAAAAAGTGAACAATTTTTAATAGATATATTATAGGTCTAGTATCCACTTATAAGTGAGTATATACCATGTGTGTGTTTCTGCTTCTGGGATACCTCGCTCAGGATGATCTTTTCTATATCCCACCATTTGCCTGCACATTTCATGATTTCCTTGTTTTTAATTGCTGAGTACTATTCCATCGTGTGAATGTACCACAATTTCTATATCCATTCCTCAGTTGAGGGACATGTGGGTTGTTTCCAGGTTCTGGCTATCATGAATAAAGCTGCAACAAACATGGTTGAACAAATGTCCTTGTTGTGTACTTGAGCTTATTTTGGATATATGCCTAGTAAAATCTGTACACTTAAACAAGCTAAACAAGAAGGCCTCTGGGTACGATGATCAATTCTCACTCAGAAAGACAAACAGGATGTACATTGGAAGAAGGAGCAAACAGGAAACAGAACAGGAGCCTACCACAGAAGGCCTCTGAAAGACTTTACCCAGCAGTGTAGCACAGCAGATGCTGACACTCAACCAAACTTTGGGCAGAGTGCAGGGAGTCACATGAAAGAACAGAGAGTTAGTTAGTCCTGGAGAGGACAAGAGCTCCACTAGGAGAGCAACAGAACCAAAATGTCTGGGCATAGGGGTCTTTTCTGAGATTGATACTCTAACCATCAACAATTCATGCACATAACCTAGAACCCCTGCACAGATGTAGCCCATGGCATCTCAGTAACTAAATGAGTTCCCTAGTAAGAGGAGCAGGGACAGTCTCTGACATGAACTCAGTGGCTGATTCTTTGACCACCCCCCACTGAGGGGGGAGCAGCCTTGCCAGGCCACAGAGGAAGACATTGCAGCCAGTCCTGATGAGAATTGATAAGCTAGGGTCAGATGGAAGGGAAGAGAGGACCTCTGCTATTTGTGGACTTGGAGAGGGCCTTGGGAGGAGATGAGGGAGGGAAGGTAGTATTGGGAGGGAATGAAGGAGGGGCTACAACTGAGATTCAAAGAGAATAAAATTTAATTAATGTAAAAAATAAAAATTTAATTAAAAAACTAAAAAAAGATACCACTTATTAAAGTAAAATTATGATCAGATACACAATTTAAACAGACCAATTACACCTAGTGAAATAGAAGCTGTCACTGAAAGTGTCAGCACCCTAGTCCCCAAAAATGTCCAGCGCCAGATAGCTTTAGCACAGGATTCTACAAGACTTTCAAAGAAGAGTTAACACCAATACTCCTCCCCAAAATAGGAACAAAAGAAACATTGCCTAATTCATTTTATGAAGACACAGTTACCATAATAACTGAATCACACGAAGACTCAACAATAATAATTACAGACAAATTTCCCTTTTGTATATAGATGTAAAAATGTTCATTAAAATACTTTCAAATCAAGTCAAAGAACAGATTAAAAATATCATCCCCTATGATCACATGTGCTTCATCCCAGAGATGCAAGAATGGTTTAATATATGAAAATCAGTAAATGTAATCCACTATATGAACTAACTAAAAGAGGGAAAAACTCGCATGATATTCTCATTAGATGCAGTAAAGGCTTTTGACAAAATCCAATAACCTTTCAAGAGTCCTGCAGAAATCATGAGTTCAACGGACATACCTCAATACAATAAAGGCCATTTACATCAAATTCATAGCCAACATCTATTTCAATGGAGAGAAACTCAAAACAATTCCACCAAAATCAGGAACAAGACAAGGGTCCATTCTCTCCATGTCTGTTCTTTATAGTACATACAGTATTAGCTAAAGGAAAAAGAAAACTGAAGGGGATCAAGGGGATACAAATTGGAAAGGAAGAAATCAAAGTGTTTATATTTGTACGTGATATAGTAGTATACATAAGCCACCCTAAAAATTCCACTAGGAAATTTGGACAGCCAATATACACTTTTATCAAAGTGGCTGGATGCAAGATTAACTAAAAAAAAAAGAAATATTAGCCCTCCTAAACACAAATGACAAATGGACTGTGAAAGATATTAGGAAAAGACATCCTTCACAATAGCCTCAGGTAATATAAAATGTCCTGGCTTAACTCTAACCAAGCAAGTGAAAGATCTCTACAATAAAAACTTACAGTTTTTGAAGAAAGAAATTAAAGATTATATCATACCATAAAAAGATCTTGTATGCTCATGGATCAGTAGAATTAACAGTAAAAGTGGCTATCCTACCAAATAAAAATTCCAGCACAGTTCTTTTTCTATATAGATATTTTTATAATTTTTTATTTTTTATATTAATCACAAGTTATTTACTTTGTATCCCAGCCATAGCCCCCTCCCTCATTCCCTCCCAGTCCCACCTCCCTTCCTTCATCTCCTCCCTGCCCCTTTCCAAGTCCACTGCTGGGGGAGGTCCTCCACCCTTCCATCTGACCCTAGCTTATCAGGTATCTTTAGGACTGGCTGCCATGTCCTCCTCTGTGGCCTAGCAAGGCTGCTCCTCCCTTGGGGGGTGGGGGGGTGTCAAAGAGCCAGCCATTGAGTTCATGTCAGAAATAGTCCCTGTTCTCCTTACTAGAGTACCCACTTGGATACTGACCTACCATGAGCTACGTCAGAGCAGGGATTCTAGGTTATATCCATACATGGTTCTTGGTTGGAGAAACAGTCTTATAAAAGACCCCTGTGCCCTGATATATTTGGTCCTTGCGGAGCTCCTGTCCTCTCCAGTTCATACTAACTCCCCCTTCTTTCATATGATTCCCTGTATTCTGCCCAAAGTTTGGTTATGCTTCTCGGCATCTGCTTTGATACAGTGCTGGCCTCTTTCAGAGGCCCTCTGTGGTAGGCTCCTGGGCTGTTATTTGTTTTCTCCTACTTCCAATGTCCATCCCATTTGACTTTCTAGGTGAGATCTGATCATCTTACCCCGGGTCCTCTTTCATGTTTATCTTCTTTAGGTGTAGAGATTTTAGTATGTTTTTCCTGTCTTGTCAGTCTAGTACCCACTTATAAGTGAGTATATACCACCAGCCAGTTCTTTACAGACCTTGAAAATACAACTTTCTATGTAACAAACAAACAGCAATAAAACACCTAGGACAGCTAAAACAATCCTGAACAGTAAAAGAACTGCTGGAGGTATCACCATTCCCAATTTCAAGATATGCTACAGAGCTATAATAATAAAAACCACATATTATTGGTATTAAAAAGAGACATTGCTTAATAGGATATAATTGAAGACTCCATCATAAATATATACAACTATGCACTCCTGATTTTAATAAAAAGCCTAAAAATACACAGTGGAAAAAAGACAGCATTTTCCACATATGGTACTGGTGAAAGTGGATGTCTGCATGTAGAAGATTGCAAATAAGATCAAAGACCTCAACCTAAAACCAGATATGCTGAATCTAACAGAAGCAAAAACAGGGAATAGTCTTTAAAGCACTGGCACAGGAGACAACTTTCAAAACAGAACACCAATAGCGTAAGTACTAAGATCAACAAAAATAAAAAGCTTCTGTAATGGCAAAGAACATCATCAAAAGGACAATGAAGCAGTCTACAGAATAAGAAAAGATTTTTGAATGTAGTTGAGTAAATGTCCATGTTGCATGGTTTACCATCTTTCGGATATATGCCCAGGAGTGGTATAGCTTAATCTTGAGGTAACACTATTCCTAATTTTCGTCAAAAGTGCCAGACTGATTTACAAAATGGTTGTACAAGTTAACATTCCCACAAGCAATGGAGGAGGGTTCCCCTTTATCCACAACCGCTTTAGCATGTGTCGTCCATTGAGGTTTTTTTTTTGTTTTTTTTTTGTTTTTTGTTTTTTTTTTTTTTTTTTTAGTCATTCTGATGGGTGTAAAGTGGAATCTCATAGCAGCTTTATTCATGGTAGCCAGATTCTGGAAACAACCTAGATGTCCCTCAACTGAAGAATGGATATAGAAATTGTACACAATGGAATTCTACTCAGCAATTAAAAACAAGGAAATCAAGAAATTTGAAGGCAAATGGATAGAACTAGAAAAGATCATCCTAAGTGAGGTAACCCAGAAGCAGAAAGATACACATGGTATATACTCAATAATAAGTGGATATTAATCATATAACATATTAATCATATAACATAGAATAAACATACTAAAAGCTTCAAGGAGGACCCTAGGGAAAATGCTTAATCCTCATTCAGAAGGGCAAACAGGATAGACATTGGACATAGGAAAAGACAGTAAACAGGACAGGAGTCTACCACAGAGAACCTCTGAAAGACTTTACCCATCAGGATATTGAAGCAGATACTGAGACTCATAGGCAACTTTGAGCAGAGTGCAGGGAATCTTACAGAAGAAGGAGGAGATAGAAAGACATGGAGGGGACAGTAGCTCCACAAGGAGACCAACATAGCCAAAAAAAATCTGGGCTCAAGGGGTCCCACAGAGACTGATCAATCAACCAAGAACTATGCCTGGTGAGGACCAAGACACCCTGCTCAGATGAAGCTCATGGGCATCTCAGTCTCCATGTGGGTTCCCTAGTAAGGAGAGCAGGGGCTGCCTCTAACATGGACTTAGTGCCTGGCTCTTTGATCACATTCTCCTGGTGAGGTGGCCTAACTATGCCACAGTAAAAGGGAATCCAGACAGTCTGGATAAGACAATCTTGATGAGAGCTGATAGGCTAGGGTCAGATAGTAGGAGAGGAGGACCTCCCCTATCAGTGGACTAGTAGAGGGACGTGGAGGGGAATGGAAGGAGTGTGGCATCAGGAGGAAATGAGGGAGAGGGCTACAGCCGGAATACAAAGTAAATAAATTTTAATAAATAAGAATAAACAAAAAATTAAAACAAAAAGACTTTTACCAATTCTACATTCCCAGTAAATGACTAATTGCCAAAGAACTAAAGAAAGTAGATACCAAAAAATAATAATCTAATTAAAAATAGGTACAGATCTAAACAGAATTTTTTCATTAATTAATTTATCACTTTACAGCTTGATCGCAGATCTTCCTGTCTCTCCTCCCAGTCCCACCCTCATATCCTCCTCTGTCCATTCCAGTTTTCCTTCTCAGAGACAGGGAGGATCCCCTTGGGTACCAGCCCACCCTGGCACATCAAGTTGAATTAGGACTAAGCACATTCTCTCCCACTGATGCCAGAAAAAGCAGCCCTGCTAGGGGAAAGGGATCCAAAGGCAGGCAACAGAGTCAGAAATAGCCCCCACTTCAATTGTTAGGGGATTCACATAAGGAACAAGCCACATATCTGCTAAATATGTGTAGGTGGCCTAGGTCCAGCACATGGACTCTCTTTGGTTGGTTCAGTCTCTGTGAGCCCCCATGGGCCCAGTTAGTTTTCTCTGTAGGTCTTCTTATGGTGTTCTTGACCTCTCTGGCTCCCTCAATCCTTCCTTCAACGCTTTTATGAGACTCAGATGATATAATAGTATACATAAGTGAACCCAGAATTCTAACAGAGAACTCCTACAGCTTATAAACACCTTCATCCAAGTGGCTGGATTAACTTAAAAAAAATCAGAAGCCTTCCTTTATACAAGAAATAAACAGGCTGAGAAAGAAATTAGGGAAATAACACCATTTACAAATAATATAAAATGTCTTGATGTAACTCTAACCAAACATGTTAAAGACCTGTATAATAAGAACTTCAAGTCTCTGTAGAAAAAAATGAAGAAGATATCAGAAGATGGAAAAATCTCCCACGCTCATTGATTGGTGTGATTAACATGGTAAAAATTGGCATCTTACCGAAAGCAATCTACAGATTCAATGTAATTCCCATCAAGATTCCAACACAGTTCTTTACAGACTGTGAAAGGACAATTATCAATTTCATATGGGGGAGAAAAACAAAAACAAAAACAAAACAAGAAAGCTAAAGCAATCCTGTACAATAAATACCATCTGGAATGGTATCAGCATCCCAGATTTCAAGCTGTGCTACAGAGCAATACTAATAAAAACAGCATGGCATTGGCATAGAAACAGATAGGTTGATGAACAGATTTAAACTGGAGATCCAGAAATAAACTCACACACTTATGGGCACTTAATATTTTTTTGTTCTTTTCTTTCTAGGTTATCTGGACGTAACCTAGATATTCCTCAACCAAAAAAAAAAAATCAGATAAAGAGAATGTGATAGTTTTACACAATGAAGTTATCACTCAGCTGTTTTTTTTTAAATGACATCATGAAAATTTCAGTCACATGAATAGAACTAGAAAAAAATCATCCTGAATGAAGTAACCTAGACCCTGAAAGACAAATATGGTATTCATTTATAGGTGGATATTAGACATTAAATACATGATAATCAAGTTACAATTTATAGACTCTGAGAGGTTAGATAAAGAGGAGGTCTCTGCAGGAGGCAGGGAGGGGCACATGAATCTTCTTTGGATGGGGAAATAGAATTTTGGGGGGTAGGCTAGAGCAGGTAGGAACAAGAGATGGAGGGATCATGTGAGAGAAGGAAATGAGATGGGGGAATTAAGTGCAGGGAGAGACAGCTGTAACTGGAGGACACTTGGGGGTTGGTGTGCAAACCTAGTGCAGGGGAAACCTTCTGTTATCAATGAAGGTAATCCTAGTGAGGACTCCTAGTAATGGATGATACTTAATCTCAAATGCCCTCAAAGCTCATGTGCTTCAGCCAGGCAAAAGTTTCAGTGCATTCAATTGAACTATGGTCAACAGGTCTCTTGGAAATTCCTGAACAACAGCCCAGGCTGATGCTAAGACAAAAGGTTGCTCTCCATATATTGACTGAAGGGCTCACAGAGGACAACACCTACATAACTCATTGAACATGGAAAAGTCAAGGTGGTGCCTACGTGAAACCTCCACTTCTATGTTCTTATCTCTTTGGTGTGGGAAGGTACACTGAAGGCTATTAAAGATAAATGTGGACACAAAACCAGCTACAAAGACTTTGATCTACAATCTATACTACCTTCAGAATGTGCTAGGGCAGTGATGGCACAGAACTTGTGGGAACAGTCAACCAGAGTCTAATTTGACCATGACCCACTCCATGGGAAAAAAAAACATAGCTGACACTGTTTTGAAATGAATCCTAATGATATTCTGCTGTACTCATAGACATCATCATAGAGGCTTCCTCTGGCAGTAGATGAGAACAGGTGCAGAGAGACTCGGATCCAAAAATTACGAGAAGAGAGAGAGGAGGTCTCCATTAAATCCCTCACCTCAGACTTCATGGAATCCCATAGAATAGAAGGCAAAAATATTGTCAGTCACAGAGAATGGAGGACACCAGTAGAACAAGGCCCTCTGAAGTAAGGAAGGAAGGTACATAAGAGCCCACAGAAACTGAAGCAGCAAGCACAGAGCCTATATGGGTTTATACCAGGTCCTCTCCATATATTATAGTTATTAGCTTAGTGTTTTTATTGGACTCCTGACTATGAGGATGAGTGTGCCTCTGACTTCTTTGCCTGCTCTTAGGAACTCTTTCTCTTGTTGGATTGTTCCATCCAAGTTTGATATGAAAGTTTTCCCCTCATTTTTTTACATTTTATTTTGTTGTGTTATCTCTTAGATGCCTGCTCATTTCTACTAAGAGACAGAAAGGGGGTGGATGTGGAGGGGAGGTAAGGAGGAAAAACAGTATCAGGATATCTGTGTGAGAAAAGAAAATTTTCAAGAAAAGGAAAAGAATAAAAATAAAAAGGCATAAGTGTCTTTCAAAAAAGAAGTTATTTTTCCAGGATACCATCAAAAAGAGCCCCTACACCTTCGCATTTTTATATCAAAAGAGCTGCAGTAGCGAAGGGAGAGAAGGGAGAATAAGAGAAGAATGGGTTGTAGTAAAAGTATACTCTGTCAGTCCCCTGGCAAGGATATACAAAAAAAAGCCCTTTCTGAATTCTCTCAATCACAAGAGGGGAAAAGATCTCCTGATGTACTGAAGAAGTCTGATTGTGCTAGCCTTTGCTTTCTTCCCTGGACTGCTCAGTGAAACTCCAGAAGAAGTGGGCAGGGATAGGTGTTCAGGGTATTTATGGGCAGAGAACCCAAAGCATGTGAGAGATGTTTATTCACTCTGCTAGTCAATGCCCACTTTATCCTGAATGCATGTTTAGATGGCATTCAAAGAACGGTTTAATCATAGACTGAAAACCTCTACTTGCCTTCTACGTTAGTCTCCTATGACTAAGGACATTTTGTTAAAATTAAGAGTACAATACCTAAGATGCTTGGGACAGTTCCTCACTGAAATTCCTCATTAGCACCATCAAATCATATAAAGACTTTCCATAGAAGGGCCACTACTAAATCATAACTATTCACAAATACATCTAAGATTGTGAAATACTGCAAAGCACTGGAAAAAATGAGTTAAAAGTATTTCAATCTAACAATTAATTTCAAATTCAAAACCTCACTAAGAGTATAATTTCACAAAATTATGATAATAAAGTATTCAGTTTTTCTTAGAAGTTTATGTACTATCACTATAATATATTTTGGAGGCAATTTTTCCTTTCTCTCCATTGCTATAAATCATATCACTTTATGTGACTCCAGTAACAAAAATGGTGGTAGTATAACAAAAAGATATATGGCTTCCAATTTGACTGGCTATATTTGCCTAAATCACTTCTGTTTGAAAACAAAACTTCTTGAAGCTAAATGTGAAGGTCAAACAAAAATCCCCTGACTGTTCCAGAATGGTAATGCTTTGTGATAGTGAGAATAAATCACATGTCTGGAAGAGAAAGCCAATATAGAATTTGTTGTGCAGGATGTGTGAGTTTTCAGATGCATAAGCCTTAAAAGGAACCGCCTATTAAATCTAGCTAACAGTAATTGCTATGTTCCACTGCCTCTACAAGGTGAACGCTAAGGCGACTGCTGATTATCCCTGGTACTTACAAACTGATAGCAGATAAGCCTAATAGGATTTCTAATAAGTAGCTGTGATTTTTTTTTTCTTTCTCTTTTCCAGCTCTGTGAAGTGGAAATTGTGCAGGCAAAACTAAAAAAAAAAAAAAAAAAAAAAAAAAAAAAAAAAAAAAAAAAAAAAAAAAAAAAAAAAAAAAAAAAAAAAAAAAAAGGCTTCCTTTTGGTCCTAAGGCATGCCTTGATTATCAAACTTGGTTACCACATAAATCCTCCAAGAATACATCATATCAAAGGTACAGCTGGATCAGGCATGGTGAACTGTCCTAAATCCTAAATAAAATCATTCTGGCAGCTGTGTTATGAAGAAAGTTTGTCAGTAAAGTCCCAAAGCAGCACTTGCAATCAATTTATTAAGAGAAATTGTAGGCAATGGACCTGGAAGACTGCTGCTCCCATGGAATTATGATCTGATTCTTTACATATAAATAGAAAAGTCCTGATGTTTAACTACCAACATGCACAATTTTTCCAATTCACTTACACTTTACCAATTGTGTGCACAGTGTGTGTGTGTGCCTGCCCATGTGTGCACTCTATATTCATCTGCCAAATGTCTATTCTGTATGTGTGCTTGTTCACATTTACAAGCTGTGTCTATTTGCATTTGTATTGAGATGTGCCTGCCCACATGTGTACTATGTATGCCTGGCCATAGGTACACTGGGTATGTGCTTACTAATTAATTAAAAGCGTATATGTATGACAATGCAATAAAGAAAACACATAAACCATGTCAAAGATACAGCTGGATCAGGCACGGTAAACTGGATGAAAGAGTCAAAGAAACAATAATCCTAATTCCTACTTCATGGATAAGAGAAGGGATGTTTAAACAAAAACCTGAAGGATGATAGGAAAATGTCCTGACACTTTAATTGGCATTGAAACTTTACTGTAGTAAATGGTACTGATAGTGCTTTGCCCACAGATGTCTTCAAGACAGTTGTTTAAGTATACCCATGCCACAAATGTCTTCAGAATAGCATCTCAGATGTACACCTGCCCAAGGGTGTCTTCAGAACCCTCTTTCATGCCACTTCTACTGACAAGAATTCTAGTCATCAATGGTTTCTTGACTTGAACTCATGGTTTGCTTAAAATATCTATAGCTCTCAAACCTTGAACTTAACCATTGAAGGATAGTAAATTGTCAATATCCAAGCTTCTCTTGGGACACACATAGTTGAGTTTTATTGACTCTGGCTTTCTTTTTGTTTTTTTCTATCTCACATCCAAGTGGAAATATATAAGTAGGTAAAATATATATTATGAGAATGAGGTATTCATCTAAATGTGGACATCATTGGCATAGTGATGATATCACACTCTTGACATGGTACTGCTTTAGGTTGCCTGGGGGAAAATAACGTCAAGTAAAGGAGAAGACCTTGGATCAGGCTCTGACTTCTAAAGAAGCCATAAGAACAGAGAACATTTGCAAGTGGTCTAGTGAAAAGGAACATTTTGCTAAAGTTCAGTTCTTAGGGCTATGTATGTATTTGTTTTAGCTAGAATGGGAATGGCCTTCAAAGGTTCATATGTTTCAGTACTTCATCCCTGGTTGGTAGAACTGTTTGAGAAGTATTAGGAGATGTACCCTTGTTGGAAAAAGGGCTTCCCTGGGTGAGGGGGCCTTTGAGTTTTCAAAAGTCTGTACTGCACCTAGACTTTCTCTCTCTCTCTCTCTCTCTCTCTCTCTCTCTCTCTCTCTCTCTCTCTCTCTCTCTCTCTCTCTCTCTCTCTCTCTCTCTCTCTCTCTCTCTCTCTCTCTCTCTCTCTCAATCCTGCATTTGAATCAGGATTGTAAGTTCTCAGCTACTGCTCCACTGCCATTCCCATCTTCCTGCTGTCAAGCTATTAACCATGATGTTCATGGACTCTAACCCTCTGAAACTGTAAGCTCTAAATAAGTTATTTTTCTACAAATTTCTTTGCCTATGGTGTCTTATGATAGTCACAGAAAAGTAACAGCTGGAGAGATGGCTCAGGGGTAAGGAGTAGTGCTTTCTCTTTCAGAGGTCCCGAGTTCAATTCCCAGCAACCACATGGTTGCTCACAACCATCTATAATGAGATCTGGTGCCCTCTTCTGGCGTTCAGGTGTACATGCAGGCAGAAAATTGTATACATAATAAACTAAATAAATCTTAAAAGAAAAGAATCAAAGAAAAGTAAATCTTAATAATTCTTGGTCTCTACAGATTAGCTTCTGAATAGGATGTCTCACTGACATGTTATGGTCTTTAAATATGCTATAAATGATATGGTCTTTAAAATCTTCTTTGAAATGTTCTTATATATCTGAAATGAATTCAGAAATATACTAAGACCTACTACATTCATTCAATAGGAGAAAAATTATCCAGCAAACAATGGTAATGGTATAAACTTAAGAGGTTACAGGTTATTTTTGGAAATTTATCTTTCCATATTTGTTTCTGAAATTTTACATCAATAATTCAATTGAAAAATGTTGAATTGAATTTACTTGCTGTCCATGTCCTCTGTAGCTCCTTGTGTTAATGAATAAACAAATAAATACCACAAATGATCGATACGTTATTCATAGATATATGAAAATTCTAGACTCATAATGGTGTGGACTTAAGCGATGGCTCAGCTATTAGGAGTGCTTGTTGCTTTCACAGATGACACAGCTCATTCCCAGCACCCACATTAGTTGTGAATCACAAACACCTGCAATTCAAGCTCCAGGGAATCTCTTATAGTCTTCACTGACACCCACATTCACATACAAAGTTGCTCTTCTTTCCCAGAGACATGTGCTCATACACATAATTAAAAGTTTTCTTATCTTTAAAAATAATAAATAAAAGAAAACGTCTTAATAATTGTGCCTTTCTAGAGTGCAGGGAATCATATGAAAGGGGGGGGGGGGTTAGTATGACCTGGAGAGGACAGGAGCTCCACAAGGACCAAATATATCAGGGCCCAGGGGTCTTTTATCAGACTGTTTCTCCAACCAAGGACCATGTATGGATATAACCTAGAACTCCTGCTTGAATGTAGCAAATAGTAGCTCAATATCCAAGTGGGTACCCTAGTAAGGGGAACAGGGACTATTTCGGAAATGAACTCAATGGCTGGCTCTTCGCCTCCCTTGCCCCCCAAGGGAAGAGCAGCCTTGCTAGGCCACAGAAGAGGACATTGCAGCCAGTCCTGAAGAGGCCTGATAAGCTAGGGTTAGATGGACTGGGAGAAGGTCCTCCCCTATCAGTGGACTTGGAAAGGAACAGGGAGGAGATGAGGGAGGGATGGGGGGATAGGGAGGGAATGCGGGAAGGGGCTATGGCTGGGATACAAAGTACATAACCTGTGATTAATATAAAATA
>CM053765.1:52528310-52571027 GCA_028658305.1 Pachyuromys duprasi
CCATCTGGCCCAGGGCTTTTTTTCGTAGGGAGGCTGTTGATGACTTCTTCTATTTCCTTGGGGGATATAGGTCTATTCAATCTTCCTATCTGATCTTGGCTTAGTTTAGGTAGGTGGAATCTCTCAAGAAAACTGTCCATTTCATTGAGATTTTCAAATTTTGTGGCATATAGGCTTTGGTAGTAAGACCTAATGATTGTTTGGATTTCCTCAGTGTCTGTAGTTATGTCCTCCTTTTCGTTTCTGATTTTGCTGATTTGGACCATTTCTCTGTGCCTTTTTGTTAGTTTCGCTAGGGGCTTGTCTATCTTGTTGATTTTCTCAAAGAACCAGCTCTTGGTTTCATTGATTCTTTGAATAGTTTTATTTGTTTCTAATTGATTGATTTCAGTCCTGAGTTTGATTATTTCCAGCTGTCTGCTCCTCTTAGGTGTACCTGCTTATTTTTTCTCTAGAGCTTTCAGTTGGGCCATTAAATTGCTTGTATGAGAGGTTTCAAATTTCTTCTTGAAGGCACTTAGTGCTATGAACTTTCCTCTTAGCACTGCCTTCATTGTGTCCCATAAGTTTGCGTATGTTTTGCTTTCATTTTCATTGAATTCTAGGAAGGCTTTAATTTCTCTCTTAATTTCTTCCTGAGATTCCTTCTGTTAAACATTTTTTCTCTTTCTTTTTATTGAGCATCAGTTGTCTCATACAACACAGCCAGACTAGTTTCTCTCCCTCTATTCCTCCCAACAGCTTCCCTACATCCTATCTCCTCTGGATCCACCTCTTTTCTGTTTCCACTTTAGAAAAGAACGGGCCTCCAAGAGACAGCAACCAAACAAGACAAAGCAAGATACAATCAGACAAGGTGAGAGCCCTCACAGCAAGGCTGGACAAGTCAGTCCGATAAATAAATAAATAATAAAAAGTCTCAGAACAAGCAAAAGAGTAAGAGATGCACCAGCACCCACTGCTAGGAATCCCACAAAAGCACCAAGTTAACAACCATGATGTTTAAGCAGTGGACCTGGTGCAGATCCGTGAAGGTCATGTACTTGCTACTTCAGTCTCTATGAACCTATTTGTGCCTTGTAAAATTGATTCAAGTGGTCCATGGTCTGCTGGTATCTCCATCCCCCTTTTACTTCTGACTCCTACCATCTTCCCCTGTTCGATTTGGTTCTCCAGCGGAGGGGAGGGAGTTAATGGAGATCTCCAGTTGAGGCTCTGTGTGTGTATGTGAGAGTCTGTCTTTCTCTTCCTGCTTCTCCTTCCCCTTCTCTGTTTCTTCCTCTCCCTCTCTCTATAAAGTCTGGGTGTGAGTCTCTGTAACTGCCTTCATCTGCTACCAGAAGATGCCTCTTTGGTGACAATTAGATAAGGCACTGATCCATTAGGATAGCAGAATAATTTTAGGAATCATTTCATAGATTTTTTTGGTTGTGTTTGGTTCTACCTTAGGTTTCTGGGATATCTCTTCTGTTCTTTAGTTGGTAATGAGCTCTAGTTTTCAGTGATGGGAGTTGTAGTCATTGATTCGAGGTCTCTCCTCTTTCTGATACAGTTTGTGCTACAATTTACTTTCAAATAGCACAATTGCATCCATGTACTGTGTACATTATTTTCTTTTTCCACTTTTAAAAATTTTTTTGAATATTAGTACCAGTTTATTAACTTTATATCCCTGCTGTACCCACTCCCTTATTCCCTCCCCATCCTATCTTCCCTCCCTCATCTCCTCCCTGCCCTTTCCAAGTCCACTGATAGGGGAGGACCCCCTCCCCTTTCCTCTGACCCTGGCTTATCAGGTCTCTTCAGGACTGGCTGCAAAGTCCTCTGTGGCCTGGCAGGGCTGCTCCTCCCTGGGTGAGGGGGGAGGTCAAAGAGCTCACCACTGAGTTCATGTCAGAGATAGCCCCTATTCCCCTTAATAGGCTACTCATTTGGATACTGAGCTACAATGGGCTATGTCTGAGTAGAGGTTCTAGGTTATATCTATATATGGTCCTTGGTTGGAGAAACAGTCTCATAAAAGACCCGTGTGCCCAGATGTATTAGGTCCTTGTGGAGCTCCTATCCTCTCCAGGTCTTACTAACTCCCCCTTCTTTCATATGATTCCCTGCACTCTGCCCAAGGTTTGGTTCCGTGTACATTGTTTTCACCTTTATTTAGTTCAAACTACTTCCTCATTTATTGCTTAGTTTATATTTTAACTCATGAGTTATTTAAATACACATATTTTCAAATATTCAAATATTTCAAGATTTCCTCTATCATTCCCACTAATTCCATTACTAGTTTATTTAATTATAGTCACAGAACATAAATTATTTCTGCATTATTAAGATATGTTTAATAGCAGTCATATAATAAAATGGTAAATGTGTACTTAAAAACCTTTATTTTTATCATTGTTAGCTAGGGTGTTTTGTGAGTATCAATTAGAGCGAGTTGGTTTGTGGTTTCTCTGCTATCCATTTTGTGGTGGTTGTTGTTGTATATTGTTTCTGGTAAGAAGGTACATCAGATCTGAAGTTTCATCTTGTCCAGTCAGTTGGAGTTTGCATCATTTTTAGTACAACATACTGCAATCTAAAAGCTAATATTAATGGGTTCTTGTCCTGTATAAGCGTTTGTTATTTGGACTTTACACGCTGTTGCCCAGTTTAATCCTTTCAGTAGCTCCAATTGTACTGATGATAACTGTCATAATATTTTGGCATTTATTATCCCATGATATCAACATATAATATAAAGACCATGGTATTTATTTTGCTAAAATTCAAAAAATATAAAAATAATTTCAAAATTTAAAACATTTAGTCTTAAAATATGCATTACAAAATTCTTCTTCAAACATTTCTTCTAGAAGAAAAGATTAATTCTTCAGGGAGCACTGGCAATTAGATTTATAATTATTTAAAACACACTGTACCTTTTATAAGAAATATTAAAATGCACTATACTTTTTCAAATGTATAATCACTAAAGAATTGATTATAATAGTTTAGGTAGTCTTAACATTTTTCCTTCTTAAATAATATTTTTCACAATAAAAAACCAAAAATAATAGATTAATAGCCATTAGTGAGTCATAAAGGCATATTTCTTAGGAGTCAGCCAGAGTTTCCTTATTGTTTTCTTTCTGTTCTGTCTAGGGGTCTTGGTGTTGGGACATGTACAACCACAGCACCATCAGCCATCAGTAGCTGAAAACATCCAAATCTTTGCTACCTTCCTGAGGAAAGGCTTCTTTTTTTAAATTAAATTTTTATTTTTTATATTAATTACAGTTTATTCACTTGGTATGCCAGGTATAGTCCCCTCCCTTTCAATCGCACCCTCTCTCCCTCATCTCCTCCCTGCCTTTCTCTAAGTCCATTGAAAGGGAGGGTCCTTGTCCCCTTCCGTCTGACCCTAGCTTATTAGGTCTCATCAGGACTGGCTGCAATGTCCTGAGGAAAGGCTTCTAATGACAAATGTTCAGGATCATCAGAGATACTGGGAAGATTTGGACCCTGAAGGCATCTATACTAAACCTCCTGAAAAGAGAAAACATGTCTACATTGATTTTCTTTTTCTTAACTCTTAATGAAGAGGCTCTTCCTTTCATTTCCTAGTTGTTTGGTCAAACAAAAACCTCCCTGTGATAAATTTTAATATTCTTTTATATTTAATTGTTTTTATATTTTTATTACAATTTATTCACTTTGTATCCCCCCCCCGGAGCTTCCTCCCTCCTCCCCTCCCAATCCCACTCTCCTTCCCCCTTCTCAACTCATGCCTGTCCCCAAGTCCACTGATAGGGGAGCTCTTCCTTTCCTTCCTTCTGATCACAGTCTATCAGGTCTCATCAGGAGTACCTGCATTGTCTTCCTCTGTGGCCTGGTAGCTGCTCCCCCCTCAGGGGGAGGTGATCAAAGAGCAGACTAATCAGTTCATGCCAGAGACAGTCCCTGTTCCTATTACTATGGAATCTACTTGGACACTGAGCTACCATGGGATACATCTGGGCAGCGGTTCTAGGTTATCTCCATGCATGGTCCTTGGTTGGAGTATCAGTCTCAAAAAATACACCTGTGACCAGATTTTTTGATTCTGTTTCTCTCCTTGTGGAGCTCCTGTCCTCCCCAGGTCTTACTATCTCCCCCTTCTTTCATAAGATTCTCTGCACTATGCCCAAAGTTTGACTATGAGCGTCAGCATCTGTTTTGATACTCTGCTGGGTAGAGTCTTTCAAAGATCCTCTGTGGAAGGTTCCTGTCCTGTTCCCAGTCTTCTCCTGCTTCCGATGTCTATCCTGGGGATAAAAACAATAGAAATAAATCAGTTAGGTTTTTTTTTTACACTTGCTATAATTTTTGTTGAGTTAATTATTTTGTTTCCCTTTTAATTAATGTATCTCATGAAGCAGAGACCATGGTCATCCTGAGTTTTTCCAGTAGTCACTGGCACATAAATGCCCTTTATTGAGTAAATAAAACATTAGTAAGTTATTTGACAATGATTAAAGCGAAAATATATTTTCTGACTCTGAGTCTGTGTGCTTTGGTTTGTATAAACATTGATAATTACACATCTTCTATAGCTTCAGTTTGTAGAGGTTGCTGTGTGCCTCTGCTGTGTGCCCTTTGCCTCTGACACATGCCATCTTCTCTTCTGGAATGCATCCTTGCTGCTACTCTCTATCTTTACAGCAGTCACACCACTGCCCCACTGTCTTCTAGATAACCTGACATCATTTTACCATTATGTACAGATGGGTGGAGAATTTTCCCAAGAAAAGGAGACTCTGTGTAAGGAAAGACACTTGGCAGTTGTGATAAGGGCCAGTGTTTATTCTCACATATGCCAGAAGCCATTAGAGTTGAGCAGATGTCTGTATGGGCCTTGCATGTCCACAGATAGTGGCTTCCAAGGCTATTTCCACATTAATAAAACCACCTGCTACCCAGGCCTCAGCTGCCTGCCTAATCTTCCCACATGGACTTCCTCCTGCCATGGCAAGATAGCACGACACAAATTTAATTCCTCATAGGGTCCTCATGTAAGGCACATTTACCTCTTTAGTTATGCAATATTGATTCCAGAATTCTAGGCTGGGTATGGAAGTGTTTCTTTCAAAACCATTTTCGCCCTTAACCTCTACATTCTGTGTAACCAAACCTATTGACTCTATTTATAAAGCATCTATTTGATTTGAAATGTTCTGTGTGTGTCTACTCTTATCTCTCATAGGCTTTTGTTAGTCCAGTGTTTGCCTATTTATCTACTCTTCCTATATTTAAAACAAAGTCTATTTAGCAAATCTATTTATTTATCTACTGTCCATATTTTAAAAAAATAGTCCACATTTCTATTTTTTCTAATATATGAAGACCCAAAAAAATCTATGACGAGCTTCTCAAAATTTAGACTGCTTCTCTGAGCTCAACCAAATTTATGCCTTCAGATTCTCCAAGGCACCACATTATCCCTCTTATGTCACCTAACTCAGAGTTCTCCAGTCTAGAGGCATTTCATCTTTTCTTCACATTTCAACTCCTCCCTGAGAACATCCTGGAGAATATAAATTTCCGTAGCTGAACAGCAAATGCATACTAAGTGTGCATCTTGTTGCCATGATCAGCATAGGAGGTGAGTTTGGGAGCAGACATGATTGCTGACCTCATGTAGGCACAATTTACCTTCATATTTTCTCCCTATTTATGTCTGCCAATAGTTCTCTGCTATTTAGCATTCAGTCACTTACTGACATGTCATTTGTATGTTCCATCAGGAATTGTTTATTGATTATGTATTTTGGGTAGAGCATTGAATTAGGCAGGAGGATGTAAAATCTGAAAACTGAAATTACGTTTCAACTTCAGTATCTAGTACAATACCCAGATGTGGGCAGGTAGTTCATAACCCTTTTGAATGAATTGAATAAAAAAATTTATAAATATTTCACAATGAGAACTTAAGAGACAGAGAAATCTGAGTCAAAGAGTTTTCAGAAACATGTTCTTTGAAGGATAATCAGGATGCTCACAGACTGAGAAGTAGGGAAGGGCATGCCAAGAAAGCACAACACTGAGCAAGCAAGCAAAGCAGACTGCTAATTCCCTACTGCAGTGTCTGATCTCCTCTGTTTCCACTGTGATGAGCAGCCCCACTAGCTCTTAAGTCACGGGACTATCTTCAGGAATAGACTGTGGGCAGAAAAACTATGTACAATTTGCACACCATGTGCAAGATAATAGGATGGTTATTGTTGTGAAATGAACAGAGTATATATTTTAAGAAAAACAGAAAAAAACTGCTACAAGTGCAGATTACTCTCTGGGGTAGCTGCTTTACATGTTGGCTTGAGATTCCTGCAGGTCTCCAATCTGCAGCTCCTCCATATTCATCTGTGTTGTTTAGTTATTGTGGAAAAGAAGGTGAGGGATGAAGAACCATGTACCAGCAACTGAAACTTCAGTACGTAAGGGACTCATGCCGTGCTCACACTAAGCTTGTCACATGGCTATTGCTAACTACAGGCATGAAGGAATATGATCCTCTGTGTGCTCATGTAAAAGAAAAAAACTTGAAATTCGGTTATGTTTATTATTCTCAAATAAAAAGAAATTGTATGCCAGAGAGTTAATTTTACTTTCCAAAAGACCAAACATACAGATGGCCTTGACCAGTCTTGGAAAGTACGAATGCGTACAACTCCAAAGGGGTCAGTTGAAGAAAAACATTGAATCCTCGAATGGTTTTGTCAAGTAGAGCCACTACACCAGCTCCAGGCTCCTAACAGTCTGCTAGATTATTTCATGTGGAAGAATAAACTCTTATTGGGATTAAGTCCTTGGGTTTTGAAGTCTCTCTCAGTAGCTCAGTCTATACCTCAACCAAGAAAGGAAAAACTGCAAGAGCTGATGGCGTCTCTCCCTGGTAGAAGGAACCGGAAGTACTGTGGCATCAAATGAAAGTATTATCCAGAGGAATCTGTTTTTCTCCTTCCAGCCCAATGAAAACCTTTGTGATAATAAGGACTAAGACAGAAATGTAATTTCTTCAAGTTCTAGCACATTCTTATAACCAAAGGGTATTTTTATACATGCTACAGATTAATTGAAAATTACTAACAAATTTTTAAAAATCAAAGCTATTTCAGGAGGTATATACAACCTTGACATGAAATTACAAGAATCTATGTGTCCAGATAGAAAGGGAGATAATACTTAGGTTAAGATATTCACTTATCTGTGTTCTCCCAAATACACATTGCAGAATAATTTCTTACTTTTCAACATCACAAGACAAAAAAAAAAAAAAAGCATTATCACCTTGGAGATGCTTTTTTTAATTTTAGTTTTCCTTTTTTATTTTAATTATAGTTTATTCACTTTATATATCAGCTGTAGCCCCGTCCCTCATTCCCTCCCGATCCCACCCTGTATCCCTCCTCTCCTCCCAAGCCCCTCTCCAAGTCCACTGATAGGGGAGGTCCTCCTACCCCTTCATCTGACCCTAGCCTATCAGGTCACATCAGGATTGGCTGCATTGCTCTTATTTGTTTCCTCTTTTTTATTATTTATACTTGTTCTTTTCCTATTTTCCCAAGTCATAACAAGGCTGGGTAAAGTTCTGGATAAAGGGGTGTGTTTATTACACATTCTTATTTTAAGTAACTTCTTTTTCTTCTTTCTCTTTCTGTACTAACCAAGAAAAAAATTGGTGTCCACTCACAAAGTCATAGTTTAATTTTGATAATCCATTCCGAAACAAAGAGAGTCCACTAACTTATCAATTCCAGATCATACATTGTAAGTATAAGTTACAGCAGTAACAAGTGGGTTACAGGGTTTGTCTTTAACATGAACTCAGTGGCCGGCTCTTTGATCACCTCCCCCTGGGGGAGGTACAGCCTTGGCAGGCCACAGAGGAAGTTAATTCTGCCAATTCTGATGAGACTTGATAGGCTAATGTCAGAAAGAAGGGGAGGAAGTCCTCCACTATCAGGGAACTGGCTAAGGGTATAGGGGAAGAAGAGGGAGGGGGAGAAGAGGGAGTGAGGGTGGGACTGGATGGAAATGAGGGAGCTGCAGCTGGGATACAAAGTGAATAAACTGTAATAAATAAGTATATAAATTAAATTAAAATGTAAAAATAAATAAAGTAGAAAATATTTCTTTGCATAGCACTGACTAATAATTGAAAAATATGTCTATTCCTTAGAAGACATAACACAAGTCTTCTCCCTAGAAAGGGAACAGATGACAAATCAAAGTATTGATTGAACTAGTGAGTTTTTGCTGGGGCCACCAAAGGAATATAGGGTAGAAGGTTCTTACAGGAGTGGAGGTGATACAAATGCCCACTCCTAAACGAATGAGAAGTCATGAGAGCTACCTCCCTGTAGCTTCAGTGAGATCACTCCTAAACATCCCTGCTGCAAGAAATCTCCTGCTGCAATTGTTTATTCCTTTTATACATCTGTAGAGGACCTTCGAGAATCTTCCATTTCCACTTTCCCAGATAAATAATTTCTGTTTACTTCTGGATTCTTTTTAAATATAATTTTTATTTATTACAATTTATTTACTTTGTATCCCAGCTGTAGCCCCACCTTCCTCCACTCCTAATCCCGCCCTCCCTCTCTTCCCTCATCTCCTCCCATGCCCCTTCCCTAGTTCACTGATAGTGGAGGTCCTCCTCCCCTTCCCTTGACCCTAGCATATCAGGTCTCATCAGGACTGGCTGCATTGGCCTTCTTTGTGGCATGGTAAGGTTGCTCCCAAATCAGGGGGAGGTGATCAAAGAGCCACCACTGAGTTCATGTCAGAGACAGCCCTTGTTCCCCTGACTTGGGAGCCCATTTGGAGCTGCCACAGGCTCCATCTGAGCAGGGGTTCTAGGTTATCTTGATGAATGGTCCTTGGTTGGAGTATCACTCCTGGAGTAAATGTCTCCGTTTGGAGGAAAATACTAAACATCCTCCAGCAGTTACTATTTGTCCTATGCTCAAATTATTATGAAATTAAATTATAGCTTTAAGGAGATCATATAAATCAGTGTAAAATAAAATAAACATTTCATGAAGTGCAGCCCTGAATAAGGGGGCAATACCTAAGTGTGGGTTGCTATATTCACCACGGGATAACCTGTCAATCAACAGAGAACTGTCATCCTACAAGATGGATGATGGCGGGAAAACACTAGGGAGAAAAGAAAAGTGTAAGACAGAAAGGAAGGAGGGAGTCCAGGATGCACTTAGGATCCATTCCCCTAGTTCTGGCTTCAGATTGTCCTCCCAGCGCACCAAGGAAAGCTGAAGAGTGTCAGCATGCTTTAAGAGCGAGGGAATCCCAGAAAATTTACAGTATACTCTTTTGTTTGTTTTTAATAACCTTTCTCAAAAAAAAATCATCGGCTGGCTTGAGCCTCCAGAGTCCTAGTATTGTTTTTGTATTCTCCAATTACATTTCTTTATCTCTTTCCTCTTTCTAGTCTAACTTTAGTTGATTTGCCTTATTTCTTCCACTATCTTTATTATCTCCCCTTTTATTTACTTTACTCTCTTCTATTTTTTTGTATCTGTTGTTCCAATAATATCAACAGTATCGCTTTTCTTATTTTTAATCCTAGGCTCAATAACGAATACCTTAATATACAATGAACTATACCTATTCATTTAGTCTTATCGAATTCAAATTTTACTTTGAATAGGAAGTTATTTAATAAGATATTACTATATTTTTATAGAAACCCTGTCAATCAGTTGCAGTTATTTCTGTAGTTTGTCACTTATTTTTCAGAATAGAGCTGGATATCAAGCACAGTGCCCTGAGAGTATGAGCTCAGTGATTAGCTACATAACTATATACCATCCCATCCCCAATCTAGGAAGGAAAGGTAACAGTTCAGTCATAACAGAGTCTAGCTCTACATGAACCTCACAAACACTTCTAGTTAAAGTATATCATAATTAAATAAAAACCCCAAAAGTGATTTAATCAAGATACAGTATTTTTTCTCAGGAAATTACTAATCCCATAATAGTAAACACTAATGAAAATGAAATGGATGATGCACCAGACAAGGAATTCCAAAGAGTGATCACAAGACCGTGAAATAATACTCTTCACAATAGCAAAAAAAAATAACATAAAATACCTTGGTGTAACTGTAACCAACCAAGTAAAAACCTGTATGAAAAAATGCATCTAGTCTCTGAAGAAAGAAATTGAAGAAGAACCCAGGAGATGGAAGGATCTCCCATGCTCATGGATCAGTAGAATTAAGATAATGTATATGGCCATTATATCAAATGCAATCTACAGATTGAATGCAATTTCCATCAAGATACCAACACTCTATATAGACATTGAAAGAAAATGTTTCAATGTTCAATTTCATACGGAAAAAAAAAAACCAAGAATTGCTAAAACAATCCTGTAAAATAAAGGATCTTCTGGAGGTAATCCAGCCCTGATTTCAAGCTGTACTACAGAGTGATAGTAATAAAAACGGCATGGTACTGGCACAGAAACAGAATGGTGGATCAATGGAATTGAAGACCCAGAAATAAACCTACATACCTATGTATACTTGATTTTTAGAAGCCAAAACCATACAATGGAAAAAAGATAGCATCTTCAACAAATGGTGCTGGTCTAACTGAATATATACAAGTAGTTTTGTCACAAAACTAAAGTCTAAGTGGATCACGGACCTCAACATAAAACCAGACACACTAAAACTGTTAGAAGAAAAAGTGGGGAAGAGCCTAGAACTCATTGGCACAGGAGACACATTCCTGAACAGAACACCAACAGCACAGGCTCTAAGAGCAACAATCAATAAATGGAACCTCACAGAACTGAAAAGTTTCTGTAAAACAAAGGACACTGTCAACATAAAACAACAGCCTACAGACTGGGAAAAGATCTTCACTAATCCTACATCTGACAGAGGGCTGATATCCATAATATATAAAGAACTCAAAAAGTTAAATACCAGCAAACTAAATAATCCAATTAAAAATGGGGTACAGAGCTAAACAGAATTCTCAACACAGGAATATCATAGGCAGAAAAACACTTAATGAAATGCTCAATGTCCTTAGCTATCTGGGAATGCAAACCAAAATGACCCTGAGATTCCACCTTACACCCATCAGAATGGCTAAGATCAAAAATTCAAGGGATAACACATGCTAGAGAGGTTGTGGAGAATGATGAACCCTCCTCCATTGTTGGAGGGAATGTAAATTTGTACAGCCACTTTAGAAATCAATCTGGTGCTTTCTCAGAAAATAAGGAATAGTGCTACCTCAAGATCCATGTATACTACTCCTTGGCATATATCAGAAATTTGCTCAACCATACAACAAGGACATTTGCTCAACTATATTCATAGCAGCTTTATTAATAATAGCCAGAATCTAGAAACAACCTAGATTCCCTTCAGCTGAGGAATGGAAATTATGATAAATTTACACAATGGAATACTACTGAGTAATTAAAAACAAGGAAATCATGAAATTTGCAGGCAAATGAATGGAACTCAAAAGATAATCCTGAGTGAGGTAACCCAGAAGCAGAAAGGCACACATGGTATATACTCACTTATAAGTGGCTATGAGCCATATAGTATAGGATAAACATACTAAAATCTATAGTCCTAAAGAAGCTAAACAAAAAGGAGTACCCTAAGGAAGAGGCTTAATCCCATTTAGAAGTATAGTCATTGGAAGTAGAAGATAAGAAACAGGATAGGAGCTTTCCACAGGGGACCTCTGAAAGACTCTACCCAGCAGGGTATTAAAGCAGATGCTGAGACTCATAGCCATACTTTGGGCAAAGTGCAGGGAATCTTATGGAATTAGAGGGAGATAGGAAGACCTGGAGGGAACAGGAACTCCACAGCAAGATCAACAGAGCCAAAATACCTCAGCCCAGGGCAGTCTTCAGAGACTGATAAATCAACCAAGGACCATGACTGGAGAGGACCTAGACCCCCTGCTTAGCATGGGCAGCTCAGTCTCCATGTTGGTTCCCTTGTAAGGGGAGCAGGAGCTGCCTTTGACATGGACTCAGTGGCTGACACTTTAATTCCCTCTCCCTGGTGAGATGGGCTAACTAGGCCAAAGAGGAAGAGGGTCCAAGAAGTCCTGATGAGACATGTGAGGCTAGAGTCAGATAGTAGAGGAGAAGACCTACAAGAGGGATATGGGGGAGAGAGAGGTGAAGGGAGAGAGGACCAGGAGGAGATGACTGCAGATGAGGGAGGGGACTACAGTAGGCATACAAAATGAATAAACTGTAATAAATAATAATAAAGGAAAATTTTAAGAAGAGATCTATAAAACAAAAATGTCTCTAACCTGTTAAGTATCTCTTGTCCAAGGACAGATAACTTCCTGGAATGCTACAGGTTGTTGTTCATGTTTTCACTTCTGTAAACAAGTTTGGTTGCCCTCTGCTGCAAAGGATGTCATTGATCACATGTAGGCAGAAAGTACATGAGGATGTATGTTTGCCCCTGAATGGGCACAGATAGGAAGTACATAGCCTTGTGAGTCTTTTTTTAATTAAATTTTTTATATTAGTTACAGTTTATTTACTTTGTATCCCAGCTGTAGCCCCCCCCCTCACCCTCTCCCAGCCCATCCTTTCTCCCTCATCTCCTCCATGTCCCTCTTTTAGTCCACTGATAGGGAAGGTCCTCCTCCCCTTCCATCTGACCCTAGCTTATCAGATATCATCAGGACTGGCTACAATGTCCTCTTCTGTGGCCTAGCAAAGCTGCTTCTCTCTTGGAGGATAGGGGGGAGGAGGTCAAAGAGCCTTCCACTGCATTCATGTCATAAACAGTCCCAGTTCCCCTTACTAGGGTACCCACTTAGATGCTGAGCTGCCATGGGCTAAATCTGAGCAGGGATTCTAGGTTATATCCATGCATGGTCTTGGTTGGAGAAACAGTCTCAGAAAAGACCCCATGCCCTGATATATTTGGTCCTGGTGGAGCTCCTGTCCTCTCCAGGTCATACTAACTCCCCCTTCTTTCATATAATTCCCTGCACTCTGTCCAAGGTTTGGTTATGAGTCTCAGCATCTGCTTTGATATACTGCTAGGTAGAGTCTTTCAGAGGCCCTCTATGGTCGGCACCTGTCCTTAGTTTTCTCCTACTTCCACTGTCCATCCCAAGTGATGATTGATCATCTTACCCCAGGTCCTCTTTCTTATCTTCTTTAGTGTACATATTTTAGTATGTTTATCCTATCTTATAGGTCTAGTATTGACTTATAAGTGAGTATATACCATTCATATCTTTCTGATTCTGGGATACCTCACTCAGGATGATGTTTTTTAGATCCCATCATTTGCCTGCAAATATCATGATTTCCTTGTTTTTAATTGCTGAGTAGTATTCCTTTGTGTAAATGTACTACAATTTCTGTATTCATTACTCCCTTGAGGGACATCTGGGTTGTTTCCAGGTTCTGGCTATTACGAATAAAGCTCCTACAAACATGGTTAAGCAAATGTCTTTGTGTACTTGAGCATCTTTTGGATATATGCCTAGGAGTAGAACCACCTTGGATATCAATCTGGCATGTTCTCAGAAAATTAGAAATAGTGCTTCCTCAAGATCCAGCCTTCTGAGTCTTGGCTTTGTAAGCCCCCATCTAATGTATCTGGGGCCCTAGTCCAGGAATCCCAATATTTAATAAAGCTTTCTTCAAATTTGTTTCAAAAGAAAAAAAGAATGTTCAATTCTAAAACCAAAGAAGACACAAATAAACTTCTGAATAAATTCAAAGAGAATATAAATAAATAAGTGAAATAAGAAAGTTATTATAGGACATAAAAGATTCAATAAAGACATAGAAATATTGAAAACACTGAAATGAAACTTTTAGAATTGAAAATCTCAGTAAGTCAAATATAAAGCTCAGCATAAAGCCTCATCAGTAAATTGGATCAAGTGTAAAACAGACCAAGGGGTGCCTGAACAGAAAGCAGATATATTAGAACATTCAAAGAATTGCTAGGGAAATAATTATGCACATGGAAAGAGCACATACTACCTATTGGGTACCATGGAAGTATCAACTCTGTAAATCATAGATACAGAAGGAAAAACAATCAAGCTAAAGGTGTAGAAAACATTTTCTTAGTTTGTTTTCTATTGGTGTTATAAAGATCATAATCAAAACTAACTTGTGGAAGAAATGGTTTATTTGGTTGATATATCCTGGGTCACAGTCTATTTAAAGAAGCCAAGGCAAGAACTAGAGCAGAAGCCATGAAGAAATGCTGTTTGCTGACTTTTTCCACATGGTTTGCTCTGTTTGATTTTATATGCACTCCAAGACTACCTGCCCAGAGTGACATTGTCCACAGTGTTGTGCCCTCCCATGTCTTTAATTAACCAAGAAACACCTCACAGACTTGACTACACAGAAATACCATAGACGCATTTTCTCAGTTGAGGTTCCCTCTTCTGTGATGAGCCTAGCTTGTGTCAAGTTAACAAAAACAAAACAGAAACTAACCAACACTAACATTCAATAAAATCATATTTAAACCACTCCAAATCTGGAGGAAGAGATGGCTAGCCAATACAAGAGGTGCTTGGGATGCCAAGCAGACAAGAAAAGAAACTTCATACATTGTATTATAGCTAAAATACTATGCATGCAGAATGAATGAATGAATAATTCTGAAAGATGAAAGAGATAAGTCACATTTGCCTAGCCATATATGTGTGTGTATACACATATACATGTGCAAATCAGAACAAAAGCTGATTTTCTAATAGAAATTTTTAAAAAGATATGGAATGGTATATTTCAAGCTCTGAAAGATAATTCTGGTCAATCTTGGCTGCTATATCCAGCAAAATATCCTTCATAATTGAAGGAGAAAGAAAAAGCATTCCACAGTAAACATAAATTAGAGGTATTAATGAGTAGTGACCTGAACCAGCAGGTCACTCTTCAGTGACATGATCCTAAGGAGGCAGACAGGAAATGATAAAATAAAGGCAGAAATCTGGGACCAGGAGTCTTGTATAATTTGATGATTTATGCCAAGCATGTTTATTAGGAAGCATAGTATCTTATATATAGGATTTAGTGGAGAAATAGGGCAAAGTCAGCAGAAAAAAAAATCTCATACAGTGGGACAAAGTCAGCAGGAAGCTAATTGAGCAGTATTGTAGAAGGGGAGCACAGGGTATCTCAAGTGCATTACAGACCCTGAGTACAACAGTCCCTTAAATTGGGAACAGTTGGGTACCAAGGCCCTAGGATACATGAGGAAAAGTCCTAGACATGCTTGACCTCCAAACAAGCAGCACTACAAAAGATACTTAAGGAAAACGTGGAGAAATCTTGCACACATATGGGAAAGATAAACATGTACATAGAAATAGAAATAATGCTAGAGCACCAGAGAGCACACCAGAATGGTAGATAAGCAAATGTGTATTAGAATACTACCAAACATTAAAAAACAGCAGAGAAACGGGAATGACTACACAACTTTCTATAGTAAATATGAATGTTAATTGTCTTGACTGTCTAATCACGATATACATACTAGGATACTGGGTTCAAAATCAGCATGCATCAATTTATTGCTGATGAGAAATGAACTTCATTGGCAAAGAAAACCATGGCCATAAGGTGAACAGATGAAAAAAGATATTCCAAGTAAATGGAATGAAGACAGCAAGTGCTATAGCCATATGATACCAATATCTAAAGCTAGACATCAGTCAAGTTATTTCACTCTAATTAATGGCATTGTTTTTTATTAAGAGGATGCATTATATAAGGTTACAATTTTAACCCTGTGTGTATTGAACATTTGTGCACCCAATTTCATACCATTAACAGCACTGCATGTAAAGGCACAAACTGACCTGAACACAATAATAGTGAGTGATTTTAATATTATTCTCTTTGTCTGTAGAGACATAGTATTCAAACAAAAGTCAAGAAATAAAAGAGCTAAATATATATATGAAATGGAGTTAAGAAATGCAAACAAAGCATTCTACCTGCAGTGGACCATCAGAAGTTCATAATATGTTCTCTGTAACTAGCCACATTTTAGGAAAAGTAAGAAGCAGGAAACGTAAGAATGCTGAAATACTGTATTATATTCTCTTTGATCACAATGTGATGAACTAATTTTATTTCATTCTAATATCATTTTTATTCATTACAGTTTATTCACTTTGTATCCCCCCTGCAGCTCCCTCCCTCCTCCCCTCCCGATTCCACCCTCCCTCCCTCTTCTCCACCCCTGCCCCTCCCCCAGTCCACTGATAAAGGAAGTGCCGCTCCCCTTCCCTCTTATCACAGTCTACCAGGTCTCCTCAGGACTGGCTGCACTGTCCTCCTCTGTGGCCTGGTGAGGCTGCTCCCCCTCAGGGGGAGGTGAGCAAAGAGCAGGCCATTAGTTCATGTCAGAGACAGTCTCTGTCCCCATTAATATGGAACCCACTTGGACACTGAAATGCCATGGACTACCTCTGTGCAGGAGTTCCAGGCCATCTCCATGAGTGGTCCTTGGCTGGAGTATCAGTCTCAGAAAAGACCCCTGTGCCCAAACTTTTTGGATCTGTTGCTCTCCTTGTGGAGCTCCTGTCCTCCCCAGGTCTTACTATCTCCCACTTCTTTCTTAAGATTCCCTACACTCTGTCCAAAGTTTGACAATGACTCTCAGTATCTGTCTCAATACCCTGCAGGGCAGAGCCTTTCAGAGGCCCTCTGTTGCAGGCCCCTGTCCTGTTTCCTGTCCACTCCCTCCTCCTATATCCATCCTCTTTGCCCTTTTGAATGGGAATTGAGCATCCAAGCCAGAGACTTCCTCCTTCATCAGCTTCCTTAGGTGTACAGATTTCAGTACGTTCATCCTATATTATATGGCTAATATCCACCCATGAGTGAGTATATACCCTGTGTGTCTTTCTGCTTCTGGGATATCGCACTCAGGATGATCTTTTTCAGTTCCCACCATTTACCTGCAAATGTCATGGTTTCCTTGTTTTTAATTGCTAAGTAGTACTTCATTGTGTAAATGTACCACAATTTTTGTATCCATTCCTCAACTGAGGGACATCTGGGTTTTTTCCAGCTTCTGGTTATTACAAATAAAGGTTCTACACACATGGTTGAGCAAATGTCCTTGTTATATACTTGAGCATATTTTGGATATATGCCTAGGAGTGGAATAGCTTGATCTTGAGGTAGCACGATTCCTAATTGTGGCTGCACAAAATTACATTCCACCAGAGGTGGAAGAGGGTTACCCTTTCTCCGCATCCTCTCCAGCTTGTATTGTCTCTTGAGTTTTTGATCTTAGCCATTCTGATATAAGATGAAATCTCAGGGTCGTTTTAATTTGCATTTCCATTATGACTAAGTGTTTAAGTGCATCCCTGTCATTCAATATTCTTTTATAGAGAATTCTCTGTTTAGCTCTGTACCCCATTTTTTAATACTTGATTTGTTTCTGTTTAACTTCTTTAGTTCTTTAAATATTCTGGATATTAGCCCTGTGTCAGATATAGGCTTGATGAAGATCCTATCCCACTCTGAAGGCTGTTGTTTTGTTATGTTGACAGTGTCCTTTGCTTTATAGAAGCTTTTCAGTTCCATGAGGTTCCAGTTATTGTTGCTCTTAGAAACTGTGCTGTTGGTGTTCTGTTCAGGAAGTTGTCTCTTGTGCAAATGAGTTCTAGGCTCTTCCCTAATTTTTCTTTTAACTGATATAGTGTCTGGTTTTATGTTGATGTCTTTGATCCACTTGGACTTTAGTTTTGTACAGGATGATAAATATGGATCTATTTGTATTTTGCTCCATGTATAGATCCACTTAGATCAGTACCATTTGTTGAAAATGCTGTCTTTTCCCCACTGTATGGTTTTGGCTTCTTTGTCAAAAATCAAGTATCCATGGGTATGTGGGTTTATTTATGGGTCTTTATTCAATTTCATTGATCCGCTGTTCTGTTTCTATGTCAGTACCATGTCATTTTTATTATTTTGCTCTGTAGTACAACTTGAGATCAGAGATGGAGATACCTCCAGTCTATATGCTGTTGTACAGGATTCTTTTGGCAATTCTGGGTTTTTGTTTTTCTCATATGCTGATGAGAATTGTTCTTTCAAGGTCTGTAAAGAATTGTGTTAGAATTTTGAAGGGAATTGCATTGAATGTGTAGATTGCTTTTGGCAGGATGGCCATTTCACTATGTTAATCCTACTGATACATGAGCATGGGGAATCTTTCCATCTTCTGATATCTTATTCAATTTCTTTCTTCAGAGTCTTGAAGATTTTTTTCAAACAGGTCTTTCACTTGCTTTGTTAGAGTCACACCAAGGTACGTTATATTATTACCGGCTATTGTGAAGGGTGTGAATTCCCTAAATTCTTTCTCAGCTCTTCTGTCTTTGTCTTTGGAGGGCTATTGATTTTTATGATTTTATTTTGTATCCAGCTACTTTGCTTAAATTGTTTATCAGCTGAAGGAGTTTCTCTGGTTGAATTTTTGGGGTTGATTACGTAAACTATCACATAATATGCAAATAATGATATTTTGACTTCTTCCTTTCCGATTTGTATCTCCCTTGATCTCATTTATTTGTCTTATTATTCTATCTAGGACTTCAAATACTATGTTGAAGAGATATGGAGAGAGTGGGCAGACTGCCTTGTACCTAATTTCAGAGGGAATGTATTAAGTTTCTCTTTGTTCCGTTTGATGTTGGCTATAGGCTTGCTGTATATAGTCTTTACTATGTTTAGGTATGTGCCTTGTATCACCGTTATCTCCAAGACTGTAAACATGTGTGGGTGTTGGATTTTGTCAAATGCTTTTTCAACATCTAAGAAGATGATCATGTGAATTTTATCCTTCAGTTTGTTTGTATGTTGGATTACATTGATGGATTTCCATATATTGAGCCACTCCTGTATGCCTGGGATGAAGCCTACCTGATCATGGTGGATGATATCTTTTATGTGTTCTTGGATTTGGTTTGTAAGAATTTTATTGAGTATTTTTGCTTCAGTGTTCATGAGAGAGATGAGTCTGAAGATCTGTTTTTGTTAGGTCTTTTTGTGCTTTAGGTATCAAGGTGACTGTTTCATCATAGAATGATTTTGTGGTTTAGGTATCAAGGTGACTGTGGCTTCATAAAATGAGTTTGGTAATGTATCTTCTATTTCTATTTTGTGGAATAGTTTGGAGAGAATTGGAGTTAGCTCTTCTTTGAAGGTCTGGTAGAATTCTGCACTAAAGCCATCTGGTCCTGGGCTTTTTGGAGGGAGACTTTTGATTATTGCCTCTGTTTCCTTGGGACATATAGGATTATTCAATCTGTTTACATGATCTTGATTTAATTTTGGTAATGGAAGATATCAAGAAGTTGTCCATTTCATTCACATTTTCAAATTTTGTGGCATATAGGCTTTTGTAGTAAGACCTAATGATTGTTTGGATTTTCTTTGTGTCTGTTGTTATGTCCCCCTTTTTGTTTCTGATTTTGTTGATTTGTATAGTTTCTCTCTGCCTTTTACTTAGCTTGGCTAAGGGTTTGTCTATCTTGTTGATTTACTCAAAAAACCAACTCTTGGGTCTCATTGATTCTTTGAACTGTTTTGTTTCTAATTCATTAATTTCAGCTCTGGGTTTGATTATTTCCAATTGTCTACTCCTCATCAGTTTGTCTGCTTTTTATTCTAGGGCTTTTAGGTGTGCCACTAAGTTGCTCGCATGCAATATCTCAAACTTTATTCTGGAGGCACTTAGTGGTATGAAATTTCTCCTAGCACTGCTTTCATTGTATCACATAAGTTTTGGTATGTTGTGCCTTCATTTTCATTGAATTTTAGGAATTCTCTAATTTCTTTTGTTATTTCTTCCCTGTCATTGAATACACAGTTATTTAGTTTTAGGATTTTTGTTATTTCTCTTCTTGTTGAGGTCCTGTTTTATACCATGGTTGTCTGATAGGATAAAAGGGATTATTTTGATCTTTGTGTATCTGTTGAGGCTTGCTTTGTGCCTAACTATATTGCTAATCTTGAGAGGGTTGCATGAGGTGCTGAAAAGAAGGCATACTCTTTTGAGTTTGGGTGAAGAGTTCTACAGACAGCTATTAGGTCCACTTGAATTAGGACCTTTGTAAGTGTCACTATTTCCCTGTTTAGCTTCTGTATAAATGATCTTTCCCTTGGTGAGAGTGGAATGTTGCAGTCTCCCACTATTAAGGTGTTGGGATCAATGTGTTATTTAAGCTTTAATAATGTTTCATTCACATATGTAGGTGCTCTTGTATTTGGGGTGTAGATGATCAGAATTGTGATGTACTCCTGGTAGATTTTTTCTTTGATGAGAATGAAATGTCCCTCCTCATCTTTTTTAATTAATTTTGGTTGAAAGTCTATTTTATTAGATATTAAGATAGCCACCCCAGCTTGCTTCCTGGGTCCATTTGTTTGTAAACAATTTTCCAACCCTTTACTCTGAGGTATCATTTATACCTCTTTTGCAGAGACGTGTTGCTTGGATGCAACATAATTTTGGATCCTGTTTCTGAAACCATTCTGTTAGTATGTGTCTTTGTATTGGAGAGTTGAGTCCATTGATGTTGATAGGTAATAGTCACCAATGAATATTAGTTCCTTTTATTGTGGAATTGGTGATGTTACTGTGTTTCAATGTTTGTTTTCTTTTAAATTTTTGTGGTGAAGTTGTCTATAGCTTGTGTTTTCTTGGGTACAGTTTTTTCATTGGATTGGAGTTTTCCTTCTAATATTTTCCATAGGGTTGGTTTGCTGTGCAGATATTGTTTAGTATGGTTTTGTCATGGAATATTCTGTTTTCTCCATCTGTGTTGATTGAAAGATTTGCTGGGTATAGTAATCTGGGTTGTCATCTGTGGTCCCTTAGAGTCTGCATAACATCTGCCCAGGCCCTTCTTTCTTTCAAAATTTATGTTGAGAAGTCTGGTGTGATACTGATGGGTCTACCTTTATATGTTAGTTGGCCTTTTTTCCCTTGCTGCTTTTAGTATTTTTTCTTTGTTCTGTAGATTTAGTCTTTTGACTATTTATTGATGTAAGGAGTTTCTTTTCTGGTTTAGTCTATTTGGTGTTTTGTAAGCCTCTTGTATATTTATGAACATATCTTTCTTTAAGTTGAGGAAACATTTTTCTACGATTTTCTTGAAAATATTTTCAGCACCTTGGAGCCTGGATTCTTCTTTTCTTGTTTATTCCTATTATTCTTAGATTTAGTCTTTTCATGGTGTCCTTGATTTCTTGGATGTTTTATGTTCTGAACTTTTCCGACTTTACTTTTTCTTTGAGAGATGTATCAGTTTCTGCAAGTGTATCTTCAGTACCTGAAATTTTCTCTTCCATCTCTTGTATTCTGTTGGTGATGCTTCCCTTTGTGGTTCATGATCTTTTCTCTAATTTCTCCAGCTCTAGGGTTTGTCTCTATTGAATTTAATTCTTTTTCCATGTCTTGCACCATTTCCTTCATCTGTTTGAATGTGGATTCCTATCTTTGCATATTGGCCTCTATTTTTTTGTTCGTTTCCTCTCTGTATGCCACTAATAGTGCCTCTACTTGTACATAAATTTTTGGCTGTATTTGCCTGTATTTCTTTGAGAGCTTGTTCGTTTCCTTTTTATGCACCTCTAATATCTGGATAAGCATAGATTCGAGATAATTTTCCTGTGTTTCTGATGAATTAGTTTATCCATTGATTTTTGGGGTTGCTGGTAAAGCCATGTTGTCCTGGGTTTTGTTGGATATGACCTTGTGCTGACCTCTAGGCATCTGCTTATTCATAACTGTTGTTGTTCATTCCTGGAGTCTGTACTTTAGACTGGGTCCATTTGTCTCTAGTGTCTGGAGTATTCTTCTGGAAGATGAGAGAGATACACTGGTTTGAGGGTAGATTCTGGTGTTTCAGCTCTATCTAAGGGAGGAAGGTTGCAGGTATATATGAACAAGTATGAGTTTGTGCATGCAAGTGTGCCTTGAAGGACAGGATGCTAAAGTGTCGATGCCTGGAACGTGGCCTTAAGCACAGGAGGGGGTGCTGGTGCTGGCCCTAATCACAGACTCAATGCACATGGGCAGGTGCCCTGAATACCTCAGTGGCTTACAGGCCCATCTTACTCTCCTCCTGGTGTTCAGATCTGTCTGAGCTCCAGGAATTGTTTCCCTGGACTCCACTGGGAGACCCACAGAATAGAGACTCCAATGTTGAGAATGCTGTCCCAAGAATCCCTGTGTTGCTCCTAGTGGATATGTGGATGGGAGGGATCTGATGTCTGGCTGCTAGCATAGAAGGTCCCTGGATCTTGGATTCTGCATGCACTCACTTGAAAACATACTTACTCACTAGCAGGACTAATCAGAAAGCACAGGGTTCTCTACTCTCAGACTCTAATCTACTCTACTCTCTACTGTACACAGGCCTGCAAGAGACTAAGTGTACCTTCAAATGAGTGTTTGCGGAGCCCCATATCAAGGGTCCTTCTGTGCTGGCAGCCAGAAATCAGACTCCTCCCACCCTCAACCCCACTGTGGGCAACAGAGGGATCCTTGGATAAAGTATTCTCAACATTTAAGCCCATGTTCTGTGGGTCTCCCAGTGGAGTCCAGGCAAACAATTCCTGGAGCCCAGACATTTTTGAATACCAGGAGAACAGTAAGACAGGCCTGTAGGCCACTGAGGTATTTAGGGCACTTGCACATGCATATTGCTCCTGAGAACAGGGCCAACACATGCATCCATCCTACGATTAAGCTTCACCCTTCCAGGTATCTACACACTTTAACATCCTGCCCTTCAAGGCACACTGCCATGCATATACTCACACTTGTGCACATGTACCTGCAACCTTCCTCCCTTAGATAGAGCTGAAACACCAACATTCACTCTCAAACTGGTGTACCTCTCTTATTTTCCTGAAGAATACTACAGAGACCAGGGACAGAAAGACCCAATCTGAAGTATAGAATCCAGGAACAAACAGTGACAGTTATGTATAAGCATATGGCCAGAGGTCAGCATAAGAACACATCCAACAAATATCAGGACATCATGGCTTCTGTAGCAACCCCCAAATCAATGGATATGCTAATTCATTGAAAACACAGGAAATATCTCAAATTTATGCTTATACAGTTACTAGAGGCACATAAAAAGGAAATGAACAAAGCTCTCAAAGAAATACAGGTAAATACAGCCAAACAAATAGAGGCACATGTAGTGGCATATAGAAATTAAATGAACAAACAAAAAATAGAGGCCATTATGGACAGACAGGAATCCACACTCAAACAGATGAAGAAAATGGTGCAAGACATGAAAACAGAATTAGAATCAATAAAGAAAACACAAACAGAGAAAACCCTGGAGCTGGAGAACTTAAAGATCAAGAACCACAGAGGTAAGTATCACCAACAGAATACAAGAAATGGAAGAGAGAATCTCAGGCGCTGAAGATACAATTGCAGGAATTGATACATCTCTCAAAGAAAAAATAAAATCGGAAAAGCTCCAAACATAAAACATCAAGGAAATCAAGGACTCCATGAAAAGATGAAATCTAAGAATAATAGGAATAGATTAAAAAGAATATTCCAGGTTCCAAGGTCCAGAAAACATTTTCAAAAAATCAAAGAACTTTCCCAACTTAAAGAAACATGTTCATAAACATACAGGAGGCCTACAGAACAGCAAATAGACTAGACCAGAAAAGAAATTCTTTACATCACAAAATAGTCAAAACCCTAAATCTACAGAACAAAGAAAAAAATACTAAAAACAGAAAGGGAAAAGGGCCAACTAACATATAAAGGTAGTCCTATCAGAATCACACCAGACTTCTCAAAAGAAACTTTGAAAACCAGCAGGGCCTGGGCAGATGTCATGCAGATTCTAAGAGATCACAGATGCCAAACCAGACTATTATACCCACCAAATCTTTCAATAAACACAGATGGAGAAAACAAAATATTCTACTATAAAACTAAACTTCAACAATATCTGCACAGCAATATTCAGATTATGTGTTTCTGCTGGCTTCTGCCGTACAACCTGGCAGCACATCCCACCTGCTCTATCCCTCTGACTGTCCTCTCCTATTCAGTAAATGTGCGTCTGCTTCTTGGATTCTACCATTATGGGCTGGGCATGTGTCCTAACTAAGATGCTTTCCTCTTCCTCTATTGAAACCACCCTCTTTCAAAAAAAAATCCTCTCTCAGTCTCCCTCTCCAATTGTTTTCTTCTCTACCTGCTCTAACTACTAAGATCTTCTTGTCTAATGGGTAAATGTTACCTTGGAGCTGCCTGCTTTGTCTACTATTACTCATAATGGTAATAGTAGACATACTTTAGGAGAGTCAGATCAACAGCTTCATTTAGAGTATGTAAATACAAGTTATAAAGATCTGAGAACAGAAAAGTTTAAGTTGTGAGGTTCTAAACATGTACTTTAAACTGTGTAAATGTAAGTGCTAAAGATCTTAGAAAGTGATTTAAGGAATATTATTTCTGATTTCTTTTCATTGCTTGTCAGGGAGCCCAACAGTTGAAGCAGGCAAGTGTTGGTGCACTGGGAATTTATACTAGTATGTGTTCCTGGCCAGAAAATGTCTTAATTTTTGTAACAAATATACTATCTGACAAAATCAAATTTCACTCACTATGAACTACTAATACACTATTCTACTCAAAAATAAACCTTAAAATAAAACACACCTGTGTTCTCCTCTGGGTGCTGTGAATGAGCACAGTGTTCATCCACACCCACACTGTGAACATGCATGACACAGTTATAACATACACGATATTCAAATAACATCCATGACATACAAGTAACATACGTGACACAAGATGAACATGCACAAAGATATGTCATCACTCTACACACATATGTATGTATCTATGTGTGTGTCACCCTCACATATACACAAAATACATGCATATACAAAAACATACACACATGCACAGATGCACACAAACACAAACATACACACAGAGATTCCCACTGTTGTTGGTTAGTGGGATTATACTCATCTTAAATCGGTGACTATCACTTTGGTTTTTTGGGTAGTGACATGGCCACAGTCCTGCAATTAAAGAAAAGTAAAAAGGGTCAAAGCATGGAAAATTTCTGTTTTGAAACAACTTATATTTGTGATATTATATCAAAAGAAAGGCTCTTGTGACCTAGTCTAGACCGTGTAACCTAGGTAGTCCTGGAGGATCTTGAACTTATTCTCCTGCCATTAGCTCCCAGTGCTGTGCTATAGACAAACACCATCATGACACTCTTCAGGAGTGCTGCAGTAGAATCCAGGACCTTGTGCTTGAAACACAAGCTCTTCCCCAACTGTGCTATGTCCCCAGACATAAGCCTCTAATATAAGAAGCTCTATGAAGGCCAGTAGTTCTTAGCTTAGAGGTGAGATTGTGATGTCAGTGAGATATATGGACAAAGGCCTGTGAAACTTGAGTTTATGTTATCTATAAGTCATGTCATTTAGAGGAAGCACATAGGCCATTTGGGTTGGGTGAGAATATGAGAGGAGAGGCAGAGAATGTGTTTCCTTTCCAAGTGGTATTTAGAGAATGTTGAATGCTATTTGAGTCGTCCATTCCTTTGTTAATTTAAAAAGTATTTCATTCTAGGTCATAGAGACCTGAGCTATTCCAGGTCCTTAGGGAGGTGGGAGAATGCTGTATTCTACAGAAAATCAGATGCTAAGACCTGCATGATGTTATATTATTCTGACTTTTCCCCAGCCTTATTTTATTTGCTTGTAAATGGAAACAATGGCATAATTGTTACCTAATAGGGATCAAATTATCTATATATATTTCAGGTCCACGTGGAAACAAAGGTGTTGTTGTCCAAACTGTATTTTCAGCAAATATCAAGTTTAATAATGTTAAACAAATCTTAAATTAAAATTAAATTTTAATTTAAAAAAGATGCTTAGATGCCAAAAAAGTATTTGACAAAGTCCAACACCCATTCATTTTTAAAGCCTTGCAGAGATCAGGGATACAAGGCACATACCTAAACATAGTAAAGGCAATATACAGCAGGCCAATAGCCAACACCAAACTCAATGGAGAGAAACTTAAATCAATCCCATTGAAATCAAAGACTACACAAAGCTGCCCACTCTCTCCATATCTCTTCAACATAGTACTTGAAGTACTAGCTAGAGCAATAAGACAAACAAAGGTGATCAAGGGGATAGAAATCATAAAGGAAGAGGTCAAAGTCTCACTATTCGCAGATGATATGATGCATGAGTGACCCCAAAAATTAAACCAGAGAATTCCTTCAGCTGATAAACACCTTCAGCAAAGTGGCTAGATACAAAATTAACTCAAAAAAAAAATCAGAAGCCCTCCTGTATACCAAAGACAAAAGGACCAAGAAAGAAATTAGGGAAATAACACCCTTCACAATAACCACTAAAACCATAAAGTACCTTGGTGTGACTCTAGCCAAGCAAGTGAAAGACATGTTTGAAAAAAACTTCAAGTCTCTTAAGAAATTGAAGAAGATATCAGAACATGGAAAGAGCCCCCATGCTCATGCCATCAGTAAGATTAGCATAGTGAAAATGCCCATTCTGCCAAAAGAAAGCTACAGATTAAATGCAGTTCCCATCAAAATTCCAACACAATGCTTTACAGACCTTGAACGAACAATTCTGAACTTCATATGAAAACAAAAAAACACCTGAATTTCCAAAACCATCCTGTATAACAACATATAGACTGGAAGTATCTCTAACCATGATCTCAAGCTGTACTACAGAGCAACAGTAATAAAAACGGGCATGGTACTGACATAGAAACAGAATGGTGAATCAATGGAAGTGAATAGAAGACCCAGAAATGAACCCAAATACCCACAGACACTTGATTTTTGACAAAGAACCAAAGCCATACAGTGTGAAAAAGAGAGCATCTTCAACAAATAGTACTGTCAAACTGGATATATACATGCAGAAAAATGGAAATAGATCCATATTTGTCACCCTGTACAGATTAAAGTCCAAGTGGATCAAAGACTTCCACATAAAACTGGATACACGAAATCGGTTAGAAGAAAAAGTGGGAAGAGCCTAGAACTCATTGGCACAGGAGACAACTTCCTGAACAGAACACCAACAGCACAGGCTCTAAGAGCAACAATCATTGAATGGGAAATTACAGAACTGAAAAGCTTCTGTAAAGCAAAGGATACTGTCATCAGAACAAAATGAAAGCCTACAGAGTGGAATAGAATCTTCATCAACCCTATATCTGACACAAGGTTAATATTCAGAATATATAAAGAACTAAAGAAGTTAAACAGAAACAAATCAAATAATCAAATTAAAAAATGATGTACAGAGCTAAACAGAGAATTCTCTATCGAGGAATATCGAATAGCAGAGAAACACTTAATGAAATGCTTACTATCCTTAGCCATCAGGAAAATGCAAATCTAAACGGCCCTGAGATTTCACATAACACCCATCAGAATGGCTAGAATCAAAAACTCAAGTGACAACACGTGCTGGAGAAGTTGTGGAGAAAGGGAAAAACTCTTCCGTTGCTGTGGGAATGTAAACTTGTACAACCACTTTGGAAATCAATCTGTCTCTTTCTCAGACAATTAGGAATAGTGCTTCCTCAAGACCCCATTATAACATTCTTAGGCATAAATCCAAAATATGATCAATTGCACAACAAGGACATTTGCTCAACCATGTTGGTAGCAGCTTTATTCGTAATAGCCAGAACCTGGAAACAACCCAGATGTCCCTCAACAGAGGAATAGGTACAGAAACTGGTACTTTTACACAACTGAATACTGCTCAGTAATTTTTTAAAAAAGGAAACCAGGCAATTTACAGGCAAATTGTGGGATCTAGAAAAGATCATCCTCAATGAGGTATCCTAGAAGCAGAAACAGACACATGGTATATACTGACTTATAAGTGGATACTAGACCTATAAGATAGGATAAATATACTAAAATCTGTACACCTAAAGAATATAAACAAGAAGGAGGACCCGGGGTAAGATGATCAATTGTCACTTAGAAAGACAAATGGGATGGACATTGGAAGTAGGAGAAAACAAGAAACAAGACAGGAGCCTACCACAGAGGGCCTCTGAAAGACTCTACCTAGCAGTGTACCAAAGCAGATACTGAGATTCATAACCAAATCTTGGGTAGAGTGTAGGGAATCATATGAAAGAAGGGGGAGTTAGTATGACCTGGAGAGGACAAGAGCTCCACAAGGACCAGATATATCTGAGCACAGGGGTCTTTCCTAAGACTGATCTCCAACAAAGATCATGCATGGATATAACCTAGAAACCCTGCTTGGATGTAGTCCATGGCAGCTCAACATCCAAGTGGGTACCTTGGTAAGGGGAACTGGCAATGTCTCTAACATGAACACAGTGGCAGACTCTTTGACCTCCTCCCACCCCCTGCCCAGGGAGAAACAGCTATGCTAGGCCACAGAAGAGGACATTGTAGCCAGTCCTGATGAGACCTGATTGGCTAGGGTCATATGGAAGGGGAGGTGGACCTCCCCTATCAGTGGACTTAGAGAGAGGCAGGGAAGAGATGAAGGAGTAAGGGTAGGATTGTGAGGGAAAGGGGGAGAGGGCTACAGCTGTGATACAAAGTAAATAACCTGTAATTAATATAAAAAATAAAAATAAAAAACGAAGAAAAAAGAAGCTTAATTTACCTATCTTATGTGGCCTTTTCTTTATTCAGATCTTTAACTGAAACTTAGTAACTGATACTGGTAAAGAACAAGGTAACATGTAATAAGCATTGAATAAACTAATGGATTTCATGCTCTGTCTGTTACTTCTTTTCCCCATGATACTGGAGATGGAATCCAAGTTCTCACTCATGCTGAGCTCACACTCTGACCATGATGTACACCCCACTCCTACTTCCATTATTCTCTCAAGAACCCTGGAAAGTACATTGTAATAAAATCAACAGATATTAGGTAAAAGGCTCAGTAAGGGTCAATACCCACATACAACATAAATGATCAGGTTGTAAATGAGAGAAAACTTCTCTTCACTGCCCAAAGCTTTCTAATTATATAGTTATGGATTTTCAGAAATATGACCGATGATGCTGAACTTCCAAGTGGATCACAGAAGATGAGAAACCTTATCAGCTCTATGTCCTGGCTGAGACCAAGGTCTTGATCCATTGTATAAAGATACATATGCAGAAGAGGGGAGTGTCCTCTCTATGAGGATGGAAGCTCCTCCAGGGGCAGTGGAAAATTTCTTTCAGCCCAGTAGGTGTCAGTGAGAAAATTCCAGTTCTGAAATAAAAAAGCAGACTCAGTCTAGCAGATATCCCCCTAGGTCTCTTCCCTCTCTCCTGTCTCCTCACCTTTCTTAGATCTCTCCCTTTTACTCTTTCTTTTTTCCTTCTTCCTTTTCTCTTTGTTTCATTTTTGCTTTTTCTTCCTCCTCCTTGTTCTTATACTTCTAGGCTTGGCCCTGTAGGTCTACATCATCCTCTTTCTATCTTTCTCTCATTTTGAATATCTTTATTTCACCATAACCAAACTGTACAGAAAAATTCAACAGTAGGAAGAAGAACCAAGCAAGGCATTAGGTCTATTTAGATCAATAATGTGAGGAACAAGGGATAAAAACGCTAAAATCAGGATCTTCTTGTCACTATGAAACAAAATCCAGGGAAGGAAGGATAATTCATTGCTTTTCCAATACTAGATCTGCTGAGGAATTCAGAATAACTTAATATTGGGAATGAAAAGAGAGGACACTCATGTACAATGTATGGTATAGAATTCCTTCAACCTCTACCTCCTGGGGTTACTTCTTTATAGTTTGTCCTAGAAAATCAGCAGTGATTTCACCATATTTTTTAAGAGCAGTTAATATTAATTAGAATGTTGGACTTAATGGAATACTTTTATGGCAAACAGTTAAGACAGTCTATGGATAAATTTTAAATAATTTTCAGCCAGGATAGCATTTTGCTCTTGTACTTCCAGATCTGAATATTACACACTCACTCTTTGTATTTGGGGGCACACACCACTGCGATGGACTCAGGTAGCATCTGCTGGTAGCTAAAATGGGTGTGTAGGTCCACACTTGATAATAATGCTTTCTGGGTTGGATGGGTCTACAAAAACAAAAGAAGACAAGAATTGCAAGTGAGCAGAGCCAGCCAGATCTGATCCACCAAGAAAGGCAAGCCCAACCAGCTTCAACAATTCGTCTTTACCAAGGTTACTAAAATCATTCAAGGGAAACACTCATCTGCTAGGTGGAAAAGGAAGAGGGAACAATCTGCTTTGTCCTTCTAACATATAAATGTCAAAAGAAGCTAAGTTTATCTCTATCACTTTTAGCTTGTCCCTCACTAAGAACAAGACTCTTTTATTCATCCATGCTTAATTATATCTTATGTCTAAATGGTAACCATTTCAAGTTTTATCCTTCAGCTTCTAACCCACATCTGCTTCCCCGCTGCAAACAGCAGACTGAGTCCTTTCTCATCAAGCTTTTGGATAACCACTACAAATATTGGTTAAACAATTTCTCTGGCTCTTCAGTTGTCTGCCTTCACTCATGATTCTGAAACCCATTGATTACTCACTATGTGAAGAGGAGTCCCTTCTGCCCTTCAGATGTGTTACTGGACTACTGTCACTTGATTTACCCCAATTTCCTTTTCTTCCCTCCCCCTTTTAACAGAATCAACAGTGTGAAAACACATCAGACAACTGCATGCCTGAGTGGGGATGAATCCTGCAGATGTTAAGGCAAGCAAGCCAGACGTAAAAGTTACATATCTAGCTATTTGTAGTTCAAGTACTGTTGGAATGGAGGGAGGCACATGTGGGATGTGATCACTAATGAAATACAGATATAGATGGTGAAAGCAAAATTCAATCTGGAGGAAGGAAGGAATTTGGACTAAGTTCCTGGTAAGTTCCTATTTCCTTCTATAAGTTCTGTGTGCACATTATATTTATTCAATGAGCTATTAAACTGTACTATTCATGTATGTATTCTCACAAGTTAGCTATATTTTAAATATCACTCATTTGAAAAACTAAAGTGAACTCAAAGAAAAAGTAAAATCAATAAAACAAACAACAATAAGATAAAACCATGTTCACACAATCTGACAGTTCCCTCATGTGTCAGTACTCTCTTGACTAACTTCTGCCAAGAGCAGACTCATAATTCTTCCTTCTCCTAAAAGCTACACATTATATACAAGCCTTAGTATGACAGTCATGACAGATTCTAAAAATAGCCATCACCTTCATCAGATGACTTTTGCTTTGAGGCACAGTCTTTGCCCAGGTTGGATCTGAAGTCAACCATCCAGCAGCCTCATCCTCCTGAGTGGTAGAATCCCATGAGGGTGCCATTATACCCAGATTTCTAAGAATCTGGTAAACTTTGAAGTCTCTACCCAAAATGGCCTAAAATCCACTAGCCAATATCCTCAGAACCCCATCAGGAGATATGAATACTCTCCCTGCTGGAGTCTGTCTCCAAGTCACATGCTGAATTAATTCATCAACTCTCCTTGCAGTGTGGTTTTTGAGAACCTCCTAACCAGTACTCCTGCAGCAATGTTGCTGTTCTGTCACCCATTGTGTTCCATGTTCTCCTTATTAGACCTCCACCTCAGCTGCCAGGGAACAGATTCTCTTGCAGCCAGCTCTCCTCATTTACCATATTTCCTAGGCCAACTCCATGCAGCAGTCTCCCAGGTCCATCTCCTGGTTTCTCCTGGCTTCCCAAAACTTTCTTTCAATGGACATATTGATTTGATATCTCACATATGCCTTAAATTCCACACAGTAAGAATTAACTCAATTTCCATTCTCAGTCCTTCTCTAGAAGCCCCATTCATCCTTATGAGAAGATCAATACTATCACCATGAGCCCAGCTGGAAGCCTGCACTGTCCCAGACTCATCAGCCTCTGGTCCTCATTACTTGGATCTCTGAAATCTCACTCCTCCTCAACACACTGCTAGCACCCTCTCATTGGATGTTAGCAGCTCCCAAACCTTAACTGATCTTCACCTCTCAATCAGCCTTCTATCTTCTTCATTTTCACTTCTGGACTATGTCTTTAGTCATGAAATTGTTTTACCCAGAACAACCCAAACAGTTCTCCCTCTACTCAAAATCACCACTATTTTTCCTGTCCACACCAGACATTGGAGGCCATGGCTTTGATAGGTCCTACCAACAAATATATGCCATCGTTTTCTGATACCAAACACAAATCCCAACCAACAGAACTGCTCACTGATGCAGGAGCACAGTGTAGATATCCAATGTTGAACCCTCTCCCATGAGCTCCTTCTGACCCATCTTAACAAGTCATCATATGTCACTTCAAGAATGGCCCCTTTTCACTGGAACTCACAGGTACCCAGAATTGCCTCCTGAAAAATGTAGTCCACAATGCCTCATCTGAATTGGTAGTAGGTTATACGTGATCGTCCATTTATGTTACCAGAAACAAAGGACCAAATTTTGATTACTACATATTAAGTTTTTGATTTAAGCAAAACAGTAAGAATTTGTGTGGAACTGAAAATCATGAAGTCACAGGAGACTGCTTCAGAAATCTCAACTTCTCAAGTTCTGAATATAAGTATGTATGATATTTTAAAACCTAGAAATAAACCGTGTGATTGTGGCTTAAACCTGTCAATATTCCAAGAAAAGCTTCTTATTCTGTGAGCTTCAGTACTTGATAATGAGAGAATCATTCAGAAGAAATCTCTAGGCAAGTTGCTGTGTTTACTTGAAAATCAACCGAAGTATGTTCAGCATGTACAAACACGTAAAACCCTCACAGGTAAGATATCTTTGGGTGTGCAAAAAGAAAGTGCTTCCTCATTAATGCAAAATACAATCATTACAAATAACTCTCTTGTGTTATTTAAAACAGTATAATTTAATGTAATTTTGGGGCACATGATCATGTGCCCTTACATATTAGAAAAGGTTCCATTTTTCACACAGATTCTCAAGGAATAGGGACTTTACAGAATTGCTTTGATTAAAAGGTAAAACTTTTAAAGCTGTTGAGACAATAGGAAATGGTTCTATGACTCACCCTGGAACACTACTGACTCCATGTTAAAACAGAAGAATGACATGGAATGGATTGACTCTGTGCAGAGAAAGACATAGGCAGGATGTTTCTAAGAGAGAAAAAAGAGAACCCTGCCATCAGGGAGGTTATTTGCTTACATGAATTCACCCTAAGGTGAGAAGCCCCAGTTTTTCTTGAATAAAAAACAGTTCCTCTTCATTGTTGGCATAGCAATAGTCAGGGCCACCTTCCTGCAGTGGTATCACTATGTGCGTGATATGGTACTCCTCTTCTACCTGGCCAAGAGAAAATAATGTATAATAATTCCCTAGAAGTCTCATCCCCTCTCTCTCATAACACAAGTAAGTGAATCCCTCACCCAAGTGAATGACCCTTACTGTTCTCCCTCCCCTCAGCGTTTCACAACCTTGGGAGCTCTTGTAGGTTCTGTATAAAGGAACAGATGATGAGATGAACCTGAGATATCCCTCTTGGCACATTTAGTCCTAGGCTCCTCCATTCAGGAGCCAGCAGGTCTGCTCAGGAAGCTGAGGTGTTTATAATTTACATTCTTAGGCTTACAAGAGTAGGTGCTCAGAGCAGGACCCAAAAAGTATGAAGTCCTCCTTTTCCTTTTGGAATGAGCCAACATTCATGTCTATTTGCCTCATTCCTGCCTATCTGCCTGTCTACTTGTTGCTCTGCTATTTTTTTTTTTTGCCTTCAAGACAATGTCTCATTTTCCCTCTAAAGCTGGTTTGAACTTGTAGGAGGTCTCTAGCCTCAGTTTAGTAGTAACAGGAATTAGCAGTATTAGCTACCATGACAATTAAAATTTCTAACTATAGCATTGAAGCAAATGGTTCAAGGGATTCTGAAAAGCAACCAAATACAAAGTCATCAAATTCAAGGTTTCTAGCCCTTGTCTCCCACAATTCCTTCTGTCTAGTGAAGTCTATGGACATAGACCTTGAATATGTTCTCTGACAGCCATGGGAAGAAACAGCCTCAGATCAGGAAGGACTTTTTATATTTATACCATGGATCCACACAAAACACCACAGGTCTCAATTTTCTTCTTAGTGTTCTTCCTCGCAGACTTTAGAAATTTCTCACATAAATGATGAGGAAGGATCACAGGATGTAGGCCTCTGACTTTCTGAACTGCAATGGAAAAACAGAGAAAAACAGGACCTGGTGTTCATGAGCAGAATTCATCTTGAGAGCCTGGGAGAGAAAGGAAATGTCATTGGGATTTTCTCCGTGAGTCCCTTCCTATGTTGGAATCACAAAGGGAACAAGGTTTGTTTTCTCCAAGCTCCGGGTACAGCTGACTGGGAGCTAGGACCATGGACTCTCTAGTCAGCTTGAGTGGATGGATCAGTATTTTTGGATGTGACTGTGAGATGAGTGTCAGTGGACCAGGGAAGCCAAAGACTGAGGACGTGGACAAGGAAATTGAATGTTCTCTGTGGTGGTGCTCAGTGCTCCAGACTTCAGACACCTGTTCACCAGCATGTCCCTACTTTCCTGGGTGAGCTTAGTCTCACACCTGTGTGGCTGGGCCAGATGCATTGGGAACTGTTAGGTTTCAAACCATACTAAAGTGCACGTGGCCTCTAAGTTTCCCAGCATCCCTTGGTCCCTACCTGCTGCTTGTCATGGCGAGGATAAGCTCTGACCAGCTACCCTGTGCTTTCCAGCCCAGAGGCATAGGCTTCCCCTCATTATATAATCTAGGCATTTAGGTACCCCCCCCCATTCTCTGTGTATCTTTCCTCCTCTTCTTCCCCTCACTCTTTCTTCATTCTCTGTCTAGCTTTTCTCTTTCTCTCTTCCTTCTTCCCCAGTATTGTAGCCAAGACCTTCTTCCAATAAACCTGCATTTCTATACTATAACTTTATCTTCCAATTAGCTTATTCCTGTGTTTAAATGAGGAAGCAATTCTACACAAGTCTTTTCCAAAGCCTGTGGTTACTTACCTGTGCTCTCCTCTGTGCCATTTTTCACAGGCTGCTTGGAGATGATGACCTTAGCCTTCTCCTCTACTGAACACTGTGGTGGGCTGGAGGTTTTGGTTGGTACTGAGGAAGTTTGAGCTTCCTTTGTTGTTACTGTTGCACTAAGTCCTACTTCTCCACTTTTGATTTCTTTAGATCCATACAATGGAAAAAATGGAATAGAGCTGGAACATCCTGATTTTTTATTTTTTATATTAATTACAGTTTATTTACTTTGTATCCCACCTGTAGCCCCCTCCCTCATCTCCTCTCTTGCCTCTCTCTAAGTCAAGTGATAGGGGATTTGCATTTGACCCTAGCTTATCAGGTCTCATCAGGACTGGTTACAATGTCCTCCTCTGTAACTAGCAAGGCTGCTTTTCTTTCAGCGGTGGAGGATGTCAAAAAGCCAGCCACTTACCTGTGCTTTTCTCTGGGTCATTTTCCCTGGGCTGCTTGGCAGATGTTGATGTTCTTGGAGTGACAAACTTAGCGTTCTCCTCTACTGCACACTGCTGTGGTGGGCTGGAGGTTTTGTTTGGTACTGAGGAAGGTTGAGCTTCCTTTGCTGTTAATGTTATACCATCTCCTACTTCTCCACTTTTGCTTTCTTCAGTTCCATACAATGGATCAAATGGAATAGGGCACCAACTGGAACACCCTGATTTTTTAAACCTGTCTCCTATGTCCTCCCAGAAGTCTGCCAGCCCTTCTGCTTCCTCTTCTTTCTTCTTCTACAGGAAAAGGATTTAGGTAAATACTTGAAATCTCAGAAGAAAAGTCTTGTCATCACAGAGATGAAAAAAACGTAGTTCTGTTCATGCCTGACATCTCAGAATGAGATCAGCAAATTTGGTGTGGTGGATAACAGCCCCCTTACTCAGTTCCGATAAGCTTGTCTCTAGTAATAGCTAAGTCTCAGTCTTCTCTACACTCCAGCCATCTTTGTGTGTGTGTGTGTGTGTGTGTGTGTGTGTGTGTGTTGGCTGGTATGGATGCAAATGCATTTATGTACAAGTGATTCTGGAGCCTATTCATTGACTTACAGACTCCAATGGAACATAACATGACAGTCCAAGAACAGGCTGAATAGCTGCCATATAATCCCACTGTTGCTGTGCTCCCCATACTGACCATCTCTATTAGGTATTTTTCATATTCTCTATTATATTTGTTTATTAGTTTCCTCTTTAGAGTCTCGGCCCTGTCAAAAGCAATGTTTAGGATCTGAAATACAAAATCAAAATGGAGAATTAGAACAGTTCTAATGTGAGAAAAAAAAAGGAAATAAAACAAGTTGGGAAAGGCAGCAGTAACTCATGCAGAACTTGAACCCTATTCCCAGCCATCCCTCTCATCTTACTGCTCTGATGAGACAGCATCTGACGGCTTTCCACCAAGTGTCAGGATCTGTGCATTTTCTCTGAGTAGCTCCACACTGCTCGGACAATATATGTTCATCAACTTAGGCAACAAAGACCCAACTTGATGAAGTTTGATCTTCCATGGGTATCCCTTTTTCGCAGTCTTGGGCCAATGTTTAGTTTTTCCAAATATAATCTAAAGAAATAAAGGAGAGTGAATAAGATGTAGAGAAAATTTTGACATATTTAAATGAGGTCCGGAAGAAATTTGGCCTCTGCATACAAGATTTCAGAAGTTCCTGGAGTTTACAGAGGCACACCCTGAAATCCAACATCAGTTTCCATCCCATTGTCTGGAAAGAGATGTGTCTTTACTTTAATATTAAACTGGCACATTCAGCAAATATCAGCTGTCAAGAAGCATAGCTAAACTGTTAAGGCTCATGCTTGTCATCCCAGAACTCAGGAGGCAGCACATAGAATTAGTCACAGATCCTTGGGGAAACAGGGCATAACACTGAACTTCAAGACAGGAAATAAAGACAGTGGTCTCTTTCTTCTATACTCAATCACAATATGGATTGCTGCTCACAGAGCACCTTTGTGTATTGTTTCCCAGAAGGCACAACCTCACCCAAGAGACCATTAGGTAATGAAAGGAGACACCGAGGGTGCTCAGAGTTAGAGTGCATGTGCTGTGGTTACCTGATGGGATGCTGCATCCAGGGATGCTGCTAACCTGCTTCAATCCTCACCTCAGTCCAAAAAGCAAGAACAATTCATGACACTGTCAGAAATTCTGCTTGAGAGGAGGGTATGATCGGAATCATTTTATGCACATATGTGCTTTTCATCACCATATGAAAAGCTGATATCTCAGAGGACACATGAGTCCCTTCTAAGAGTGATTTGTCTTTGGAAGGGTAATAAAATGAGAGGGAGATACAGCATGAGCTCAAGAGAATACCTTCATGTTATAGAATACCAACAGCAGAAATAAACAGAAAAACCCTTGTTCTAGCAGTTATAAGAGCAGGGAAATGCAAACTGTCCTGCTGAACTCATCTCTAAACCTGAGATCTCTCCTCCTCTGTGGAACAAGAAGGTAATGTCTCTACTCAGTATATACAGTCTTCTGAAGATCAGTGAAGTCAAGACCAGAACCCCTCTTCCCCTGCCCCCATTGCCTGAGCTCCTCAGAGTCGTGTGCATCTCCGTAGGTTCTGTTTCACCAAAATCAGTGTTAGAATTGACAGGTGAGATTTTAACATCATCCACTTCTTAATACACAGAACTCTTGTACCTGAGCCTATAAGAGTCATTCCCTGGTGTTAGAGCCACAATCTTGTATTTAATCTGCCTGTGCAAATATGATGAAGAGCTTGGAAAAAGTCATTTCTGTGCTGAACCCCACTGACTCCAGGTGCTCTACAGTCCTCTGGTGACTGTAACTACAGGGAAGGCTACCCTTTTTCCTATACAACACAAGAAGCTACAGGAAGAGGGGAAGAAAGATGTGGGTTTGGTATACATTAGAGGTAATCCTGTGCCTCAGAAGCCATCCACTCACAAATTCATATATGCCCTACTTCCTGGCCAACTGTTGTTTTCAAAGATCTGTCCATGTGGACACAGGTTCAAGAACTCCTACTCAGGATGATCTTTTCTAGGTACCACCATTTGTCTGCAAATTTCATCATTTCCTTGTGTTTACTGAGTAGCATTCCATTGTATAAATGTACCACAATTTCTGTATCTATCCCAGAAGCAGAAAGACACACATGTATATAACAATTTAAAAGTCGATGTTAGACATATAATATAGGATAATCATACTAAAATCTGTATACCTAAAGAAGCTAATCAAGGAGGAGGATGCTGGGTAAGATGATCAATCCTCATTCAGAAAGGCAAACTAGATGGACATCATAAGAGGGAGAAAACAGGGAACAGGATAGTAGCCTACCACAGAGGGACTCTAAATGACTCTATCCTGCAGAGTATCAAAGCAGAGACTGAGACTCATAGCAAAACTCTGGGCAGAATGCAAGAAATCTTATGAAAGAAGTGGGTGATAGAAAGACTTGGAGGGGACCGGACTAGGAGAGAAAAAATGAATCTGGGCACATGAATCTTTTCTGAGAGTGATACTCCAACCAAGGACCATTCATGGAGATAACCTAGAACCCCTGTCCAGATGTAGTCCTTTGCAACTCTGTGTGCAAGTGGGTTCCCTAGTCATGGGAACAGGGACTATCTCTGACATGAACTCAGTGGCTGGCTCTTGGATCACCTACCCCTGAGGGGGGTGCAGCCTTACCAGACCACAGAGGAAGACAATGCATCTACTTCTGATGAGACCTGATGGACTTGGATCAGATAGAAGGGGAAGAGGACTTCCCCAATCAGTGGACTGGGGGAAGGGCATTGGGTGGAGAAGAGGGAGTGAGGGTGAGATTGGGCAAAGACCAGGGAGTGAGCTACAGCAGGGATACAAAGTGAATAAAATGTAATCAATATTTTTTAAAGGAACTACTGCACATGAAGTTCTTTATTTGTGACCACAATACCTTTGGTTCTTGTGTCTTTGAATAGGGAGGAAAAGATTGTGTATGAACTGCCAGAAATATGACTAAAACTTGACATTGTCAAATTCAGTAACTGTCAGCAAATGTGACAAACATGGACAGGAGAACAGCATAAGTTAGGAAACAGGCCCAGAAAAGGAGATAGAAACTGTAGGTTCTCACGTGAGGAATTTATGGTAGAGAATAAAGGCTCCTTCGTCTTTTCCACATTCATCCAGGTCAGCTGCCATTTTGAAGAAGTCGTCTCTCAGGCTCATGTAAGAAGCCCTGGAAAAATTTTTATTGATTTTGATGTCCTGCCCTAGAGCACTTAAGATCTGGACCCTCTCTTGGGGAGGCAGATTGACATCATTGTGTCTGCAGATAGTCTAAGACAAAAGAGAAGACAGGAAACATCAAAACTCATCTCCTGCCATACTTCCTCCTGCTCTTCCAGCTAGCTAGTACACAGTGTTTGTTTGTGTGTGCTTCTGTGTGTGTGTGTGTGTGTGTGCTTCTGTGTGTGTGTGTGTGTGTGTGTGCTTCATGTATGTGTGCCAGCTTGCATGACAAACCTCTTCCTAAAGAAATTAGAGCAAATAAAACACCATTTGTTATGATTCAGCTCAATAAATTTAGTGAACAAGCACAGCATGGGATCCCAATAATATGGTAGTAAAGTGGCAGATTCCAGGCCTGGGATCTCTGTGCCCCTTGTAAACACAATGCAAAAGAGCTTTCGGGTAGCATGTAACTTAAAGAGAGGTCCTTACAAACAACCTGTTTATTGAGATTAGCACCATGATTTTTTTCCTTTTATTTATTTATTTATTTATATTAATTACACTTTATTCACTTTGTATCCCCCCATAAACTCCTCCCTCCTCCCCTTCCAATCCCACCTTTCCTCTCCCTTCTCCACACATGCCCCTTCCCAAGTCCACTGATAGGGGAGGTCTTCCTTTCCTTCCTTCTGATCCTAGTCTATCAGCTCTCATCAGGAGTGGTTGCATTAGCACCATGACTTTACATAGCTGTGAGTGGTTGTGCACACATTGGAGGATTATGTATACACATAAAACCAGCTCTCATCACAGAGATGTCTCCTGATATTACCGAGACAATTAGGGAGCACCTGAGCTTGGAGAAACCCATATTCATGTATTCCATAATTCAATCCCAGTTAAAAGCAAAAGGCTTTGGGATTGGGAGCTCCCTGTAATTTAATTAGTATCTATCATGCTCAAATCTTGAAGAACATCTCAGTGACAATAAAGAATGAAAGCTCAGTTTCTATTGTTGAAGGACTTTGGGAACTAAGGCTGAGAAGCAACAGAAAGAAACAAATCTTTGAGAACTGTCAACACTTTGGACCACAGAATTGCATAATCCTATCCTGAATGTTTTCAGGGGAATCAAGGTGCTTGAAAACAGATATGCAATACTCTAAAAATACTCTTAAAACTACCTATTTACAGTATTGACTTCTTTTCTTTATATCACTGGCAATGTAAAGAAAAGGTGATATGTTATCACTCTAGTTCTTCAGTTTAAACACAGAGAAAGACACTAGAACTTTAAATTTGCCAATATGATTTCATGCAAATTACCTTTATGGTAAAGTGCAATGAGACTTACCACATTTGTTGTTCCAGTAGGGAAAGGTCCTTTACTATCTGGACAACTCTGGTGGTCTGATTGCCTGGGTATCACAAAATTTCCTCCTGTCACCAGATAAAAAAGCTTTTAGGAAAGGAGACCTTTGTTTCTCTAGGAATTAATGTTAATATACTTTAAACTATGCCTTGCTGGAGTAATGACAACTATGGCCATGGAGATACAGGTTTTTCATCCTGCAGTTTCTTGACTGAAGCAAGATGGTAGTCACAACCTCCATTGCAGAGTGAACACTTATAAACAATTGTAATTGATAAAAACAGGATTATGTCATTGCTTTTTAAAATAAGGATTTACAATGAACTTAGATTCAAGATGGTAGCAGCTGCATGCATCCTAAGAACTTTAGAGCAGCTACAAGAAGCCTGAGAGAAAGAGATCCAAGATGGCCGAATGGAGAGGATACTGTGCCTGAGGAGCAGCACAGCAGTGAGTGCACCTTTACCAACAGACTGAACTCTGGGCCCCCAAAAAACAGTGACTGTGTTTCCCAGGTAAGTTGAAACCCCATGGTGTAGGAAGTAATCTGATCTCTTTTCAGGTCACCCAGTAAAACCCCTGAAAAGTTCCCTGGTCCTGGCAGGGGCTCAGTAGCCTTCCCAGAGCCACAAGCCTGTGTGTTCTTATCAACATCCCAGACTGAACTGTGAGCCCCACTACACTAGAGACTGAGATTTCCAGTTGAGAGAAAATCCCATGGTGAAAGAAGCAATAGGGACCAAGCTCAGGTCACCTAGACAATCCCTGGAAAAGGTCCCAGTGTCTGGTGGGTGCTCAGCCACCAGCTCAGAGTCCTATTTTCGTGCCCAACTAAAATTCCCAAACAGTATTATGGGAGACAGGGCAGCAGAGACTGAGTGTCTCTGTCAGGAGGAGCCCACAGAGTGAGGCAAACACAGGTCCAACCTCAGTGCTCTCAGGTGAACAGTTCTTCCCACAAAAGTTTTCAGGAAAAGTCTACAGGCCACTGGTCATTAATCTCTCTCAATATCAATGGACTCAAATCTCCAATAAAAAGACACAGACTAACAGAATGGATGCATAAATAAGACACAACAATCTGTTGCATACAAGAAACACACCTAAGTCACAATGATAGATATTACCTGAGAAAAAAGGTCTGGGAGACGGGTTTCTAAGCAAATGGACTCAAGAAACAAGCAGGAGTAAGCATTCTAATATCCAGATTTTCAACCAAAATTAATGAAGAGAGGTGGGGAGGATCACTTCATACCCATCAAAGGAAAATACCACCAAGACGACATCACAATTCTGAACATCTATGCCCCAGATAAGAGGGCACACACATTTGTAAAAGAAACACTAATAAAACTTAAACCACACATAGATCCCCACACATTAACAGTGAGAGACTTCAACACCCAACTCTAAACAAAGGACAGGTCAACAAAATAGAAATTAAACAAAGAAACAATGACTCTAGCAGAGATCATGAATCAAATGGACTTAACAGACATCTACAGAACCTTTCACCCAAAAACAAAAGAATTTACATTCTTCTCAGCATCTCATGGTACCTTCTCCAAAATAGACCATATAGTTAGTCATAAAACAAGCCTCCAAAGATACAAGAAGATTGAAATAATACTTGTACTTTATGTGACCTCCATGGATTAAAACTGGAGCTCAACAACAACAGAAATGGCAAAAAACCTACACTCACATGGAAACTGAACAACTTGCTATTCAATGACAGCTGGGTCAAGGAAAAAAATAAAGAAAGAAATTAAAAACATCCTAGGGAGATCCAAGATGGCTGCCACTAGAGGACACTGTGTCTGAGGAGTAGGAGAGCAGAAACAACACAGCAACCAGGAGACTGAACTCTGGGACCTAAAACGCCAGCATCCGTGATTGCCAGGTGAGCAGAACTCCCACGGTAAGAAAATCA
>CM053765.1:52571527-52621527 GCA_028658305.1 Pachyuromys duprasi
AGTTCAAGTTGAAATCTACATACCTAGAGAGGATATACAGGAAGGAGGACCCAGGTTGGTATGATCAATGCTTGTTTGGATGAACGAATGGGATGGACATTGAGTGGAGGAGAAAACAAGCAACAGGACAGGAGAATGCAAAGGAGGACCTCTGGGGGAGTCAATGTAGTGATGTATCAGAGCAGATATTAAGACTTGAGATCAAGCCTCTGACAGAGGGCGAGAAGTAATGATAGATCTGGGGGAGGTTGGTGAGACTTGGGGAGAACAAGAGCTCCACAAAGACCAAACTGAGCAGGGCATAGGGGTCTTGTATGAGACAGTTTCTACAATCATGGACCATGTGTGGATATGGCCTGGAACCCCCGCTCAGATGGGGCCCATGAGAGCTCGTTGTCCGACTGAAGACCCTAGTGAGGGAAACAGGGACTGTTTCAGTCATGATCTTGATGGCTGACTCTTTGACCCTCCCCCATACAAGCCGGGGAGTGACAGATGGGGTAGATCCCAGGGGAGAGCATTGCAGCCAGCCCTGAGGAGACAGGATGAGCTGGGTTTGGATGGAAGGGGAGGAGGTCCTCCCCTGTTTGTGGACTTGGAGGGGGCGGGGAGGAGGGAGATGAGGGAGGGAGTGGGAGGGTGGGAGGGAATGAGGGAGGAGGCTATGCCTGGGATGCAAAGTACCTAACCTGTGACTGATATAAAAATAAATTAATTAATAAAAAATTGGAAATAAATAAATAAATAGAAAATAAAAACATCCTAGAATTCATGAAAATGAAGGCACAACATACACAAACTTATGGGACACAGTGAAAGCAGTGCTAAGAGGAAAATTCATAGCACTAAGTGCCTTCAAGAAGAAAGTCGAAACATCTCATTCAAGTAACTTAATATCTCACTTGAAAGCTCTAGAAAAAAAAAAAGAAGCAGACACTCACAAGAGGAGTAGATGGCTGGAAATAAACTCAGGGCTAAAATCAATTAATTAGAAACAAAACAATTCAAAGAATAATGAAACTAAGATCTGGTTTTTGAGAAAATCTACAAAATAGACAAACCATTTGCCAAACTAATGAAATGGTAGAGAGAAATTATCCAAATCAACAAAATCAGAAATAAAAAGGCGGACATATCAACAGACACTGAAAATCCAAACAATCTTACTTCAAAAGCCTCTACTCCGCAAAATTTGAAAATGTAAATGAAATGGACAATTTCCTTGATCAACCACTTACCAAAGCTGAATCAAGACCAGATAAATAAATTAAATAGGCCTATATTCCCTAAGGAAATAGAAGCTGTCATCAAAAGTATCCCATTCAAAAAAAAAAAAGCCCAGGGCTGAAGGGTTTCAGCACAGAATTCTACCAGATCTTCAAAGAGGAGCTACCACAAGTACTCTTCAAACTATTCCACAAACTAGAAACAGAAGGAACATTACCATCTCATTCTATGAAGCCACAGTCATCTTGATAACTACACCTCACAATGAACCAACAAAGAAAGAGAATTTCAGGTCAATCTCCCTTTGATGCAAAAATACTCAACAAAATACTCACAAACCAAATCAAGAGCACATCAAAGATATCATCCACTATGACCAAGTAGTATACATCAGAGGTCTGTAGGGGTGGTCCAATATGTGGAAGTCCATCAATGTAATCCACCATACAAGCAAACTGAAAGAAAAAAACACACATGATAATCTCCTTAGATGCAGAAAAAGCATTTGACAAAATCCAACATTTTGGTTATGTTTAAAGTCCTGTAGAGATAAGGGACACAGGACCCTAAGCATAGTGAAGGCAATATACAGGAAGCCTATAGCCTACATCAAACTATATGGAGAGAAAACTAAATCAATGCCACTGAAATTAGGGACAAGACAAGGCTGCCCACTCTCTCCATATCTCTTCAACATAGTTCTTGAAGTCATTCCTTAGAGCAATAAGACAATTAAATGAGATCAAGTGGATTCAGTTCAGAAACTAAGAAGTCAAAGTATCACTATTTGTACATGATATGGTAGTATACATGAGTGACCCCAAAAATTCTACAAGGGAACTCCTACAGCTGATAAACACCTTCAGCAAAGTGGCTGGATACAAAATTAACTCCAAAAAAAAAACAAACCAGTAGCCCTCCTGTATACAAAAGTCAAAAGGACTGAGAAAGATATTAGGGAAACACCTTTTACAATAGCAACAAAGAATGTAAAATATCTTGTGTGACTCTAACCAAGCAGGTCAAAATTGTATGAAAAAAGCTACCAGTCTCAAAAGAAAGGAATAGAAGAAGATATCAGAAGAAAAATAGACCTCCCATGTTCGTGGCTTGGCAGGATTAACATAGTAAAAATGGCCATCTTACCAAAGCAATCTACAGATTCAGTGCAATTCCCATAAAAATATCAACACAATTGTGTACAGAACGTGAAAGAACGATTCTCAACTTCATATGAAAATAAAAACAAACCCACAATTGCCAAAACAATCCTATACAACAACACATCGCCAGGAGGTATCTATATCCTTGATCTCAAGCTGTACTATAAAGCAACAGTAATAAAAACTGCATGGTACTGCCATAGAAACTGGCTGGTAGATCAATGGAATTGAGTAGAAGACAAGGAAATAAACCCACACACTTATGGATTTTTGACAAAGATGCCAAAAATATTCAATGGAAAAAAGATAGCATCTTCAATAAATGGTGCTCATCTAACTGGATATCTACATGTAGAAAAGTGCAAATGGATCCATACTTATCACCCTACACAAAACGAAAGTAAAGGTGGGTTAAAGACCTCAACATAAAACCAGACACACTAAATCGGTTAGAAGAAAATGTAAGGAAGAGCCTTGAACTCATTGGCACAGGAGAGAACTTCTTGAACAGAACACCCACAGCACAGCCTCTAAGATCAACAAACAATAAATGGAACCCCATGAAACAAAGAAGTTTCTGTGAAGCAAAGGACAATCGTTTTGTTGTCAGAACAAAACAACAGCTTATAGTCTGGGATAGGATCTTCATCAATTCTATGTCTGACAGAGGACTAATATCCAGAATATATAAAGAACTAAAGAAGTTAAACAGAAACAAATCTAGTAATCCAATTAAAAAATGGGTACAGAGCTAAACAGAGAATAATAGAGAAACACTTAAAGAAATATTCACCATCCTTACCTATCAGGGGAATGAAAATCAAAATGACCCTAAGATTTCACCTTACACCCATCAGACTGGCTAAGATCAAAAACTCACGTTACATCACATGCTGGAGAAGATGTGTAGAAATATTCCCATTGCTGATGGGAATATAAACTTTTACAACCACTTTGAAAATCAATCTGGTGCTTTCTCAGATTATTAGGAATAGCGCTACCTCAAGATCCGGTTATACAATTACTAGGCATATATTCAAAAGATGCTCATAGATATAACAAGGACATTTGCTCAACCATATCTGTACCAGGTTTATTTGTAATAACCAGAAACTGGAAAAAATCCTGATGTCCCTCAGTTGAGGTACAGATACAAATATTGTGGTACATTTACACAGTAGAATACTACTCAGCAATTAAAAACAAGGAAATCATAAAATTTGCAGGAAAATGTTGGGAACTAGAAAAGATCATCCCTAATGAGGTATCCCCAAAACACAATGACATACATGGTAAATACTTATAAGTGGATATTAGACATATAAAATAAGATAGTAATACTAAAAATGTGTATGCCTAAATAAGCTACGCAAGAAGGACCTGGGTAAAGTGATCAATCCTCATTCAGAAAGGAAATAACATGGACATCAGAAGAGGGAGAAAATAGGGAACAGGACTGGAGCCTACCAAAGAGGGACTCTAAAAGACACTACCCTGCAGGGTATCTAAGCAGATGCTGAAACTCATAGCCAAACATTAGGCAGAGTGCAAGGAATATTATGAAAGAAGGGAGTGATAGAAAGATCTGGAAATAACAGGAGCTCCACGAGGAGACCAAAAAACAAACAAACAAACAAACAAACAAAAACAGAGCACAGGAAACTTTTCTGAGACTGATACTCCAAACAAGAACCATTCATGGAGATGACCTAGAACTCCTGCACAGATGTGGCCCATGGCAGTTCAGTGTCCAAGTGGTTTCCCTAGTAATGGGGACAGGGACTGTTTCTGACATGAACTCAGTGGCTGGCTCTTTGATCACCTCCCCTTGAGGGAGGTGTTACCTTACCAGGCCACAGAAGAAGACAATGCAGCCAGTCCTGATGAGAACTGATGGACTAGGATCAGATGGAAAGGGAGGAGGACCTCCCATATCAGTGGACTGAGGAGGGGCATGGGAGGATTAGAGGGAGGAAGGCTGGGATTGGGCACGGACATGGGAGGGGGCTACAGCTGGCATACAAAGTGAATAAACTATTATTAATAAAACAATAAATAAATTTTTAGAAAAGTAAAAAAACAAAAAAGGATGATGAGAGACCCATGAAGGCTCAGAAGAGATACACTCTAGCAGAGCACAAGTCTACAGAGAGCACACTATCTTCAGAACAAATAAAAATGCCATGTCTTTGGGGAATGTTTTGAAAAAGTGGTCACGTGAAAATGGAGAAAATAAAGATGGCTGAGCAGAGCCCCATGCATGGGGCAGAGAGAAGTGAAACTAGAGCCAGAGCAGCTGGCGCTGGTGGAGACAGATAAGGGTTCATTTTCTGGACAGGGCCTCCTCAAGAGACCTCCTTGGTCTGTGTTGTAGCTGGAGGCCATGGTGGTGTCCATGGTCCTTGCCTCACCAGAAACCATGTGGCAGTGCCTGTTCTCTTAGATTCTACACCAAAAGGAAGATAAAGTCTAGGCAGTAAGCCTTGAAGAGAGTTCTTAAAAGTTTTGATCAAGTGAGCATACACCTTAAATGTCTTTCTAGGTTTCCTCACTCATGATAATCTTCTCTAGTTCCCACCATTTGCCGGCAAATTTTACGATTTCCTTCTTTTTAATTGTTGAGTAGTATTCCATTGTGTAAATGTATCACACTTCCTGTATGCATTCCTCCATTGAAGGACATCTAAGTTGTTTGCAGATTCTAGCTATTACAAATAAAGCTACTATGAACATAGTTGAGCAAATGTCCTTATTGAATGGTGGGGCATCTTTGGGTATATGCCTAGGAGTGGTATAGCTGGATCTTGAGGTAGCACTATTCCTAGTTTTCTAAGAAACTGCCAGATTGATTTCCAAAGTAGTTATACAAAGTTACATCCCCACCAGCAATGGAGGAGGGTTCCCCTTTAGTGGATATTAGCCATATAATATAAGATAAACATATTAAAATATATAGTCCTAAAGAATTTAAACAACAAGTAGGATCCGAGGGAAGATGCTTAATCTTCATCAGAAGGGCAAATGAAGATAGAAATAAGAAGTAGAAGATAAGGAACAGGACAGGAGCCTTCTACAGAGAATATATGAAAGACTCTACCCACCAGGGTATGGAAGCAGATACACCCATAGCCACAATTTGGGCAGTGTGCCCAAATCCTAATGGAAGAAGAGGGAGATAGAAAGGGCTAGAGGTACCATGGGCTATATCTGAGCAGGGGTTCTAGGTTATATTCATACATGGTCATTGGTTGGAGAAAGAGTCTCATAAAGGACCCTTGTGCCCTGATATATTTTGTCCTTGTGGAGCTCCAGTCTTCTCCAGGTCTTTCTAACTCCCCCTTCTTTCATATGATTCCCTAGTAAGGGAAACAGGGACTATTTCTGACATGAACCCAAAGGCTGGCCCTTTGACACTCTCTCCCCCGCCCTGAGGGAGGAGCACCCTTGCTAGGCCACAGAAGAGAACATTGCAGCCAATCCTGAAGAAACCTGATGAGCTAGGGTCAGATGGAAGGGGAGGAGGTCATAGGCTGCTCAGTTTCCAGGTAGATTCCCTAGAAAGGGGTATAGGGAACTGCGCTGACATGATCCCTTGACTGGCTCCTTGATCACCTCACCATGGGGAGGGCAGCTTTGCCAGGCCACAGAAGATGATGCAGCCAGCCTTGATGGGACCTGATAAGCTAGAGTCAGATAGAAAGGGAGGAGTCCTCTTCTAGCAGAGGACTAGGGAAAGGGCATAGGGATAGAAGAGGGAGTGTGTATGATAGGGGGGAGTAAAAGGAGAGGGCTGCAGAGAGGATACAAAGTGAATATATTGTAATAGATAAATATGAAAAAAATTGTGATCGAGATAATAAAGTATAGAGCTCTTGAGGATGGGGAGGTAACTTTGTATAACCACTTTGGAAATCAATCTGGCAGTTTCTCAGAATTAGGAATAGCACTACCTCAAGATCCATCCACCCACTTCTCTTTGCCGGTGGAACCTGGGTGGAGCAACGATGAACTCAGTTGTCTTTAAGGGCCTTGGCACTAAGACTTTGACCATGTTCCTATGAGTATATGAACGCATATTTGGATTGATGTATCATTTTAATTAATTTTGAGTGTGACAAATGGGTAGGAATGTGAACCTGGAAGCAATGAAAAAGGAGTGTAATGTATATTGTATGAAATTCTCAAATAATCATAAAAATAATATGTTGACAATTTTTAAACTGACATTTAGCATAAAGAAAAGTTTCCAAGAACTCATTATGGAGCAGAGAATTCTAACCATGAACTAGTGGTTACCCAGCTACCTCAGACACCATGAACCCAAGTGGAACCTCTGAATAAGCATTCCTAGCACTAACTCTGATTTTAGAGAGTTTCTCAGGAGGACCACAGCAGGAAACACAACTGCTTTTGTGTCCTAGACATGTAACACAGATCCATTTCTCTCTTCTGAAGACCCAGTTTGAACTATAAACCCCAGGACTACGAGGATTGCTCACTGACCACTGAGTAGGACACAGCTGCCTATCCAGCCAGGTCAGCCAAGGCAACCCTGCTCATAGAGGGTTGGCAACACTAGTGTGGAACGGCGCCAGCTGTCAAATAGTGTCTTGCCCCTCAGTTCTCCTTTTATATACACCGTTTTCTCTCTCCCAGTTTCAGCCAAAACAGTCCCAGGAATTCTCTAGTTTCCTTCTCGTTTCCTCTGCTCTTAAAGACTCAATACCCCAGGGAACCCTAGACCCTGCCAGCCAATCATATAAAAAAGAATGTGAAGGTACTGTTAGTGAGTGCATGAGTAACTGCTCAGTCAAAAGTCACAACCCTAGGAAATGTCAGATCCAAGACCACAGTAGGAGACCATCTTCTCATTCGGTACATTCCCCTTAATCCCACATCATTTGAAGCTTCCCAATTTAGGAAGCTGTCCAACTAAATAAACATTAAAGTTTCATTTCCTACCTGACATTGTCACGGAGGTAAATAGGAGTAAAGAGTTTAGGATTTGGACAAAGGGACAAGATAAAGGCTTGTTGGGCTTCACAGGAAAAAGTCGTGTGCACACAGGGTCAGAGATACTGGACACTGAGGAAAGCTTATTTACTCATCTCCATGGAAACCTCAAGATTCTATCAGGTGCTGATTGGCTGAGGGGGAAAATGATGTCATGAAACTGGTGAAAGCCAGTAATAGTTTCAGGAGCCATGTATTAAAAGGGCCAAGTGGACACCCTGCTTGAGAGAAAGGCTGAGCAGCCCTACATGCCCCAATCTGGGCACCTGCCGCACACAACCCAGGGTTGACAGTTCCTAGTGCCAAGATTCTTAGTTCATGGAAAGTGTCACATATTTCTTTCAAGTGGTCATTAATAAAGTCATGTGTCATTGACATGTGGCTATCAAGTTATCACAGATTTCATTAGTATTTGTTAAATGCACAGATATGTCCTTAGTCAGTGAATTGCTTACTGCAAAATGCCCCATGACCAAGGCAACTCTTGAACAAAAAGCGTTTAATCTGGACCTTGCTTATAGTTTTACAGTGTTCATCCATGACGTCATGTCAGCAAGCAGACATCTTGTTGTCATCCTTCAGCAGAGCTGAGAGCTTTTCATAAGGAACCAAAAAGGCAGGCAGAGTGAGACACACACACACGCACACACACACACACAGAGAGAGAGAGAGAGAGAGAGAGAGAGAGAGAGAGAGAGAGAGAGAGAGACAGGCAGGCAGACAGAAACAAAGACAGAAAGAGACAGAGAGACAGAGACTCTATTCTGTCTGGTCACTTCTATTGGCATATTAAATCTCAAAGCATTCCCTCCTATAATACAACTCCAACAGGAATTATATTTGCCATACAACCTAACCTTTCTCAGACATTCCTCATTGGGGAATAAACATGTAAATATATGAGCTTCATGGAGACATTCCAATTCAAATCATCAGGAAGTTGAAAAATACAGAGGGAGACCTTTAGGCTGAATGAAGATAGGCATCCTGATAGTTTGTCATTCAATATAATGATTAAAGTCACAGCAACTTTCAAGGACCAAAGGACAGGATTAATAATCTCCTTTGGGGGATAGGTGGAATATTTACATAATGGAGTTAAAGAAATGACATCATGATATTTTCAGGCAAATGGATGTTAACAGTAAAAATCGTCCTGGGTGAAGTAACTAAAATGCAGAAAGATAAATATGGTACATATTCAGTTATCTGTGGATATTACTCATTAAAGGAATAATAACCACCCTAGAATCCATACACCAAGAGAAGTTAGCTCTAGAGGAATGAGCTAGTAGAAGGCAGTTGGATCTCCCTGAGTTGGGAATTAAAATAGATTTTACAGGTGGACTGGGACCTCTGGGGGAAGGGAATGGGTGAATGAGGTGAAGAGTGGCAAGAGAGATAGGGTAGAGGAAGAGAATCCTGGAAGATACAGCTGGAATAGAGTGTCATCTGAGAGATAATGTAGAAACTAATGAGGAGGCAAGACATTCTTCTAATACTGGGGGATAAAGTTCTAATAAGCCACCTATTGTGATCAAACCAGTCTTCCACTAGTGGGACGGGGTTGCAGTTAATTGAGTTGTTGGGCCAGGGCATCCTATGGAAATTTTCAAGCAACCTAGGCTGTAGTTATTAAAATATGTTGCTTTCTGCCAACTGATAGATCAGTGCCATACTCTTCATCCACAGAGAGGCTTCCTGCTGCAGCAACTGGAATTGAATACAGAGACCCACAAGAAGATATAATGCAGAGAGAGACCTTAAACCACAGCTCTCTAAATGGGATTTCCCTATGAAATTCTCCCTCCCCTCAGAGCTCTGGGAAGCCTGCGGAAGAGGAGACAGGAAGAGTGTAAGATATCGAGGGTATGGAGGACACAAGGAGAACAAAGCCTTCTGAATCAGGTGGTCAAATCCCAGTTGAACTCACAGAGTCTGAAACAGTGAGCATTGTGCCTACTAAGGTCCACACCAGGTCCTCTGCACACACATTACATCTTTCAGTTTTGTATTTTATGGGACTCCTGAATGTGGGAAGAAGTGTGGTTCTGATTCTTTGGATTTCTCTTGGGATTTTTCTATCTTTTGTTTGGGCTTGCCTCATTTTGATTTGATGGTTTTTGTATCACCTCATTATATTATATTTTGTTATCTCTTACAAGAGTGTTTTTTAATAATGAGAGACAGTAAAGGAGTATCTGGATGGGATGAAAGTAGGGAGGAACTGGGAGCAGTTGACAGAGAGGAAAGAGTAATCTGAGTATATTGAATGAGAAAAGAATCTGTTTTTAATAAAGGTGAAATATAAAATAAAAACATTATTTAAAGTGGGCATATGGAGAATTTTGGAGGATTTAGCTCAATCATGGGAGATTTGCCTCACATATGAAAAACTCCTGGAGTGATTCCAAAGTTTTGAAGTAAACCACAGGGTTTACATAATTTTTTCTTTACATTGATTAATTTGGACATGGTTCAGATCAGAATATTCTGTCCAGAGGTCTTGATTAAATAATAAATTACATTTCCACCAATCACCAGTGGCCTTTTCCCAAATGTTAACTTTGGTAACAAAATAATGTATTTCCCACTCTGTTTTACAGGCAAGTTTTCCTGCTATGTGTTCAGTTTGTACAAATATGCACAGAACCACATACACCATTTTCTAAATGTGTCTGAGTCTGGTGTCATGTGACTCTAATTCTAAACCAGAGTATGCATTCTACAGTTATACATAGATGTGTTTGCCATTGACAAACATTGCTGATTTTTCTCACTTCAGTGTCAGGTAAGAACTGTTTATAGTTACTTACTGATGGCAAATGCTGCTTTTTGAGAGAATGAACTATGAGGTACACATCTGTCTTTTCCACTGCCAAAGACTACATAATGTCTCCATAGTGCAAAAACTGGAACTTGCAAAGAATGATGCTCAGGACATGTTTTCAATCCAGAACTGTGTTAGAGTTCACTGTGATAACATACATGGGACCTTGACACTGGAACACTCTGGGAAGAATACTTTGAGGACTTTATTATTATTTTTTCTGATTGTAGCCCCTTCCTTCAACTTCTCCTGTTCCAACTCGCCCTCCCTCTCCTACCCTGTCCCCTTTTCCTAGTCCAGTGAAAGGGGGCGTTCTCCTGACTTTGAGGACTTTAAAAATGTAAATATTTTATTTTCTGATCCTCTTCTTAATAGAGAAAACTAAAGATCTGTGGATGCAACTTTGAGGACTTTAAAAATGTAAATATTTTATTTTCTGATCCTCTTCTTAATAGAGAAAACTAAAGATCTGTGGATGCAACCTTTTAGAAATACCCTGCTGTTTGAGGTTGCAGTCCTCCAAGTCCTGACACCCAGTCTGGGATGAGCATTAAGGAGGAGGGCACCCTCTCACCTCCTGCTCTCTGCTTGACATGACACCTGAAACCTGTTACAGATATCAGTTATAACCCTATAGATTAAACCACTATGAAAATATCTAACTCTCATTTTTAAAAGATGCTCATAAAACAGAAAAGGAATATAATATCTTCCCAAAAGATATTAAATAATGATTTATCAATTTTAAAATGTTTAAATGAGATAAGTAGCACACCTGATAAGACCCAATGGGATTTTTAAAAACTGCTGAATTTGAGCAGCATATAAAGGCTCTTTTTTTTTACCAAAGGAATATTTTATTCTTTCATTTATATTAATCACAGATTATTTACTTTGTATTCCAGCCATAGCTTCCCTTCCTCATTCCCTCCAATCCCATCCTCTCTTCCTCATCTTCTCCCTGCCCTTTTCCAAGCCCACTGCTAGGAAAGGTCCTCCTCCCCTTCCATCTGACCCTAGCTTATCAGGTATCTTCAGGACTGGCTGCAATGCCCTCCTCTGTGGCCCAGCAAGACTGTTCCTCCCTCATGGTTGCGGGGGAGGTAAAAGAGCTAGTCATTGTGTTCATGTCAGAAATAGTTCCTGTTCCCCTTACTAGAGTATCCCACTTGGATACTGAGCTACCATGGGCTATGTCTGAACAGTAGTTCTAGGTTATGTCCATGTATGGTCCTTGGTTGGAGAAACAGTCTCAGAAAAGATCTCTGTGCCCTGATATATTTTGTTCTTGTGGAGCTCCTGTCCTCTCTAGGTCATACTAACTCCCCCTTCTTTCATATGATTCTCTACTCTCTACCCAAGGTTTTGTTATGGGTCTCCCCATCTGCCTTGATACATTTCTATGTAGAGTCCATCAGAGGCCCTCTGTGGTTGGCTTCTGTCCTTTTACTTGTTTTCTCCTACTTCCCCTGTCCTTCTCATTTGTCTTTCTAAGTGAGGATTGATCATCTTACCGCAGGTCCTCTTTTTTATTTATCTTCTTTAGGTGCACATATTTTAGTATGTTTATTCTATCGTATAGGTCTATATAAGTTAGTATATACCGTGTATGTCTTTCTGCTCCTGGGATAACTCACTCAGCATGATCTTCTCAAGATCCCACCATTTGCCTACAAATTTCATGATTTCCTTGTTTTTAATTGTTGAATACTTTTGTAAAAGTACCACAATTTCTGTGTCCATTCCTCCGTTGATGGACATCTGGTTTGTTTCCAGGTTCTGGCTATTATGAAAAAAGCTGCTACAAACATGGTTGAGCAAATGTCCTTGTTGTGTACTTGAGTGCCTGAGAGTGGTATAACTGAATCTTGAGGTGGCACTATTCCTAATTGTGTGAGAAAGTGCCAGATTGATTTCCAAAGTGGTTGTACAAGCTTACATTCCCACCATGGAGGAGGGTTCCCAATTCTCCACAACCTCTCCAGCACGTGTTTTCACTTGAGTTTTTAACCTTTGCCATTCTGATGGGCATAGGTGAAATCTCAGAGTCATTTTGATTTGCATCTCTCTGATGGCTAAGGACGTTGAGCATCTCTTTAACTGTTGCTTTTTTTCACTTTTTATTAAATTCTTTATTAATTACACTTTATTCACCTTATATACCCCTGTAGTTCCCTCCCTCCTCCAGTCCCAATCCTTCCTTTCCTCCTGCTTCTGCACCTGTGTCCCTCCCCAAGACGACCAAGAGGGGAGGTCCTCCTTTCCTTCTCTCTGATCCCAGTCCATCAGTTCTCATCAGGAGTGGCTGCATTGTCTTCCTCTGTGGCCCAGCAAGGCTGCTGCCCACTCAGGGGGAGGTGACCAAAAAGCAGGCCAATCAGTTCATGTCAGAGACAGTCCCTGTTCCCATTACTATGGAACCCACTTGGACACTGAACTGCCATGGGCCACCCCTGTGCAGGGGTCCTAGGCTACCTCCATGCATGGTACCTGGTTGGACCATCAGTCTCAGGAAAGATCCCTGTGCTCAGACCACTTGGTTCTGTTTCTCTCCTTGTGGAATTCCTGTCCTTTCCATATCCCACTATTTCCCACACCCCTCATAAGATTCCCTGTACTCTGCCCAGCTGTTGGCCATAAGTCTCAGCATCTGCATCGATAGTCTGCAGGGCAGAGCCTTTCCGAGGCCCTCCATGGCAGGCTACTGACCCATTCCCTGCCCTCTCCTTCTGTTTCTTAAGTATATCACTCTACAGAGAATTCTCTGTTTAGCTCTGTACCCCATTTGTAATTGGATTGCTTGATTAATCACTTTTTAATTTTTTTACTTCTTTATATATTGTGGATAACAGCCCTCTGTCAGATATAGGGTTGGTGAAGATCCTTTCCCAATCTGTAGGCTGTCATTTTGTTCTGATGACTATGTCTTTTGCTTTACAAAAGCTATTCAGTTTCATGAGGTCTCATTTATCCATTGTTGCTCTTAAAGCCTATGCTGTGGGTGCTCAGTTCAGGAAGCTGTCTCCTGTGCCAATGAGTTCCAGGCTCTTCCCCACTTTTTCTTCTAACCGATTTAGTGTGTCTGGTGTTATGTTGAGGTCTTTGATACACTTGGACTTTAGATTTGTGCATGGTGATAAATATTGATCTATTTTCATTTTTCTGCATGTAGACATCCAGTTGGATCAGCACCATTTGTTGAAGATGCTGTCTTTTTTTCCACTGAATGGTTTTGGCTTCTTTGTCGAAAATCAAGTAATCATAGTTGTTTGTGTTTATTTCTGGGTCTTCTATTCAGTTCTACTGATCTGCCTTTCTGCTTCTATATCAATACCAGGCCGTTTTTATTACTATTGCTCTGTAGTAAAGCTTGAGATCATGGATGGAGATACCTCCAGATGATTTGTTGTTGTATAGGATCACTTGGAAATTCTGGGTTTTTTGTTTCTCCATATGAAGCTGAGAATCTCTCTTTCAAGGTTTGTAAAGAATTGTATTGGTATTTTCATGAGTATTGCATTGAATCTGTAGATTGCTTTTGGCAGGAAGGCAATTTTTACTATGTTAATCCTACTGATCCATCAGCAGGGTGATCTTTCCATCTTATGATACCTTCCCCAATTTCTTTCTTCAGAGAGACTTGAAAAATTTTTTTTCAAACAGTCTTTCACCTGCTTGGTTAAAGTCACCCCAAAGTACTTTATGTTATTAGTGGCTATTATGAAGGGTGTTGTTTCCATGAGTTCTTTCTCGGCCCCTTTGTCTTGGGTATACAGGAAGGCTTTTGATTTTTTTTTTTTTAGTTCATTTTGTATCCAGACACTTTGATGAAGGTGTTTATCAGCTGAAGGAGTTTTCTGGTTGAATTTTTGAGGTCATTAATATATACTATCATATCATCTGTGAATAATGAAACTTTGACCTCTTCCTTACGATTTTCATCCCCTTGATCTCCTTTATTTATCTTATCACTCTAGCTAGGATTTCAAGTACAGCGTTGAAGAGATATGGAGAGAGTGGGCAACCTTAACCTTGATTTCAGTGAGATTGTTTTTAGTTTTGCTCCATTGAGTTTGATGTTGGCTATAGGCTTGCTGTATATTGTCTTTACTATGTTTAGGTATGTGCCTTGTATTCCTGATCTCTCCAAGACTTTAACCATGAATGGATGTTGGACTTTGTCAAATGATTTTTCAGCATCTAAGGAGATGATCATGTGGTTTTTCTCCTTTATTTGGTTTATATGGTGGATTGCATTGATGGATTTCCATATATTGAACCATCCTTGCATGCCTGGGATGAAGCTTACTTGGTCATGGTGACCAATTAAGTATTTTATTGAGTATTTTTGCACCAATGTTCATAAGAAAGATAGGTCTGAAGTTCTCTTTTTTTTGTTTGGCCTTTGTGTGGTTTAGGTATCAGGATGACTGTGGCTTCATAGAATGACTTTGAAAAAGTTCCTTCTCTTTCTATTTTGTGGAATAGTTTGAAGAGAATTGGAATTAGCACTTCATTGAAGGTCTGGTAGAATTATGCACTGAAACCATTGGTCCAGGGCTTTCTTTGGAAGGAAGACTGTTGATGACTGTTTCGATTTCCTTGGGGGGATATAGGACTATTCAATCTTTCTACCTGATCTTGATTTAATTTTGGTAGATCGAATCTATCAAAAATTGTCCATTTCTTTTAGATTTTCAAATTTTGTGGCACATAGGCTTTTGTAGTATGACCTAATAATTGTTTGCATTTCCTCAGTGTCTGTAGTTATGTCCCCCTTTTCATTTCTGTTTTTGCTGATTTGGACAGTTTCTCTTCACTTTTTAGTTAGTTTGGCTAAGGGTTTTTCTATCTTGTTGATTTTCTCAAAGAACCAGCTCTTGGGTTCATTGATTCTTTGAATAGTTTTATTTGTTTCTAATTGATTGATTTCGACCCTGAGTTTGATTATTTCCAATGTCTGTTACTCTTGGGTGTGTCTGCTTCTCTTTTTTTTCTGAGGACTTTCAGTTGGGCCATTAAGTTGCATGTATGAGATGTTACAAATTTCTTCTTGAAGGCACTGAGTGCTATGAATTTTCCTCTGAGCACTGCTTTTATTGTGTCCCATAATTTAGGGTAAGTTGTACCTTCATTTTCATTGAATTCTAGGAAGTCATCAATTTCTTTCTGTATTTCTTCCTTAACCCAGCTGTCATTGAGTAGCAAGTTGTTCAGTTTCCCTGTGTGTATAAACTTTATGTTATTTCTGTTGTTGTTGAGGTCCAGCTTTAGTCCATGGTGGTCAGATAGAATACAGGGGATTAATTCAATTTTCTTATATCTGTTGAGGCTTGCTTTGTGACCATCTACATGGTCTATTTTGGAGAAGGTTCCATGAAGTGCTGAAAAGAAGGTGTACTCTTTTGAGTTTGGGTGAAAAATTCTGTAGACATCTATTAGGTCCATTTGAATTAGGGCCTTTGGAAGTGCCTTTATTTCCCTATTTGGCTTCTGTCTAGATGATCTGTCCTTTGGTGAGAGTGGGGCCTTAAAGTCTCCCACTATTAGGGTGTTGGAATCTATGTGTGATTTATGTTTTAATAATATTTCCTTTACAAATGTAGGCACATTCCTGAAGAGACCAGATAAGCTAGAGTTAGACTGAAGGGGAGGAGGTCCTCCCCTATCAGTGGACCTGGAAAGGGGCAGGAAGGAGAGGAGGGAAGGAAGGGTGGGATAGGGAAGGAATGGGGGAGGAGGCTATGGATGGGATTCAAAGTATATAACCTGTGATTAATATAAAATAAAAAAGTTAAAATTAAAAAAATCAAATGTAGGCGCTCTTGTATTTGGGGCTTCGTGTCCAGAATTGTGATGTCTTCTTTGTGGATTTTTCTTTTAATGCCCCTCCTCATCTTTTTTGATTAATTTTGGTTGAAATTCTATTTTATTAGATATTAGGATAGCTACCCTCGCTTGTTTTCTGGGTCCATTTGCTTGAAAAACATTTTTCCAGCCCTTTACTCCGAGGTCGTGTTTATCTTGTTGCAAAGGTACGTTTCTTGGATGCAGCAGAATTTGGGTTCCTGTTTCCACAGCCATCCTGTTAGTCTGTGTCTTTTTATTGGAGAGTTGAGTCCATTGATGTTGATAGATAATAGTGACCAATGAATGCTAGTTCCTTTTATTGTGGAGTTGGTTGTCTTACTGTGATTCATTACTTGTTTTCTTTTACTTTTTGTGGGGACATTATCTGTATCCTATGTTTTCTTGGGTATAGTTGTTTTCATTGGATTGGAGTTTTCTTGTATCTTCTGTAAAGCTGGGTTGTTGTGTAGATATTGTTTAAGTTTAATTTTGTCATGGAATATTTTGTTTTCTCCATCCATGTTGACTGAAAGTTTTGGTGGTTATAGTAGTCTGGGTTGGAAACTGTGGTCCCTTAGAACCTGTATGACCTCTGCCCAGGCCCTTCAGGCTTCCATAGTTTCTGATGAGAAGTCCAGTGTGATTCTGATAGGTCTACCTTTATATGTTACTTGCCCTTTTTCCCTTGCTGCTTTTAATATCTTTTCATTGTTCTGTATGTTTAGTGTTTCGACAGTGATGTAATATGAGGATTTTCTTTTCTGGTCTAGTCTGTTTGGTGTTCTGTAGGCCTCTTGTATGTTTATGGACATTTCTTTCTTAAAGTTGATGAAATTTTCTTCTATGATTTTCTTGAAGATATTTTCTGGATCTTGGAGACTGGAATCTTTTTTTTTTCATCAATTCCTATTATTCTTTGATTTTGCCTTTTCATGGTGTCTTTGATTTCTTGGATGTTTTTTGTTTGGAGTTTTCAGATTTTACTTTTTCTTTGAGAGAAGTATCAATTTCTGCAAGCATATCTTCAGCACCAGAGGTTCTCTCTTCCATCTCTTGTATTCTGTTGATGATGCTTACTTTTGGGGTTCCTGATCTTTTCTCTAAGTTCTCCAGCTTCAAGGTTTTCTCTGTTTGTGTTTTCTTTATTGATTCTAATCCCATTTTTATGTCTTGCATCATTTTCTTCATCTGTTTGAATATGGCTTTCTGTCTCTGTATGATGGCCTCTATTTTTTTGTTTGTTTCTTCTCTATATGCCACTAATTTTGCCTCTACTTGTCCCTCTATTTGTTTGGCTATAATTGCCTGTGTTTCTTTGAGAACTTTGTTCAGTTCCTCTTTCTTAGCCTCCACCTGGGAGGTCAATTCTTTTAGAGATCTGTTCATTTCCTCTTTAACTGTCTGGATTTGCTTGGCTATTTCTCTGAGAAATTTGTTTGTTTCCTCTTTATGTGACTCTAATAACTGGATAAGCATATCTTTAAGGTCATTTTCCTGTGTTTCAGAAGAATTGGAGTATCCATTGATTTTGGGGGGTTGCTGGTGAGGCCACGATTTCCTAATTTTTGTTGAGTGTGTTCTTTAGCCTACCTCTGGCCATTTGCTTAACTGTAACCTGCGCTGTTTGTTCTTGGGTTCTGCAGTTCAGATTGGTACCGTCTTTCTCTGGCATCTGGAGAATTCTTCAGGGAGATGAGAGAGGTGCAATGGTTTCAGCGTGTGCGTTGGTGCTTCAGTTGCACCTGTGGGAGGAAAGTCCACAGGTGCAAAAGGACAAATGTGGACGAACATGTGCGTGTGAGTAGAAGTTTGCCTTGAGGGACTGGGTGCTTGAGAATGTAGAGGCCTTCGGGGGGAGGGAGGGCTGCTATCACCAAAGGGGTCAGGGCGCTGAAGATATCGCATGCCGCATGCACGAATTCAAGAAACCCTCTGTTTCCCTCTATGGATGTGTGGGTGGGAGATTTTTGATGTCTGACTGCTAGCTTAGAAGCACCCTGGATCTGGGATTCTGCAGGCACTTGGGGATGCACTCACTCTCTAGCAGGTCAAATTGAAATGCACAGTGGTTCCTCCTGTTCTCTACTGACAGGTTTGGATCTGCTGAGCCAAATGTGCGCTCAAACAGCTCAGTGGTGTTGCAGCCGATGTAACCGGGAATCCAGTTGCAGCTGCAGAACTGGGGTGCCTAGGTGCCTGCTGGGAAGTCTTGTGGCTCGACACTTGGTTTTCCTTGGCAGTTTTGCAGGTCTGCCAGACTTTGGTGGCTGCACAGCCTGCTGTGCTGTCAACCACTGAGGGACTGAGCAGCCCATTCAATCAGGCTCTGTGGAGTTGGTAAGGCCTGCCACTCTTGGGTGTGTGGGACCCAGGCAGGATCATACCTCGGATCTCGGGCTCAGGACACAGATGATGCTGGCTGCTGAGGCTGCACTGTTAATAATCCCACCTCTGCTGTCTCAGTTCTCAGGCAGCAAGTTCTGTGCTACTAGGGCTGTGGCTCAGCTCCTTCAAGGGGGAGGGAGATCTGAAGAAGGAGAGTACCCCTCTCCATTCCCAGAGAAGTCCATGTCTGGCCTGAATCAAAAAGTTCTCTTTTCCTGTGGTGTCCCCCCCCCTCCATCAGGGAGCCACAATGTCGATTTTCCAATTTCAGTTGCCCCTCTGCTCACCAATTTCAGACTTTCAAATCTTCTGCCTTTCATATAAGGTGCACACTGATAGCCGCCATCTTGGATTCCCCCACATATAAGGATTGTAATTTCAAAATGGAGAGCATAGAATATGTCAAGCTGGGGAAGGGGTTTTGCATGTTTTCATACAGGAGAAGAGAAATTATGGGTTCCATCAGAACTAATAAAAATCAGATATGGCAAAGACCATCTGAAGATCTTGGCCACACACAGGAAAAGAGAAATCAAAAACACTAAACAGAGCAGGTAACATAAATTGCTGATCCCTTCACATGAAAACAGCTCTGAAACTAACATAAAAAATGTCTCCAGCCAAAACTTCAACAATACATGGCCAATAAATTCTTGCCGACAATATCCACAAAATTTGTTATAGCATTCTCTTAAATGGCATAGATAAAACTGGTTTACAGTTTGGTTTCATCCTGCATATGTCATAATTTTAGTTATAATTTTAGGACCATATAATGCCTGTGAGAAATTACTTTTTTTCAAAACAAAAAGACTAGACATCAGAGACACTGGAAGAAACCTGACAAGAGTCATCCTTCCAGCATGCTGAGACTTTGACATATCTGTTCCAGCACCTTGCACATTCCAGCAGTCTGTTTTTTCCAGGCTCGGCTGCTTCAATTGCTGTTTCTCATCTAAACCTGATGCCAGGAGAGCTTTGAAGAAAGTCACCAATTTCAATTGGTCCAACATCTCAGACTGTTCCAAACAAGATTTCTGTTAAGCCTGAAATTGCTCAACATTCAAAGACTGAACTACAAATGTTAATTTTTGCTTAATTAACCATTTTTTCCCAATTTCCTTTGGGCTCCCTAACAGGATTTCTATATATTCAAAAAATCAGCTAGAAGATATCCATGAGAAGCACGTCAACTTTGCTTAAAGAAGGTTGAATAGGTTTTGGTTTTTCTGGGGCTATGAATGTTTATTGTTATTGGGAGATAGTTATAAGTTATTTTTTATCTTATTCAGAGAAAAAATAAGGTTAAGACATTAGGTGACAGAAGTTAAATTTTAGTTGATCAACTCATAGTCAGGTTTATCAGTCAGGACAATAGTCTAATTTAGCACAGGAGTATACATCCTAGTTTTTACAGATAGATGTGATTATATAGAGATGTCATCTCCTGGCAGCACAGAGCCTACCTCAAATAAGATGATGAGTATCAAAGAATCTCCATATGGTGATGACTTCAAATTTGGCAAGCCAGCCACTTGGGTAAATAAAATGCCCTCACTTCATGAAAGACAGAATTCTGATGAAAATGGGAAAGCTTAAATGCAGACCAAGTGGACTGCCAAATTCTGTCAAGACAGGGTAAGGAAGTCCTAAATAGATTCTGCTTCATATGTATGTCTGTCAAAGATACTAAACCAGGAGGCTGAAGATGATGTGCCAATGTTATAGGGAGTTTTGGGTGACTGTTCAGGCATCAAACTGTCTCTCTCAATTTTCTTACTTTTGGAAGCTTCTAACATGCACTTTGTATTTATTTAAGTAACTAATTTTATTCCTTCTCAAGTCTCTGGTGGGAATGAAGACAAAATAGTTATATTTTCACAATTAAACTTCAGTTGTTAAGAGGAGAGGACTGGAAAACATCAGGAGAAATGAACCAGTCCTAAAATATGACTAAAAAGCAAGTATAATCTGGTAAATCAGAATGGGAGAAAACTATGCAGGTTTGGAGGTTTAGGAGGTAGTAATTATTTCTCAGCATTCTGCTCTAGGTTAATTAAATAAATCTTAGTCTCTGTGTGGTCATTTGGTTACAGCTGGTTTAGGAATAACTGTTGTTTAACTTAAAGATAAATCAATATTAAATATTAATAATCATCAACAGTAAGGTAACAGACACCTAAATAGACACACATGATTTATATACGCACTTATAAGCAGATTTTAGGCATATAGTACAGGAAAGGCATACTACAATGTACAGACCCCAAGAAGAAAAGTCTGATGGGCATCTTGCGCTTATGGTAGGCCCAATAGTAAGGAGAGTGGGAGAAATCTCTGGCATTGACTATGTTGGCTGCTTTTAATCATTTCCCATTGTTGGGACTTCCCTACCAGGCCACAGGGGAAGAAGATGAACTCAATCCTCATATGACTCGATGAGCCCCAGTGTCTGGGTAAGGAGGTCAGGGAAGAGGGGATGTGGGAGGGAGGGTGGGATTGGATGGGGAAGAAAAAGGGCCTGTGACTGAGATGTAATTTGAAATAACATTATTTTTAATTCAAATGAAAAAATCAAAGACATCTTGAAATTTTCAGGCAAATGGGTGGACCTAGAATAGATCTTCCTGGATCAAGTAACCAAACCCCCAAAAGACATTTATGATATGTAATCACTTATAAGGGAATCTTTAACCATATAGTACAGGATAACCATACTACAATTCACAAACACAATGAAGCTAAGTAACAAGGAGGACCTAGGGTAAGATACTTAAACCTCATTCAGAAGGGGAAATAGAATAGACAGCAGAAGTATTTGTAGAGAGGTAACAGGTTAGGAGAGGGATCCTGGAAAAAATTATGAGTGGAGAACAGACATGGGTAGAGTTGGGGTGGGAGGACAGAGGGCTTGCAGGGAGAAGAGAAACCATGGGCGGGGTCATCTCTGTGACAAGCTGGAGACCTAAGACAGGTTAGGCTCCTGAGAGGATATGGGGGTGACTCTACATAAGAATTCTAGCAGCAGGGCTCACAGAGACTGAAGAGCCTACCCTCTAACAAAAAGGAACTGCTAGTGGAAGGAGAATACCAACACACCCTCAAAAACTTTGACCGACAAATGACCCCACCTACAAGATTTGCTGAGATAGAAATAGAGCAGAGATTGAGGGAATGCCCAAGCAATGTCTGAGACCCACCCCATGCGAGAAAGCCAAACCCTGACACTATTAATAATACTCTGCTTTACTTGTGAAAAAGAACCCAGCATAACTTTCCCATTAGAGGCTCCTCAGAGCAGTGGATCCAAACAAATGCTAAGACTCACAGACAAACATCATACAGAGCACAGGGAGTCTTGTGGAAGAGTCAGGGGAAAAATAGAAGGAACTGGAGGGGACAGATCTCCACAAAACGACTAACAGTGCCAACTAACGAGGGCCCAGGGGTGTTTATAAAGACTGAACCATGAGCCAAGGACCATGCATGGCATGGATGTCGGCCCTGTACACAGATGTAGCCAATGGGCAGCTCTAGCTTCATATGGGGTTCCTAGTAAGGGAAGCAGGGACTGTCTCTGACATGGACTTGATTGCCTGGTTTTTGATTACTTTCCTCTGACAAGGCTGCCTTGCCATGCTGCAGGGGAAGAGGATGTGTTCCATTGAGACTTGATGTGCTTTGGTGGGTTGATAGGGGGTGTCTCTCCTTTTTGAGCAATAGGGGAAGGGGTTGGAGTGAAGAGGGAGGGAGTTACAATCAGAATGTAAAGTGAAAAAATATATAAATAATATATTAAAAAGAAATCGGCAATAAAACTTAGCTCAAAATTTGTAAGACTCATTTTTAAAAATCTATACATAGGTAATGTTAATTTGTCACAATATTTAAACACTATTTAAAATATACTGTAGAGGAGATCCAAAATGGCAGCGACTGGTGTACGCCAGGATACTAAACTATGAAACTGGTGAGTGGAGGGGCAGCTGAAGCCAGAACATCCACATTGAGGCTTCCTGGGCAAAAAGGGACAATCCATGAGCTGAGACCATTTGGATCAAGATCATCTGTGGACGTCTTCGGGGGGGCTGAGAATGGCGATATTCAACCCTACTGTACTTGCTCTTGACCCAAGAACGTCCCTCCCTGCTCATCTGAGGAGGCCTGCAATACCTGCTGCTCCAAGCAAGGGGCCTCCCTGCTTGGTAACTAAGATAGTAGAGGCAGGCCTCCGTGTTCTGCAGCAGCAGCAGGCAGATGTACAGGCCTCCCAGCTGGCAGTTGTACGGGCCTCCCAGGTCTGTGGGTGGCTGTACAGGCTTCCAGGGCCTCCCAGTAGCGATGTTTTCAAGTAGCAGTACTGAACATGTTGAAAAATCAGGAAAACAATCGTGTTCTCAATAACTTTAAAAAATTTCTAGAACTAAAGCTAACCAAGATTGTAAAAAAACCTCTACAGTGAAAACTTTAAAACATTGGAGGAAGTAATTGAAGAAAAAGACAGTGAGAAATAGGAAGGCCTCCTATGGTCATGAATTAATATTGTGAAAATGGCTACATCACTACAAGCAATGGACAGATTCAATGCAAGTGACATTAAAAAGTCTCAATGGCATTCTTCACAGAAATAGAAAAAAAAAACATATATGGAAGCATAAAGGACCTAAATTAGCCAAGAAATTCTTAGCAAATAGAATAATGCTGGTAGTTATACTATTTTGTCGGTGTTGTGAATATAATGGTAAATAAAAATTTATAAAACTGACGATAAATTACAAAAGATCATCCTGAGTGAGGTATCTCAGAAACAGAAAGACGTACATGGTATATACTCACAAATAAGTGGATACTAGACATATAATACATGATAAACCTACAAAAATATGTACACCTAAAGAAGCTGAGTTAGAAGGAGGACCCTGGGTAGGATAATCAATCCTCACTCAGAAAGGCAAATGGGGTGGACATTGGAAGAAGGAGATAACAGGAAACAGGACAGGAGCTTACCACAAAGGGCCTCTGGAAGACTCTACCCAGCATTGAATCAAAGCAGATACTGAGACTCATAAACAAACTTTGGGCAGAGTACAGGAAATCTTAGGAAAGAAGAGGGAGATAGTAAGACCTGGACGGGACAGGATCTCCACAAGGACTGCAACAGAACCAAGAAATTTGGGCCCAGGGGTCTGATATTCTGAGACTGATACTCCAACCAAGGACCATGCATGGAGATAACCTAGAACCTCTGCTCAGATATAGTCCATAGCAGCTCAGTATCCAAGTGGGAGGAACAGGGACTATCTCTGACAGGAACTCAGTGGCTAGCTCATTGACTGCCTCCCCCTGATGGTGGGGGGCGGAGGGAGACCAGACCACAGAGGAGGACAATGCAGCCAGTTCTGATGAGAAGGGTCAGATGGAAATGGAGGAGTACCTCCCCTATTCGTGGACTTGGAGAGGGGCATAGGAAGATATAAAGGAGGGAGTGGATGAGGGAGGGAGCTACAGCTGGGATGCAAGGTGAATAAACTATAATTAAAATAAAAAATAAAACTTTAATTAAAAAATTCATTTTTTTTAAAAACTGACAAAATAATTGTGGAATATATTGGTGACAAAATATACTTCTGTAACCTTTGATGAGGTCTTTACATTTATCTAATCAGATAACAATTGCCCAAGTCTCCTATCAAATTGGCCTATTTATTGTTTTTATTGCCTTAACCCATGACATGTTCGCAGTGAAATCCTCATAATTATGCCTGACCCAAAATCAGACTGGGAAGTCAATTCAAGTGATACTGAGAAAGTGCAATGAGATTACATGAGGTACATAATATCAGAGTAGGATACTGGGAAGACTTGAGTTCTAGTCCTCAGCTCATCCAGGGATCGGTTATGGAGCTTGGGTCATAGTGAGTGTAATCTCATCAGGTTTTGAATCAACCAAAAACAGCTAAAGGAACAGAAGTTTTAGATTTTATTCTAGGTAAAAGAAATTCCAGTTAAGAGTTTTAATCTAGTTTTAAAGTTACTCATCTATATGGGAATTGTCATCTTATATAATAATGTTAACATCACTTAATGTTTAGTTCACAGGAATATGAGAAGTGAAATTTATCTATCCCCAAAATACAATTACATCATAGGATGACTAGGATAAGGATAAGTGTATTTTTATCAAAACTGCATTCCTTATGTACCCTGATCGCACTGACTTCCCAGTCCTCCCAGGTCTATGTGCCTCCTCACCACTGTGCTTCACCTCACAAATACACACACACTCACACACATACACACAAGTACACATATACCACCAAAGAAGAAGAAGAGGAGAAGGAGGAGAGGAGGAGATGGAAGAGAGGAGGAGATGGAGATGGATGAGAAGAAAGAGGAAGAAAAGAAGAAAAATAATAAAAAGAAGGAGAAGAAAAAAGAAAAAGTCTAATTTGTGCTGCACATATACTCACTGGAGCATAGTCAAACTCTCACTGTCCAACCTCTTAAAGAAAACCAAGTCCTTCCCAACATACACCCTAGTCAGGATCAAGTCTGGGTCTCTGGTCATGCTGCAGCCAGGACCATGCAAATGTCTGTGCACTGTGCCACTGTCTGAAACCATGTTGACATCTGTGGGCCATGCTGCTGCCAGGGGCCATGTAGGTGTGAATGGCCTTCAGTACCACCTGAAGCCATGTTGATGTCCATGGGTCCAACTGCCAAGAGGGACCATACTGATATCCACAACCTGTGTTGCCTCAGAGGCTATGTTGATGTCCTTGGCCTGGGTTATAATGGTGTCTATGGCCCATGCTGTGTCAAAGGGCTGTGTTGATGTCCATGGTCTTTATTGCCACAGAAGACAATGTGGCAGTCCACGGTCCATGTTCTTGCTGACTGTGAAGGGCAAGGATGCTACTTTTGCAGTTGTATTGATGACTGAGGACTTACAGTTGAGAAAGAGAGATATAGAAGGCTTTCTTCTATGACAACCCGTACCCATTCCACCACTACCTCCCCCAAATAACTACCTAGATCATTGAAAAGATCTCTTAAAATTGTTATAAGGATGCTAAAGTGAAGTGTAGCTCTCCACATCTGATGGACCCTAGATTCTTAAGCCAGTGTTTTAAAGGTAGGTTCATCTCAGTTCTTCTCCCCAAGAATGTTAAAATGTTTGGTAAACTGCAACTAATTTATGTTCTCTCTGGTGTTAAGCTTTCATTGCAGATAGGGACAGTTATGACAACAACAGTTATAACAACTATGACAACATCCATCTCTCTCCTATAAAAGTAGTGCATAAGCCTGAATGTTTAAGACCTCTAAAATACTTCCTCTTTTTGCATAACTTCGTGCAGAACTCTTAAGTGGAAGCCGACATCATTTAGTCTGGGGACCAAACAGGCAGTCTGAAGTATTTACTGAAGTAACATTAAAATAGTTAAAGAAGTCTCGTTGTCTTAGCAAAAGAAAGGAAAGGAGACAGAGAAGGTGATTTCTGTCCAGATGGTGTGTTTCCCACCTCCAATTATTTCTGTAAGCATCAGCAGGAAATAACACCTCTTCTCACCTCACCAGTTGTCCAGAAATGATTACTAACTCACTAAGGACTATAGTACCCATAAAAGAGAAAAGTGAGGAAGCAACAGAAAAGATGTATTATTTTAATCTTTTATATGTTGAGGCTTGTTTTGTGCCAGACAATGTGGGAAACTTTGGAGAAGGTTCCCTGAGGTGCTAAGAAAAAGGTATACTCTTTTGTGTTTGGGTGAAAATTTCTATAGACATCTATAAAGTCCATTTGATTTAAGACCTCAGTAAGTATCATTATTTCTCTATTTGCATTTTCCTATGTGTAGACATCTAGCAAGATAAGCACCATTTGTTAAAGATGCTATCATTTGTTTCCATTGTATGGTTTTGGCTTCTTTGTAAAAACTTAAGTATACATAATTTTATCAGTTCATTTCTGGGTCTTCTATTTGAATCTATTGATCCATTATTCTGTTTCTATGCCAGTACCATGCAGTTTTTATTATTGTTGCTCTGTAGTACAGCTAGAGATCAGGGATGGAGATACCTCCAGATGTTCTCTTGTTGTACAGGATTATTTTAGCAATGCTGGGTTCTTTGTTTTTCCATATGAAATTGAAAATTTTCCTTTCAAAATTTATAAAGGATTGTGTTGGTTTTCTGGTGGGAATTGCATTGAATCTGTAGATTGCTTTTGATAGGATGGCCATTTTGACTATGTTAATCCTACCAATCCATGAGCATGGGAGACTTTTATAGATGCACATATATAGGCATATAGATAGGAAATAAACAAAAAAAGAGGCCATCATGGACAGTAATTTGAAAAAAAATAATAAATGAAGGAAATTGTGCACAACATGAAAACAGAATTAGAATCAATAAAGAAAATACATACAGAGAAACTCCTAGTAATGGATAACCTAGTGAAGAGATCAGAAACCACAAAGGTAAGCATTACCAACAGAATTCAAGAAATGGAAGAAAGAATCTTGGGCACTGAAGACACAATTGAAGAAATCAATTCATCTCTCAAAAAATACATAAAACCAGAAAAAAGTCCTGACACAACTTATTAAAAAAAATCAAGGACAAGCCCTAAGTATAATAGGAATAGACAAAAAAAAGAGATTCCAGGCTCAAAGATCCAGAAAATATTTTCATGAAAATCACAAAAGAAAATTTCTCCAACTTAAAGAAAGAGATGTCCATAGACATTCAAGAGGGTTTCAGAACACCAAATAGACTAGACCAGAAAAAAAAAAAACTCCTCATGTCATTAACAGTCAAAACACTAAATCTACAGAACAACAACAACAAAAATATTAAAAACAGCAAGGGAAAAAGACCAAGTAACATATAAAGGTAGACTTATCAGAATCACACCAGACTTCTCAACAGAAACTATGAAAGCCAAAAGGGCCTAGGCAGATGTCATGCAGACTCTAAGAGACTACAGATGCCAACCCAGGCTCCTATCCCCAGCCAAGCTTTCAATCAACATATATGGAGAAGACAAAATATTCCATGACAAAATTAAACTTAAACAGTATCTACACAACAACCCAGCCCTGCAGAAGATGCTAGAAGGAAAACTCCAATCTAACAAAATCAACTACACCCAAGAAAACACGGATATAGATAACTTCACAACAAAAAATTAAAAGAAAACAAGCACAGAAACACACTATCACCACCAACTCCACAGTAAAAGGAACTAATATTCATTGGTCACTATTATCTATCAACATTAATGGACTCAACTCTCTAATAAGAAGACACAGAGTGTGTTTCTTGAATGCAGCAAAATGGAGGACTCTATTTCTGCAACCTAGTCTGTGTCTTTTTATGGGATAGTTGAGTCCATTGATGTTGACAGATATTAGTGACCAGTGACTATTAGTTCCTTGATAGATTCTACTTACCAAGGTTGAATCAAAATCAGGTAAATAAATTAAATAATTCTATATCCCCTAAGGAAACAGAAGCACTCATCAAGTCTCCCATCAAAAATAAATAAACAGATAGATAGATAGATAGATAGATAGATAGATAGATAGATAGATAGATAGATAGATAAGCCCATATCTGGATTGTTTCAGTGCAGAGTTCTACCATATCTTCAAAAATGAGCTAACACCAATGCTCTTCAAACTATTCTACAAAATAGAAACAAAAGGAACATTGCCAAACTTATTCTCTGAGGCCACAGTCACCTTGATACCTAAACCACAAAAATAGTCAACAAAAACAGAACTTCAGACCTATCTCTCCTATGAACATTGCTGCAAAAATATTCAATAAATTTCTTGCAAACCAAATCCAAGAACACATAAAAGATACCATCCACCACAACCAAGTAGGCTTCATCCAGGCATTCAGGGGTGATTCAATATATGGAAATCCATCAAAGTAATCCACCATATAAACAAACTGAAAGAAAAAATAACATGATTATCTCCTTAGATGCTGAAAAAGCATTTAAACAAAACCCAATACCCATTTATGTTTAAAGTATTAGAGAGATTGGGGATACAAGGCACATATCTAAACATAAAGGCAATAAACAGCAAGCCTAAAGCCAACATCAAACTAGATGGAGACATATTTACAATTCCACTGAAATCAAAGACAAGGAAAGGCTGTCTACTCTTTCCATATCTCTTCAACACAGTACTTGAAGTCCTAGCTAGAGCAATAAGACAACTAAAGGAGATCAAGGAGATACAAATCAGAGAGGAAGAAGTTAAAGTATCACTAGTGGCAGATAGTATACATGAGTGATGAGTGATACCAGAGAACTCCTACAACTGAAAAACAACTTCAGCAAAGTGGCTGGATAAAAAATTAACTAAAAAAAAAAAATCAGTAGCCCTCCTGTATACAAAAGACAAATGGACTGAGAAAGAAATTAAGGAAACAACTCTCTTTACAGTATCTACAAATAACACAAAGTACTTTGGTGTAACTCAAACCAAACAAGGGAATACTTGTATGAAAAAAAAAAAAGAATAACAGCAACAGCAAAAAACTTCAAGTCTCTGAAGAAGGAAATTGAATAAGATATCAGAAGATGGAAAGATCTCCCATGCTTATGGATTGGTAGGATTAACATAATAAAAATGTTCATCTTACCAAAAGCAATCTACAGATTCAACACAATTCCTATCAAAATACCAACACAACATTTTACAGACCTTGAAAGAACAATTTTCAACTTCATATGGAAAAACAAAGAGACCTTACATCTTAAACTGAAAACACAGAGCAGAGAGAGGATGTACTGAGAATGGTGGAATGGTCTTTTAAATTTTCAAGGACTCTAGTGACTTCAACAAGGTCACACCCCCTAAAATTCCCAAATATTTTAACCAAGTGGGCACCAACAATTCTAACATCTGAGGCGCTGGGGGACATTCTCATTCCAACCACCACAGAGAGAAAAGGAAAGAAGAATAGGTAATTATAGGAGAAGATAGGATAGAGTACAAATTAACATTTTGGCTCTATCTTGGAGGATGAAGTCTGAGTTAGGATTTTTGATGCTGTTATAAAGGAGCAGGCTCACAGTTCAAAGGTTTGCTGAACTATGGCAGTGCAGTCATGGCAGTACAGTCAGATATGGTTCTAGATCGGTATCTGAGAGTTACATATCTGGATCAGCAGGCAAGAGGAAAAGAGAGTCACAGTGGGCATAGCTGAACATCTGAAACCCCACAGCCCAGCCCCAGTGACATACTTCCTCCAACAAGGCCACACCTCCTTGAAATGCCATTCCCTATGAGCCTATGGGGCATTTTCATTTAAACCAATATATGCATTGAAAAGTTGGAGATAAATGAAGAAGTCAAATGTGTTCCATTAAGCAAGAATATTATGGAAGAATGCACAATCATTTGGTGGAATGTAATTTTTCCCATCATACTGGGATCCAACAGAATCAAAGACCTGCAAAGAAAGCAGGTAGAGTCAAATATGAGAGTAATGTGCTATGGGAATCAGCTCTGTGGAAAAAAAAAAGTACCAGATTAAAATGTTGTAACCAAACCTTGAAAATCTAAGATTAAACTAAAAATGTATATAATCTTGAGACAAAAAAATTAAAAACAACCCTCCCCTCCTTAATTTCTGTTCTTAGTAAACACACGGAACTATGACATCCTGAGCAGTGAGCCTAGAAACTTACTTCTTTTCATGGAGATTGTCAGTGCCTGATGCTGGAACTATAATCTAGACTCACAAGGTAAAAAATGCCCTCCGTTAGGTAGGACACACATTACTTGTTTAGACCATATGTCATTTGTGACTTAAGTTATGAATTTGAATTGGAAAAAAGCAGTTACACTGCAGAGATGTTGTTTCTCCTCCTTACCAGATACATCATTTAAATAGGCAGATGGAAATGGAAGTATCATGGGATGTCAACAGAGCCAACACATTTGTCAAAAGAGCTAGAATAAGTATTTCTTAGGAGTTATTCTTGTAGAATGTACCTCTCGTATGTTGATTATTTTGCATTATTATTTTAACTAAGCCAAGAGAATGATCCATCTTCTAGCATTAAATTGTTATGTTTTCAGCTTGAGAAGGAGAAAAAATATGTGTGAGCATGCATTCTTGCCTGTGAAAATACACTGTTTTTTTTTTTCCTAGTCTTTTCTGTTCTAGTCATTATACTACAATTTTCTATCGTCATTGCAGTACTCCAAAGTGTCAAAGTTTGTTCCATACAAAGTAAATATTAAAATGGATAACACAGTTGAATATATAATAATTTTAAATATTTTATTTACACCAGCTAATTTAACCTCATCATGTCTGTAAGTGATGTTAAATATCTTTAAGTAATTGAATAAAAACAGAAAAGAATAAAATTCATAAGCATACATCTCTTTTCTAACAGTTGAACTACATTGTTGGATGTTCACATGAACTGATTATCTACATATAGAGAAAATTATTCAATCACTAATTCAGTCAATATTTAAAGACAGATAATGAAGTCAGGGTCTTTTTTTTTTTTTTGCATTAAAAAATGTCCCACGAGATGCTCAGATTTCTTTGCAGTTCATATAAGACCATACATTGCTTTTTGTAGAGATGACATCCATTAATCTATTGGTTTATTTTAAAGTCAAAAAAGATTTTATTAAGTTCTGCATAGCTCTTGGACATCATCTCTCACTGATGATTTATGAAAGAGTCTTCCAACACCTTTGCTTCAGGACCTCTACCTACATGTGTTTCATACTCATCTCCCTTATTATACAACAGTAAACCACTCTATTAACACTGACTTTGTTGTCATTGATATCTGTGATGCATCCCACAGTTATCTGTATCTGATTCTTCAACCTCACTAACCAAATCATTGTCTCATGCCCACACTGTCAGTGCTTCAATCTTCTCAAGTACCAGAAATCACCAGTCTTTATTCAAGTTCATAACTTACTCTAGCATCTTTTATCACTAGTTACTTGGTATTGATCATTTCTTTTATTCCATTCTCCTCTACTGCCTCCTCTTTACTCCCCATCCCCCAACACATCTCATTATTCTACAAGTTCCTATTCTACATGGGCTGCTTTAGTAACTTTGGAGAAAATCATGAACATCTCCAGACTGACCCCATAATAAAACTCAAGCTCACAAATTCTAATTATTCAATATTTACCAATTTTTCGTTTACTCTTCAAAAAGTCAAATTTTCCATGTATCTTCAAAGTTCTAACTTCCATTCCAAGATGCTAGTCACCCTTCATGCACCAATTTTCCCATTCTTTCTGACACAGAAAACAAAGCACCCATGCTTCTACTGGACCATTACATAGGTGTACACCTGCTAGGATCAGACATTAAGCCTGGAATATTTCATCAATATGTTCCTTTTTCCTTCTTACTGAATTGATTCCATTAATATAAACATATTACCTTCATTTCTTCCCCAATTTCTGTCATTTTGCTAGTTTCCTTTTAGAAAAACAAAGTTTCAGAAGGGTTGCTTCTGCTGCTATCTCCATTTCCTTTCTAAGTTCATTGTTTCTTCAGATCGCTCTACAGCCTTTTATTCTCTTTATCCTTCTGAAATACCAAGGTTAAGCCAATAGTATCTTTTTATCTGATGATATAATAGTATTATATAAGAATTAATAGTTGTGTACATAACTGTCTTTCTGATCTTACAGACTTTCACCATCATGAACCACTCTTCTTCTTAAAACACTACTCTTCTTTCCTTGCTGGGTATTTCTATTTTCTAGCCTCTCTTCCTCTGTTCAAATTATTTCCTTATTATCTGTCCCACTCCACTAGAAAACAAATTTAATAGAATTAATAAGTTGTCTGTCTTCTTCTGGGTTTTAGACAATTTGAAATATTTGTATGAGTGAGAAAATTCATGTTGAATTATACATTGGCAGACATTTATTTACATAAAACTGTGTCCTCGGAGATGGTGGCACCAATTACATACATTGTCTGATCAGCAGGGCAGCAGTGACTGCTCAGTGACCAACAGACCAAACTGTTGGTTTTGGGTCTCAAAATACCAGTGATTATGTTTCCCAGGTGAAAGGAAACAATCAGGTCTGACCTCATGTCACCCAAATAATCCCTAGAAAAGTTCCCAGGTTCTTTCAGGTTTCTGGTCTCCAGTACCTAGCCACATGCCTGCATGATGTGCTCACTGGTCAGTGAATATCTTCTGGGTAGCAAAACTCCCAGCTCCAGCCTCAGGCCTCCTGATGCCTGGGAACCACAGGAACAGCCCAGACTCCACTCCAAAGCTCAACCTATCTCCCTAGGGAGAGTGACTAAACCTCTGGGCTCCATGGTTCTTCAATATGGCTACATCCAGCAAACACAGTTTCTGATCAGTGTCTGGCCAGCTGCAAAGAAAGAAAGCCAGTGGAGGAGCAGCTGCCAGGACATCCTTTGTGAGAGGAGAGGCCCTGGGCTCCTGAGGAGTCCAGTCAGTCCACAGCATCATACTCAGCTCATCCTGAGAAGAGCTGTTACAGTTCCCTGAGAATCACCCACTAGTCAGAGACCATACCCATCAATTTGAGGAGGGCTTCTTCAGGAACACCCAGCTTTCTGCCCAAGGCTCTTCCCCTCATTCCCCACCCCTCCCAGCCCCTGCAGGACTCCAGTAGGCAATGGAAATTACTGCCAATACCAGAGATAACCAGATGGCTAAAGGTCAGCATAAAAACACACTCAAACACAATCAACAAAAGCCTTAGCAATAGGGCATCTCCAGAACCCAGTTATCCAAAGGCAAGAAAATGGCCTTAAATCTGTGCTTATGGAGATGATAATGGAGGAAACAAATAAAATCCATAAAGAAATTCAGGAAAATGCAGTCAAACAGATTGAGACCATTATAGAGGCCTGTAAAGAGGAAAGGAATAAATCACTTAAAGAAAAACAGGACACTCAAACAGTCTGGTAAAGGAAATCAATAAAATGGTTCAAGATCAGAAGATGAAAATGGAAACAATAAAGCAAGCACAAATGAGGCAATCCTGGAAAGAGAGAATTTAGAGACAAAAACAGGAACTACAGAAGTAAGCATTTCCAATAGAATACAAGAGATGGAGAAAAGAATCTCGGGTGTAAAAGATACAAGGGAAGAACTGATGCATCCATCAAAGAAAATGTTAAATCTAGAAACTACCTGGCACAAAACATCCACGAAACCAAGGACATCATGAAAAGTGAAACCTAAGAATAATAGGAATAGAGAAAAAGGAAAAATGTCTCCAAAGCCCAGAAAATATTTTCAACAAAACCATAGAATAAAAGTTCCCGAATTTAAAGGAGTCTTATAAGCATAAAGAAGCCCACAGAACAACTAATAGATTAGACCTAGACCAGAAAAAAAATCTCCTGCCCACATAATAATCAAGACACTAAGAACAAAGAGAAAACATTAAAAGCTGCACAGGAAAAAGGCCAAGTAATGCATAATAGCAAACCTATCAGAATCAAAACTGACTTCTCAACAGAGACTATGAAAGCCATAAGGGTATGGATAGATGTTGTGTAGACCTTAAGAGAACAAAGATGTCAGACCAGACTGCTTTACCCAGCAAAACTCTCAATCATCATAGATGGAGAAAACAAGTTATTCCATAACAAAAACAAATTTAAACAGTACCTATCCACAAATGTAGCCCTATAGAAGATACTATAAGAAAAAAAATCCTTTCTGAGACTGATACTCCAAACAAGGATGATGCATGCAGATAACTTAGAAACCCTGCACAGAAGTAACTCCAGGTAGCTCAGTATCAAAGAGGATTCCCCAATAATAGGACCAGGGATCATCTCTGACATGAATTCATGGGCTGGCTTTTTAATCACCTCTACCTGAAGGGGGAGCAGCCTTACCAGTCCACAGAGAAAGACAAAGAAGCCAGTCTTGATGAAACCTGATAGACTTTGGTCAAATGGAAGAGGATCTCCCCTATCATTGGACTGGGAAGAGGCATAGGAGAAGAAGAGGGAGGGAAGGTGGGATTCAGAGAGTATGGGGGAGAGGCTACAGCTAGGATACAAAGTGAATAAACTGTACCTAAAAAAATTAAATTATATTAAAAAAATCCAAACCAGGAAGGTTAACTATACACACCCATAAAAAAAAACAGGAAATAAATAACTAAAAATAGACAAGCACACAAATCCACTACCATAAAAACACCAAAATAAAAGAAACTAACAGTCACTGGTCACTAAACCCTCTCAGCATCAGTGGACTCAACTCTCCAATGAACACACACACACACACACACACACAGAGAGAGAGAGAGAGAGAGAGAGAGAGAGAGAGAGAGAGAGAGAGAGAGAGAGAGAGAGAGAGAGAGAGAGAGAGAGAGACTAATAGAATGGATGTGTAATAGGACCTAACAATCGGTTGCATACAGATACACACCTCACCACAAATATAGATATTACCAGAGAGTAAAGGGCTACAAGAGTTTTTTCAAAGCAAACAGATCCAAGTCTCAAGCTGGAGTAGCCATTGTAATATCTAATAAAGTAGACTTTCAACCGAAATTAATCAAAAGAGTTGAGGAACTCATATTTCATACTCATTAAAGAAGAATTCTACCAAGATGACATCTCAATTCTGAACATATATGCCACAAATACAAAGGATCTCACATTTGTAACAGAAACATTAATAAAGCTTAAACCACATGTCAGTCTCCACACATTAATAGTGGGAGACTTCAACACCCCCCTCTCATCAAAGGACAGGTCAACAAAACAGAAGTTAAACTGAGAAACAATGACGTTAACAGATGTTGTCATGAATCAAATGGACCTAACAGACATATACAGAACTTTTCACACAAATACAAAAGAATATACCTTCTTCTCAGCACCTCATGGAGCCTTCTCCAAAATTGAACCTATAGTGGATCATAGATGATAAGATACTATATGTAAGCAACCACAAAAATTGCACCAGGGAACTCCTGGAGCTGATAAACTTCAGCAAAGTGGCTGGATACAAAATTAATTCAAAAAAATCAATAACCCTCCTGAATACAAATTACAAATAGGCTGAGAAAGAAATGAGGGAAACCACATCCTTCACAATACCCACAAATAATATAAAGTATCTAGTAGTAATTCTAACTAAGAAAGTCAAATACCTGAATGACAAGAACTTCAAGTCTCTGAAGAAAGAAATTAAAGAAGATAACAAAAGATGGAAAGATCTCCCATGCCCATGGATCAATAGGATCAACACATTAAAGATGGCCTTCTTACCAAAAGCAATCTACAGAATCAATGCAATACCCATCAAAATACCAACACAATTCTTTACAGACCTTGAAGGAACAATTCTCATTTTCATATGGAAAAATAAAAACAACAACAACAAAAACCGAATAGCTAAAACATCCCTGTACAATAAAAGATTTACAGGTAATATCTCCATCCCTGATCTTAAAGTGAATGGAACTGGCATATATACACGAAGACCCAGAAATAAACCCACACAGTACGGACGCTTGCTTTTGACAAAGAAGTCAAAACCATAAAATTGAAAAAAAGACAGCATCTTCAACAAATGATGCTGGTTTAGCTGGATGTCTACATGTAGAAAATGCAAATAGATCCATACTTATTTCCCTGCACAAAAATAAAGTCCAAGTGGATCAAAGACATCAATATAAAACCAGACACACTAAATATATTAGAAGAGAAAGTGGGGAAGAGCCTTGAACTCATTGGCACAGGAGACAACTTCCTGAACAGAACACCAAAAGCTTAGGCTGTAAGATCATCAATTAATAAATGGGATCTCATGAAACTGAAATGCTTCTATAATGCAAACAAAACTGTCAACAGAACAAGATGACAGCCTACAAACTAGGATAAGATCATCAACAACCCTACATCCAACGGAAGGCTAATATCCAAAGTACATAAAAAACTAAAAAAGTTAAACTCCAACAAACCACATAATCCAATTTAAAAATGGAGTACAGAACTAAGAAGAGAATTCTCCACAGAGGAATACCAAACGGCAGAGAAACATTTAAAGAAATGTTAGTCATCAGGAAAAAGCAAATAAAAATGGCTCTGATACTCCATTTTATACCCCTCAGAATGGCTAAGGTAGAAAACTCAAGTGACAGCACGTGCTGGCAAAGATATGGAGAAAGGCGAACACTCCTCCGTTGCTGGTGGGAGTGCAAACATCTACAACCACTTTGGATATCAATCAGACAACTGGGAATAATGCTTCCTCAAGACCCAGCTATAGCATTCCTGGGCATATGCCAGAAAGATGCTCCACCATACAGCAAGGATATTAGCTCAACTATGTTCATAGCAGCTTTATCCATAATAGCCAGAATCTGGAAACAACTTAGAAATCCCTCAGCCAAACAATGAATACAGTACATAATGGAATATTACTCAGCAATTAAAAACAAGGAAATCATGAAATTTGTAGGGAAATCAATGGAATTAGAAAATATCCTGAGTGAGGTAACACAGAACGAGGACAATAGGCATGGTATATACTTATTTATAAGTGGATATTAGCCATACAATACAGTATAACCATACTACAATCCACAGACCTAAAGTGGCTAAATAACAAGGAGTACCTTAGGGAGGATACCTACTTCTCATTCAGAATGTCAAATAGAAAAGACAATGGAAGCAGTTGAAGAGAGAGAACAGGATTTGAGCCTACCATATATGTCCTCTGAAAGATTCCACCAAGCAGGAGATCAAAGCAAATGTTAAGATTCATAGCCAAAATTTGAGTAGAGTTCAGGGATTCATAGAAAAGAGTGGAAGAAGAGAAGGATCAGGAGGGGACAGGCCCTTTATAAGACCAACAGAGCCAACAAATGCTGGCCCATATAGGCCTACAGAGACTTATGCACCAACCAAGGACCATGCATGGAGAGGGCCTAGATCCCCTGTTCAGATGAAGCCAATAGACAGCTCAGTCTCCATATGGATTCCCTAGTAAGGAAAACAGGGGCTATTTATGACATGGACTTTGTTGCTAACTCTTTGATCCCTTCCTTCTGGTGGGAGGCCTTTACCAAGCCACAGAAAAAGAGGATGCAGGCAGTCCTAATGAGACTTAATAAGCTGGGTCAGATAGTAGGGAAGGAGAGTTCCCTCTTTCTGAGGACTAGAGAAGGGGGGTAGAAGGGAAGAAGGAGGAAGGGTGCTACAGTCAGGATGCAAACTAAATAAATTGTAAAAAATAAATTAAAATTAGGGTGTATATATCATATATACATACATTTATAAAATATACATATATACATACCTTCACACACATATAGGATTTAAATGGAGCTACCCTATTACCCTATAATGGGGGGTTGGGTACAATGCCTCCTCCAGACACCACTGGCTATCAAATAATAAAGGTTTTTGTTGTTTATCCTGTTTACCTTAAAAAACTCGATGGTAAGCCCCTATTGCTGAAAGCACTACCTAGGTCATAGAATCTGGAGAAATCAGGCTGGTACCAATTTGGAAGCTTCATCTCTATTGGTTCGCTTTCATAGTGCTGGAAAGTTCTATGCATGCTACTCTGTGTGTGGGGAGTAACCAACAGTTTTATTTAGCTGTTGGATACAATAGCTACTGACCTAGCAAGATTCACATAGTGGTACAGTATTGGCACAAGTATTATGGAAATAACCAACCATTTTCTGATTGAATTTAAAGCTATTCCATAAGATGTGCCCCATACCTGAACCAAGCCAAAAACTTGTGGCTGACTGGGTTATAGACCCTATGGCAGATCTTGTACTGGTATTCTTCTAGACAACATAGAAATAAACTGCCTCCTAGTTCTTGTCTTTCTTTATATCCATAGATTAGTGTATGTCTCAATCCTCATTAGGGAAACATATTTTTGCATGGGATGGTGATTTAATACAGAGAACAATAACCAATCTATTTGCAAAAAATAAAAGACTAAAACATGCTTACCTCTAAATGGGACATCTAGATCACACTGGTTCCCAGAGGTTCAGAGATCATTGTAAAAGAAGGAGCAGAAAGACTGTAAGACCCAGATAGAGAGATGTCTGTGATGAAACAGTATTTTGCTGGACATAACAATACAGTTGTATACATGATCTCTGAATAGCTTAGACTACATGCATAAGAATTCTACATGACCAAACCAAAAATTTTACAGCATGGATGGAGGGGGTTTCACAACATCCCATATCTCTCTAAGGAGCTGTTACTAACTGGGGGGTACCCAGCAAAGAATGCAATCCCTGAGAGGCTTCCCATGTTCCAATATGTGGCCCCATACCCATACATACAAAGGCAGTACTAGATGGACTAAATGGGTATTAAATTAAAAGTCAGAGAAGGAGACACGAAGTTGGGTGGTAAAAGTATATAGGTTGGGAAGGAACAGAAGATGATTTGGAGAAGAGGGAACGGGGTAATTTAATCCAAAGTAATTATAAACAGGAATAAATATTAAATAAATTACTTAATAAATACAACGTCTGTCTTCATTCTATGTTCATGTTTATTAAAACATTTAATGTCATATAGTTAATTTCTTTCTGGTGATCTACAAAATAAGCTTGTCTTTCTTTTAAACTTTACCTCAAAGAATACCTAGAATTTAATAAACTTTTAAGAACCACTGCATTTATTTCAGCAGATAATTTTACATAATGACCTTGAAACTACAAGTCTTAAATTTGACAGACCAAGTCAATTACTAAATTACGTAGTCCTTGCCGAGGCTGTACAAAACTAATTTTAAATGGGAGAAGAGATAATATCTGATTAAATGGTATACAAATATCTCCACAAGAAAGTCCTTGTCTATCTCAGATTTAAACTTCCACTTAAACTTTATATTTAAATAGTTGAAATGGAAATGCAGCTCCAGGATGTTTTTTTTTTTTTTGTGACATTGCAGGTCACAACCAGAACTGCTGACTGATCTATAAATTAGGCTGGAACCAACTTTCTTTTAACTCTGAGTAGTAATACCAAAAATTAATTCCAGAAATCAGCATCTAGAAAAATTAGATGTATATATCAAAGTAGAAGTGAAACTGTCTATGGGAACACAGAATACCAATGAAAGGTGGGAGGAAAGAGAATGAGAAGAAAGGATGGATAGAGGTGATATGTTTAAATTATGTGATATAAGGATGAAAACTAGTACTCTGTAAATTGAATATATACCAACAAAGGAAAAACAACAAGAATGAAACAAAAACATTTTTAAAATTAGATACTGTAAGTAATGTGTGTAAGAATTATAACACTGCTTGGGGCTACCAAATCTCTCTCCACATGTGAAATAAATTATTATTTCTTAATGTCATCTTAATTTTTTGACAAAATTTACCATGAGGTTATTTATATAACTAAATAAGTAGCATATATAACTAAAATAGAAATGCATAATAAGCTACCATGAACAGAGGGGTGACATTTCTTGATTAATTCACATGAGAACTCATGCTACATTCCCTAAAGGACAAATCTTAAGGTCTAAGGGAATACATTTTTAAAGAAGCTTTTCTTTAAAGTTTGATGTGAAAACCTTTTGGGCTCACCAGTTCTTATCTAAAGCTAATCTACAAACATGCACCATCCCACAAAGCGAGAACATATATTTAGATTTTTCATGCAAAACTATTAAGGATCTACAATTGCAAACTTGTTACCTAAAATTTAGGAGGTTTGCAAAAAATAAAAATAAAAAAAGGATTGTGGGGGAAAGTAGGTGAAACAAGTCCACAGAACTAAGATGAGCCACGATTTTAAGAATATTATTTTGAGGTTTTTAACCTACCGGGGTAATATGAAACTTGGAAGTAAGGATCAACTGTGATAAAAATGATAGCAAAGAGCAGTAAAAATTATGTTTAAAATAAGGAGGAAAACAAAGAGAAGGGGGAGGCAGCAGTGATACAGGGCTCAATGCATTTCCTAGCACATTTGATAAAAGGGAGTTTTCTTACTCCTAAAGAATTCTTTGCACATTGTCTGGTGTTTCACATTATGGTACATGTTTATTTTTCTAGTTTTATGGATCTTCTGGGAAACAAATTAAACATTATAGCTACTTGAGCTAATTTTTTGCTATTGTGCTTATACACTTTTATACCTAAGCTAAGTATTGTCCTGATAGATTAAGCACAGGACCTACATTCTGCCTTTATGGGCATATCTGTCATTTGAAAATCTTTGCAAGTCATTAGTCCTTCAATCCATTCTTTTTTTATCTTAGTCTTAAATATCCAAAGAGACCCTATGGTTTTTCATCTGGATGCTCCTTTGAAGCTGCTTCAGCTACAGCTGTACAGCCAAGAGGTCATAATAAGGATAATGGAGGTGATAACAGTCCTGGTCATCATCGCCACCCAAATTTCACTGATCACAACCATAACATTTCTCAGGTCTCAAAACGATTATGAAATAATATGGCCAAGAAACAGAGCCTCTCATTGCTTGGGAGTATCAAATCACTTTGCAAATTTAACTTTTAAATTGCTGATAGTAATCATATGCAATCACTAGAGGAAAATTCAGATGGATATGTTAAGGATAAGCACATTACATACTCTTTGTTTGCGAATAACTGTGTATGCTTCAAGATAAAGTCAGGAGTATGCTGAAAAGAAGGCTGCAAGATTTTACCCATTTTCCCGATTCCCTTGAGGAACAGTATCTGCATGAGGAATATAAAAGAGCAAGTATCTCAGAACGGATGCCACATTTGAAAACTATACTGCTAAAGGGGTTGAAAACAATATTCCTGTCCTAAAAAATTGCTTATAATGACTATATGATAAAAACTGAAGGGCCAGAGAACTTGTAACTGGACTTTTTGGCTGTTTATTGAGTTCTTTTATCTACCACCCTTCTCTACCTTTCCAACCCCCAAATACTAGGGAGGAGAGAAAGAAAGATAGAGGGGATAGGGGGTGTTGTTACTGTTAGACTACTTTCTGCTGATTAGGGGTGTCGAGATCCTTGGGGCAGGGTTGATCCTCACTGACAGGATACCCAATTTCTTCATCTCATCATTTTGTGTAAGACCACTTGACAAACTGCAACAAGCCACAAACAACAGTGACCAGCAACAGCAAACAACAGCAGCAGCAGCAAGAGAAGAAGTAGCAAAAACAGCAACAAAAGCAGGAAGAGCGGCAGCTGCCACACCCCTTCTCAGGGCTCTCACATTTATACCCTCTCATGAGTCCCCAGAATTCCAAATATCTGCAGAAAGAATGGACATGTGGCAGAACCATGCCCCAGCTAGAGCACAAGGCAAATCCTAGTCAGCTGCTGAAGACAATCTGAAGCAGCCTCGTGTCCTACAAGATTTAATTAAAATGTATTCATTAACACCTTATGAAATAATCAGTCAAATTCCTTTATAAAACATAGAAACTTTTCTCTGTAAGCCTGTCAGTTATAGTGGAGGTTCACCAAACACCCAGGAGAGGAAATACAGTTAGAATCCTATGAAAACCTTTCAAAATATGGGTGTTTGGGACTCATTTTCATGAGTCTCTGAAGAATCTATGTTTTTAAAAGTCTCCTCAAGTGAGTGTGGTATGAATTTAGGTTATCTCACATTCAAGAGTCAACTCACTAGCCTCGTGGTTTAGTAGTTTAGAGCACTTGATCCTCCAGAGGAACCGGGTTCAGTTCCCAGCACCTATGCCTAGCACCTCACAACCATTTGTAACTCCAACTCCCTGAGCTCCGATGCCCTTTCTTGTCTCTTTTGACATTAACACACGCTTGTTGCATATACACATATACACAAATAAAAATAAATATTTTTTAAAAATATCAACTCACTGAAAATTATCAAATCAATAATTTCAGTTGACAAAAGCTTGATAACCTGTACATTAAAATACAAAGGGCTTACTGCATGGGGGAAAACTCCTAAGGGCCCAGATCTGACATGGAGACACTTCAGAGGTCCCAAGGCCAACATCAGTGACTATAAGGCCTTGTCTGTACCAATAAGTCAATACAGTTTATGTATGCTCATCTGGATGAGGAGTTAGAACTTTTACTATGTGCCAAACATTGCTTTATTACTTTACAAGTGAGTAATCAAAGCAGCTTTATCAGGTAAGCATAGTTATTTCCCTTGTTTGAAGATTTTTTTTTTATTAAAGTGAAGCTATGGTGTTAAAATAGGGTCACATAGCTTTACAATTCCTGCTCTTGAATACTGTGCCTTCAGAGGCATTAGCAAATAGGCTATACACTGAGGCAATGAAATCAGGATCCTGAAACTGTTTCAGATTAAAAAAAAAGAAGAAGAAGAACTGACTCCTGCCCTTGGTTGACCATTTATCCTTCTTGTAGCTACCCATCTTGGCAAAACCTAGACCTCTGTTTGCCTTGATGTCTTCTATAGTTTTCTGAGGAAAAGGAAAGGAAAGTTTGGGCATGTGTTCAATTTGGAGCTAAGTCAGTTTAATTTCATTTGGAATGGAACAGAGCAAGATTTTGGTTGTGATGATTTTAGACACTTTCATTTTGAGGAACATCGTAGTATAGGAGAAGGATTAAAACTTTCAGAGGAATCAATGCAGTCATCAATTTTATTTTCATAGATACATCCTCATTTCGCAAACTAGATGAGAGATGCAGCTGCAGGTGAGACAACACTCATTTAAGTGAAGTACTTGGCAAACTGACGTCTTTAAAATATCCACAGCTGTTTGAAATTTGTTCTTAATTTTACATTCTCCTCTTTCTGCTTGCATATTCAATACAATAATTTGGAGAAGAATTTACAAGACTTTTTTTTATAATTTGCAGTATAAGTTTTCAAACTTTGAGTATTTTTTTTTCTGAGATTCTTCTTTTTCCCTCAGCAGACTATTTGCTTGAATAATTCAGTGGATACTATTTAATTGATGTTTGATAAATGTTATGACCTCTTAATTGGGAAGAGTGCCAGATAAAAAGATTAAGTTTATGTCAGAGACAGTCCCTGTTCCACTTACGAGGGTAACCCACTTGAAGACTAAGCTGCCATGGGCTACATCTGAGCAGGGGTTCTAGGTTATATCCTTTCATGGTCCTTGGTTGGAGAATCAGTCTCAGAAAAGACCCCTGTGCCTTAATATATGTGATCCTTGTGGAGCTCCTGTCCTCTCCAGGTCTTACTAACTCCCCCTTCTTTCATATGATTCCCTGCACTCTGCCCAAGGTTTGGTTATGAGTCTCAGGATCTGCTTTGATACACTGCTAGGTAGAGTCTTTCATAGGCCCTCTATGGTAGGCTCCTGTCCTGTTACTTGTTTTCTCTTACTTCCAATGTCCATCCCATTTGTCTTTCTAAGTGAGGCAGGGAGATGAGGGAGGGAGGGTGGGATTGGGAGGGAATGAGAGAGGGTGCTACAGCTGGGATACAAGGTAAATAAACTGTAATTAATATAAAAAATAAAAATTTAACTAAAAAGATTGAGTTTAATGCTTTTCAATTACTCTATGCTATTGTTAGGACTGAACAACTTACTAGCTTAAATACAAAAGAAAAAGTTCTAATTTGTTATTCATATTCTAAAATCTCTCTAATTTATAGAATTAAATTTACTGTACTCAACTAGGATAATGATATTTTAACTCTGGAATTTTGTATTTTCCCAATGGCCACCATAGTTTTACCATAATTTTTTTAATGTTAGAAATTATTTAATTACTGATAAATAGAACATGTATGCTGTTTTATTAAAAAGTAAGCTTTTTCTAGATTTCAGTGTTAATGGACTTTTTCTTCTCTCTTTATGGTACTGGTGGAATTGGAAAGTACTATCAGAGTATATAAAGGTGCTTAATGGACTTGTATTCCTTTGGTAATTCTGTGAGATTAAAATTTACATTTGTTTTCATGTCTTTCAGTTAAAAGTTATGATATATAAATGGAAAAATAACCTGCCCACAATACCATACCTGGTGATTTCCAAGTCCAGTATCCTAAAGTACCCATCTGTCAATCATTGCACCCTGGCATCCTGGCATCCTGGCATCTCTCTTACTGGAAGATGCTACCACTTTGCACGGATCCTATGCAACTCTTTAGAAAAGGGCACTTTAGATGTAATTGTGAAACCGGTATCCTCACATACAATCCTACTCACTTCTACTAGAAATTTTACAGTTTTGCAATTATTTACTTATTATTCTTCTGTAAATGCAGACCAAAGTAAGGTGTTTGTTTTGGTTTAGTAAATCTTCAAATAGCCATAACTAAAAAAATTTTCCTGTTTTTATGTAGTTTATAAATGTGGCAAGTGCCTTTTAAAGGCATAACTGATGAAACTGAAGAATTGTAGTTCTTGGAAGGCATTCTTTCTAGTGGTTCATTCTCTGTCTGCTCGCCTTTCTTTCCTCCTTCTCTCCTCATTCTACTTTCCTATAAGACAAATTAGGATTTGGTAGTTTATAGGAATCTTGGGAGAAACTGTGGTGGATGGTTCACAAAGCAACTAGCCACTGTATCACTTACCAAGTTGATACTAATAAATTAATTCTCTCTCCTTCCCCTTCTACCCTGTTGCTGTATTTAAACCAGGTTTTAGGCAATTTTGTGTAACTGCTGTGAAATTTGAAGGGGACTGAAACTGACAGTCTAATTCATGAGAATGGGTTATCTTCACAATGCTATCATAAGCTCCAAACATGTAACACAGATAATCATGCCTATAGGTACATATTTTATTGAAGAAGCATCAGCAAATCATAACTAACATGATTTGAATATAGTTTGTTTAAAATTAGTACTTGTCTCTAATGTAGTAAGCTACATTATTACTATTATTTGGAATATACTTTAAAACAAACTTTCCCCATAATTGCTTATGATAAAGTGTGACTTCACACCTGACTAACCCTTTGCATATTACTTCTTGCTATTCTTGGATGTGTTCCTGATCTCAATGTCATGTTCAATATGCTTTATAGTTTGTACCACGCAGTGTAACATTAAAATGCTTTTATCACCTTATTTTAAATGTACTTAAATGATGACATAGCTCTTATAAGAATGCAATGAATTGCTAATAATCTAGATGGATGTCTAGTTATTCTATTTTTAACACATAGATATTCATCTGTAGAGTGATTTGTTTTCTTAGGCTCAGATGGCATTTTCAGTCTCTGGATCAAAATCCTTCTAACGTTTTAATACTATGACACACTTTTAAAATAAATTTATTATTGTTGAGTGTGTGTGTGTGTGTGTGTATGAGGTGCATGTGTCAGTATTATGCCTAAGCGTGTAGATGGAGGTGCTTGGACAGGTTTACAGCTTTGGTTCTCTCCTTTAATAAAGTACTTTTTTTATATGTTTAAAGTGCCCTAAATTGATTATGGATTAAAGAAGACCCACTGTAAAATCTGAATCATCTCAACTCTATGTAAGTTTCCTCTTATATAATATTATTATTAACAACAGCTATTTTAAGCATTTTAACTTTATAACATAACATATTATATTATCATAATAATATATTACATTAATATATTATTAATTGTACTTTTGGTAAATGTATCTCACTTTTTCTTCGGGGACTGACCCTCCTCCTTTTCCACTTCTGGTGGGGCTGACACTGTCAAATTAAATAGCCCAGACCTAAACAACTGCATTCTGCAATTCCTGCTCTTCCGTTCAGTGGTAGATGCTGTGAGAGTCTGTAATTTGATTTTCACTACCTTCCAACCAGAGAATTGCTATTTCTCAGATAGTGGAAGACCCACGATTTTCAGGTCAGATATATAGGAATTCACTGCTAATGATGCAATAATATAGGTGTAAAGCAAACTAATGGGGTAGTCTTGGCCTCATGTGTCAAACAGATAATCACATGAGCCTAGGTGACTGCTGTGTCCCAGTGGGTTTGTGCTACATCTGAATCACACTGACTTTGAGGACATCACTTCTTTATGACAAAGGTTGGTCAAGGTTTCTCTTTGTCCTTGAAGGAGACATAACTGTTTGTGCGTGTTTGCTACAAAAACAACCTTGAGAAAGAACCCAGGAAAATAGCAGCAGTTAGCCAGAACTTCATATTCTTAGCACATTCAGTAGAATGAATAGAGGGTAAGAGGCTCATAGAGCTGGGTCTGAAGGAAAATGAAATCAGTCAGTACAGCTAGAAAGAATTACATTTGAATGTGGGAAAGAAATGTGCTATACACTCTTTAAGAACAAAGGAATGCTGAGTCTGAAAATGAATCAATAGATCAGAAGTCAGAGATTAAAGAGGAGACCAGAAAAAAAATTCATTGAATGGGGAATCATGTCATCCTGAGGCCAGATCTTCTCAAGAATGTTTACTCTTGTGTGCTAATTGAGTTTTCACTCATTAACAACTGGAAGACTGTTGACAGGTTTGGCATTTGACATGCACTGTCAAATCACAACAGCCCTGCAGAAGAGAATGTCATTATTTTGCCCTTATAGATGAGGGTAATAAGCATCATGCAGATTAGCTTGTCTATATTAGGCAGCAAAGCAGAGCCTCCCATGCGGATGGCAGGCTCCATGCTCTCAGCCACGTGTGCTCACACTGCAGTGTGCTTTTAGAGAACAGCCAGATTCACCTGGGGTCTAATGAACCAACATTTCTGTAATGGAGCATAGATAATATCTTTATAAAAGTTATCAAGTGATCCTTCTATGTGGGGATTAGAAATAATTTATTAAAACAAAGTTGTATTAGAAGATATGGTTTCAGAGTGACTGCTGCCTAACATTTTGCTATAATGTTTGCATTGAAAAGTCTTGCTTCAGTACCAACCAAGAAACATGTACGGACTGGACCTACAGCTCTGTACATATCTGTACCAGATGGACAGCTTGGTCTTCTTGTGGGTTCCCTAGTAAGGGGAATAGAGAGCCGTCTCCCTTGCATGCTTTTTGATCACTTTCCCCTGGCAGGGGTGCCTTTCTAGGTTAGCATGGTAGAGGAAACCTCAGTCCAGTCCTGAGATAACTTGATGGGCTGGGGGGGGGCGCTCTCTTTTCCTGAGAGTGAGGGGAGGGAATACATGGGGAAGAGGAAAGGAAGATGAGACCTGGAGAAGAGGGAGCTGGCTTCAATTGGGATATAGAGTGAATAAATAAATTCATTAGTTAAAAATAAAGAAGTCTTGCTTCAGAAAGGCAAGCATTTAAACCATGTCAGTTGCATAAACTGTAAAGTGTAGAGGGCTGGGAATGATTAGAACAATCCTGAGCTAGAAGAGAGGATGTAGAAATGGAGTGATTATGAAGGGAAAAGAGAGAAGACAAATTCTGACATGCTACTTTACCGACAATTCATTATGATGTTACTCTTTTAATTAACATGTGTGTATGTATGTTTGTGTACCTGTGTGCCTGCTTATCCCAGTACACATCCATGCATGCATGAGCACATAATTTAATTTAAGTTTCATATACCAGGCAATTTGAGAATCTCTTGGGAAAGGCATACATAATGGTTTGAGAGTAACAGTGGCTTATTAGACATAGAGGGGAATGTTTGGTTTAATTATTGACCTTAGATGCATTGGAACTGCTAATAATATGAACCAGCTGTGGATTGTTCAAGCGTTATAGAAACATGAAGAATGCTGCTAAAATTATTACTCATCCTTTCCATGAACACCCCTGTGAGCCACAAGTGATAGCTAGTTTACAATAGGATTCTGTTTACCCATCATGTCTTGGATTGCCCCTCCCCCCAATTAAATAAATTAGAAATTGTCTTTAGAAATATATATTATTTTTGCAAAAGTCAAACCAAATTATATTTGTTATTCTGCAGCTTCTTTTTCTGCAAACCTGTGGCCTCCAAGTGGAATCTACTACATAGTCTTTCTTTCTTAAATCTTAACCTTGGGAGGACCTGGGCCTTTCTCTGTAAGAGTTCCAGTCATGTAATCACATTTCTAAAGAGGTAATATGGTAGGTGGATTGTATTTGCAACTTGTCATTTCTCTTTATACTGTGTCCACTCAGAATTGATTTGGATTGATCTGGGTTAAAGAGATTTATTTTTAAAGTGATAAGTTTATCATTACTCAGCAAGAATATTGACACCATCCTAAGGTTTCACTCTTACATGGATATACAATTTCCAGCTTTGAGCTAGGACTGAGTTTTACATATTATTTGACAATAATTCACTTTATTATAAACTTGACCATTTAACAAAGGATTCTGACCTAGAATCATATCTCCTTTTTAGACAATGTTTCCCTCTCCCTGGTAACAGTGTGACAAGCAGGCATTTTGCTGCGTGAGTTTGAACTATCTGTTTCAGTTCACAGGGCTCATCTGACTTGTCATCATTGTAGAGATATCTTTATTTTTCTTTATAGCTGTAATCAGAAGCCTGATTGTATATGGCCACCAGTAACATAGTCCTTTATCATGTGCTCACCTGTATGCAGTCTCCAGGTAGGTCATAAAGTAATAAACCATCACTTGTGACTTTATCTCTACACTTGTTTTCCTCTAGGGAAACCATGTCACAGTTTTGAACATTTTGCCATCATTTTAAAGCCAACACACTTAAATCTGTTGGATGAGAAGCAAAGTATCCATCTGTGTATGTGGAAGAGGCAGTCATGAGCTCCAAGGCTGTGAGAAAGCAGTGTCCTGTGCTGTGGGGACTCAGCACTGGAATACCAAATGCTGAGCATCTGTCTATAGCCTCACTGAAGTTTCTCACCTTGGAACAAAGAAGGACCTGAGCTAATTCATGAAACATACCATACCACCAACAAAGCTTTCATAGAAGGTTACCTTAGTATCTTTATTATTTACTTAAAACAGTAACTTAGAAATATATTTGTAATTTAAAATGATGTATCTCCCTGCTAAGAGATCCATTTTTTTCTCATACTTAAGCTACATTTTTAACAATGGTTGTGATAAAAATGAATTGGGTATCAAAGTTTTTAATGCAAGCATTTTTCATGTTTGATGTATGAGAAGACAGCACCACTTTTGGAAGTCAGGGGTCACTTGAAAGTGAGATAATCAGTTACAGACATTAAAATGACATGTTTTAATTTCCTCTATTTGTCATCAGTCATTTCAGTGTCTCTCTCTGAAGGGGGAGTCTCATCATCTGAGGACTTTTCAGTACCTCTCTTTGAGGTGAGGCTTGTCACTTGAGGACAGGAGAAGGGTTTCTAGTCAAGAAATCAAAATTCTTGAGAATAACATATAAGTATGATTGAGGTAGGAATGAAAATTGGCTTAATACTTTCCTGCTGCATGAGACCCAGGGATAATATAGGTCTCAACTTATATGGTTTCCCTCTAGTACAAAGCAGACACAGAGGGTATGAACTGTTTTAACAAGTGAGGTTGACAGACACAACAATAAGTTCAAAAGATCTGAGACAGCCATTGGCAGAGGGAAACAAGAACAAATCAAGGTAATCCTGCAGCCACCCAAGTAGCAGCTACC
>CM053765.1:52624027-52643806 GCA_028658305.1 Pachyuromys duprasi
TTCTCCACTCCTGCTTTGTCCACACCCCCTAAGCCCTCAGGGTTCCCAAGAACAGCCCTGTTAGGCAAGTAGAAAAATAAAAGAAGAAAGCAGAAACTCACTCTTTCCAACACCACAAATAAATAAATAAATGAGGAAATGACTTATTAGGCACCTCTTGAAAGGCAGGAGACGTCAGGGACCAGATAGGCTGCAGTAACCAGTCCAGCTTGGGCAAAGAAAGGCGTGGCAGTTTGTGACAGCAGCCTGAGCTGGACCTGCAACTTAAGCTGGAGCAGGAAGCTGAATCTTTTGTTATGCTAAGGAGGAAACTAAAAGGAACTGCAGCTGCGATCCGGGTCCACCCGCCAGGGTGCCTAAGTCATTCTCCAGCCAGGAGCGCCCCTCGCTGGAACTTTGGAACCCAGTACACAAGACCCAATCTCTATGGGGAGGTGGCTGCTATGGTACCCACATCCACAACACAGGACTCTTACAAACGTGTCCTTCTGCTTCTGCTTGCTCTCAGCTCCTTCTTTTTGTTTGTTTGTTTTGTTTTTTTTCTCCAAAGGAGGATGTGGGTGCGACTCTACCACCTGGCGGGAGGTGGGAGGTCTGGGCGCCGGACCTTTTCTTAAGCACCTAGCTCTGCTCTGGATAGGGTGGAGCTGAGGGAGGGACTGGCGAAAAGAAGTGCCTTCTCTGAGAGCGGAAAAGACCAGTTGCTTGGTCCTTCTCAAGCTGGGCTTCCTTGAAAGTAAGGCTGTGCAAAGGGAGAGCGGTGACTGGGGACACTCTGATAGCCACTCTGAGAAGAGTCTGGTCAGGGTCGAGCCCAAGGTGGGGGACTCAGCCAAATGAAACAAATGGTAGTAACGGTGGCTCAGCTTAAAGACACAGAAACATCGGCTTGAGAGGGTAAGGGCTAGACTGAGTTGGCAGCAGTTAAGTTTGTGGTTTGTACTAGCAGAACGGGAGGGATGGATGGAAGTTACCGGGTTTGGAGAATAGAGTTGTTCAGAATAGCAAGCGCTGTGTAGGAAAGAGGAAAGGCTGAGAAGATGGCCCGAAAGCCTTCCCAGTTCATCCGCAAATCTCTCCCCTTTACCTAAGTCATATAGCTTTCCTAGGTCTGGCTAACCAGGCACCATGCATCGCCGCCACGCACTAATGCCAGCGCACCTGGCGCCCTATTATCATTCGCTCACACTCGCTTCCGCGCTCCCGGTTTCTGACCACTCTCCCTCTCCAGGCAGTGACCAGCCTCAAAGCGTGCTGATCCTGGAAGCGCAGGTGCCATTACGGAAAACGCCTCCAGACTCCAGATTCTCGGGCTGGAAGTCCTCCACGCTGTAGGCGCGACTTTTCAGGGCAGTGGCATAGTAGTCGACTGGCTCCTCCGTAGCGTTGTCCATCCAGCTGAGGCACAGGATGCGCTGGAAAGAGCGCTTGAAGTTGTCCGACAGGAAGCCGTAGAGGATGGGGTTGGCACAGCTATTGGCGTAGCCGAGGATGACAGACAACTGGCTCACAGTGGCGTCGTCTTGCTCAGCGAACACATTGACCAGCTGTACCACGTAGAAAGGCATCCAGCAGATGACAAACACCATCACCACCATCATCACCATTAGAGTGATCTTGCGCTCTGAACGCTTGCGCTGCTGCCAGCCGGCTTTGAGGGCCACCATGCGCATCTTGGCAATGATGAGCACGTAGCACAGGCAGATGGCCCCGACAGGCAGCAGGAAACCCATGAGAAATGTGTATAAGACGAAGCCCACCAACCAGCGCTGGGCGGGCTCAGGCATGAGCATGTTGCAGGCCACCGTGCCATCGCTGTTGGCCGCGGTGCGTGAGAAGACCACGATGGGCAAGATAACCAGTAGCGACAGCACCCACACACCCAGGTTCACCACCTTGGCCACAGTGGGCCGACGGTAGCGTGCTGCCTTGATAGGGTGCACCACAGCCACATAACGGTCCACACTAAGCACAGTCAGACAGTAGATGCTGGTGAACATGTTGACCGCGTCCACGCTGAGCACCAGGCGGCAAAGTAGCGCGCCGAAGGGCCAGTGGCGCAACAACGTGGAAGTGACCAGAAAGGGCACGCTGAGCATGAGCAGCTCATCGGCAATGGCCAGGTTTAGAATGTAGATGTTGGTTGCTGTCTTCATCTTGGCGTAGCGCAGGATCACGTAGATGACCATGGAGTTCCCACACAGTCCCACCAAGCATACCACGGAGTAGATGAAAGAGATGAGAATGGCGCTACCCTGGCCCTCGCTTAAGGTCCCATTCTGGGAAGCGTTTCGTCCAGGCTCCTCCATGCCGTCCGCGGCGCCTGCCCCTGGGCCCCTGCTGCAGGCGCCTTCCCCACAGCTGCCAGGGCTGGGGCTAGGAGAAGAGGATGGAGAGGAGGCGGTGCCATTGGGGAACATCCCAGCTGAAGGGGGCCTGCGCTGCTGCCGGCTGGTGCGCTCACCTTGCGCCCTTGCTGTCTGCGCCCTCCCTAGGCTCAAGGCTCCAAGCTCACAGCTCACCGCCTCCTGGCACCTCCCGGCAGCGCGCAGCAGCTGCGGCGAGCGCGGCTCCCAGCGAGGCTGCCCGGCACATCGCCCAGAGGCTGCTTGAGCGCTGCCTCTTGCAGCTCTGAGGGTCCTGAGCACGCTGGAGCGCCGAGAGGAGAGACCAAGAGGCTGGAGCCCAGAGCGGCACGGTCATTAAGCGGATCAGCTCTGGACTGGTGAATGATTAATAAGCAGCACCATCACGTCAGCAGCTACGAAAAAAAAAAGGGAGGGGGAATAGGTGGTTTATTCCCTTCTCTCACCGTCCCCCACCCGTCTTTCCAGTCCCCTCTAAGCTCAACTCAAAGACTGCTTCAAATTTCTTTCACAGCATCTTCAGGCATTCCTAAGGACAGACCTGAGAAGTTTCGATACCTTCCTAAAGGGTAGGTGCCAGCCAAGAACGTAGATTCTGTCCCATTCCACCCCACTCCTACTCTAAGTGAAGACTGAAGCAAAGCCAGACACAAATGTCTGGAGTTCCTCTTCCCTTGCTGCTCCCTTCTAGTGATGTTGGAGGCCCCTACCAGTCCCCAGAAGCTCTCCGGGACCCTAAACACCCACCTCATTTCCTGTTTGCCCGGTTCTTCAAACCTGTGCTTGGAGGTTTCAGGCCTTCGGATCCCCAAGTCGAGGTCTCCAGATGGTCCCTGCAAAGTGCTTGTGAGGTCTGGCGGCTCTCTGACGTTTCCTGCGAGGTTCAACTCCCTTTGGAGCTGGCCGCTGCACAAGTGCCCACGCAGACACTGAGTGGTGGAAACCAGACCTAAGCCAAAGGCATTATGAGCACGAAGGACCGCAGAGGTGTATTAGGGGAATGCTGAGTTAAAACATCCGTCTCCCTCCACTCTGAGGCAGGGAGTGTTCAGGGGGAACTGAGTGAATCACTGCGTTGCGATTCTCTAACAAAGCTTGTAGAGCCCAGAGCCTCCTCCACTTCCCCCAGGAATATCGACTGCAGAAATCAGGACGCGGGGCAGAGAGCTCAGGGAGGCTGGCACTCCCCCCCTACCCGAAACCTGCCAGGCGCGGTATTGGAAATCCATGTAGGTGTTCACTAGGGAAAGATTAAGCTGCAGGGCTTGAAACATCTGCGCCCGCGCGTCCCGGCTGTACTTTGGACCCTGGAGAGTTGGCGGGGCGGGGGATGGAGCTGGAGAGCGCCAAGGCCTGAACAGGCAGCGTGCCAGTTCTAAATCCACGCGTGGCTGGCTGCGCAAACTATGAGACTGTCATCAAGCCTGGGATCGGTGGCACTCAGGCTTTCTCCTGTGGAATATTAAGGGATGCTAGGGCCTTGGGGGCATGACCCTTCTCTGTTCCAAGTGCTAAAATCATTATGACAGGGGTACCAAAGCTCACCAACTTCATCTGGGAACAGCAGGCTTCTCCTTGAGAAAGAATGGGTGTTGATTTTTAAGGGACCCTGGAATTTCCCAGGATTCTGGACCTAGGGTCTCTTTGGCCTTGCAGTTGCTCTGTGTCAAAAGATCCAACCCATATTCCTTTTCATGGATGCTGCTTCCTTCCATGAAATCCCTTCAGGTCTTTGCCTGAAGCACGCCAAGCCCCCAGAAGACTGGCCTGCTGCAGTCCATTGTTCACTCAGGAGCCTTGCTGCTTGCTGATCTTCTTCAGGCTCCCTCTCATATCTCCACCAAGAGGAGGCAAGTTTGAAACTAAACTCACAGAAGTGTTTCTCCCTGACGGTATAAGATGAAAAACTGGACACCGCATTAAAAGTGAAACATTTATACTTAACGGCTTGTTGCTGGTTCTCACCAATTGCTTAACACATGGGTGCTTCTGTTTCCAAAACTAAGTCCTGCCAGAAGGGAAAGAATCACGTGTAGTGTCCATGACAGCAGTCAGATTAAAATCAATGACCACAGACTCCCTAGGAGTGTGTGCAATAGACACTGAATTATTCATGAGAAAAATGTGAAGAGTGGAATTCGAAATTTGGTAGGACTGGGCCTGTCTAATGCATTGCTTTACTCAAACAAACCGGCTTACCGGAAGTGGAATGTGAGTCGGGGCATAGTTATTTTTCTAAAAGTAAATAAATAAGTAATACAGTACATATAGAGGGGGTTGGGGAGTGGTCATTGGGTTTACAAAAACAAAGCTGAGATTTGTCCAAGAGGAGTATTTTCCTTGCCAACCACTGACTGAGGCACCTGGCTGTATTTCTGGGGTGGTTTTTCAAAGGTCATCATTTAGAGGCATTGGCTTTGATCATGGTGGCTAGAGCAGGGGTGGGAGTTTATAAAAGGCAGCTTTGTTGTCAGAGTTTCATTAAATTCACTTTGCAACTCATCTTAGAAAAAGAAACCTCGTTCAGTTATGACTTCACATACAAATGAGGAAAAGCAGACAAGTATATCTCCGATTGCAAAGAGGTTTTGATGATGCACTATTTATTCATAACAGAGCTTGTCGACAGGATGGCTATAATTTTTTAAAGAAAAAAATAAATGTAAACAAGGAGGTCAAATATTTTGATCCCTCATATGTGCTCATAGAGATAAAATCATGAGACATCTTTACAAACAAGTTGAATGATCTTTCAAAAATGTAATGACCCAGTTTTCCCAACTCTGTCCTTTATTGCTCAAAATTAAAACCAAGTATTGGGAGGGGAGGGAAAATAAGAAAAGAAACAACCTAAATTTCTACCAGCTGATGAATGTGTCAACAAAAATATGGCACATTAATTAGAAGAATATTACTGATTCTTTAAAAGGAATGAAGTTCTGACAATATGCTACAATATAAGAACTTCGAAGATAGTTTAAAAATAAAAATGCCAACCTCAAAAGCCAGTAATTACTTGGTTGATATTATATGACTAGACTAGAATAGGCAAACACATAGGGACAGGAAGTAGATTAATGATTGTCAGTGGCTAGAGGAAGAAGAAATTGGTGAAGGGGAATACTTGGCAGGAATAAAATTTCTTTGGGGGCAAGGAAAGTATTTTAGAATTTAACAGTGGTGGTAGCTATAGAACAGAGTACCTATACCAAACCCTTTTAAATGACAAAATTATGAATTCTATTTAAACTCTCCTCCAATAAAAATAATGTTTATGCTGGATGTAAGTCATGCTGTTTTATAAAATCTCTTCGGTCATGTACGTTTTATCACTGTATTTGTGACTCCCTCTACCCCGCAGGCAGAAAAAACAAATGGCACTTCTGGACAAAGCAATGTGATGTGAAGTCAGGACCCAGAGCCTTCCTGTCTAATATTTTAACTGATGTGTGTAAGGCCTTGAAAAGCAAACCATCCTCAAGCTCTCCTGTTTTTGGTGACCATTTTTCCTGTGCCTCTTTCATGCTGGAAACATCTGCAGAGGAAATAAAAGGATATTTTCTAGGAAGATAAGAATGAAAAGGCAGTTGTAAGTTCTCAAGTAGGTTCTTTTCCTCTGTTATTAAAGCTTTCCCCTGCAAGCTAAAATCCCATGGGGATCTTGTACCTGCTACACATTTGATTATGAAATCCTTCACATCTTACTCTGGGGTTGTCTATTTTTCTGTGTCCTTCTATAGAAGCTTTGTGAGAAGAGAAACTGTTTTATTGAGCTTTCTGTTCCCAGGACAATGCTAAGGAAGTTACCCCAAACATCCTTGTTCTTTATTTTAAAGATACTTTCCTTTTATGTTCTAGCCCATAAATTGTAGATAAATAAATGTGGGTTTTTAGAACAACATCAATGTCTGGTTTATATCACCATTGTTAACAATTCCTCATATGTCTAAATCACTCTGAATTTCTTTTTGATTTACATGTCCTATATTAACAATTAAAATGTTGATGATTCATTCATTGATCACTCTTGGTCTTAAATTTTTTGGCAGAGAAGGGATCTGGGAAAGGAGCAGTACATGCTTTAGTAGCTAATGATGGTTATTTAATAGTATCATGCAGTGTGAAAACCATTATACATGGAAGATCATTTCTTTTTCATTGCAGTTCTAAGTCTCAGTTGGTTTGGTGAAATGGTAATTATCAGAAGCTCAAATTCTGGGTCTGTCAAAAAAAAAAGCTAATGTGGGTTTTTTCAGTTGGAACCTATGTACTAATCCATTCTGAGGGCAAAGGTGCTTTCTGAAGCATACTTCATACTCACATCCTCAGCATCATGTTTGCAGACACCTGTCTGGGCAGATGGGAACAAGGGGATTGTATGGGGTGAGCACCACTCAGCAGATGTGTGACACTTGGAGACCACCTGCCATGAAGCAGTTAAGGAGGTGGCAATCTGATAAGAAAGCTACTTGGGCACAAAGTGGCTAGCTGGCTAAGCAGCAACCTTAGACTTCATCTCCCAGAGATGCACAATCACTTCACAGTAGCCAGGGCAGCCTGGGGTGAAGCTCATCACCCGTCTTAGCAAAGTCACTCAGCCTGCTGATATTCTTATCACCTCTTCTGTGAATCTGAGTTTCTTTTGTGCTTTCTGAAAAGACACATATGGTTTAACAGTTCACATTCTTCCCTGTGTATTCTCTGTTGCTAAATAATGTTTTTAAGAACACAACTCAGCACACACAGGGAAGTATTCATTATTATTAATGGATAAATAATGGAACAGAAATAGCCACATGCAACCTGTATTACTTTGAATAATCCTTACGAGTGATACATTTTTTTCTGGTAATAAAGCTTTTGTTATTTAAGGATTTTCAGAGGGGTAGCATTAGTTTCAAACAATTTATTCAAACCATTTCTTTTTTGTTGTCATTTTCCCCCTCAGTGGCAATCACAAAAAGAAAAATGCTTTCAAAGTAACAAAGCCACAGTTTTATTTCTTTTGATGCTTCAAATGATGTTTGATTCTTTCTTAGAGCACTTAAATACTTACAGAGACTCACCCATTCCTTAAGGAATGGCAGGCCACAAGTGTCAATCAGATTCACCAGCCATAAGAAAGAGCACAAAGGACAAAGGGCTGAGTGTTCAGGAAAAGCCAGCTTTGCAGAAGAAAGCACTCCTCTGGTTCTCTTCTTAAATATGTTAAAATGGGAGTCTGGGCCAGGCTCAATCAGCCAAACTGCTACAATCCCTCTGCTCTGCTCTGCTCCCCCACACAGCATAGGAAGACAGGAGGAAGCAGCTCCCATGACAGTCTCACTTCCTCCTTATCCGGAGGGAAACCAGAAGACAGGAAACCCCAGTGCAATCATCCAGCTAGGTTGGAAAAACAACTTTTTTGCTTACTGCCTAGATTAGCCAAGTTTTTATAGACATGGCTTCTTATACTAACAATTTCTATGTTTTAGTATTTTTATGGACTCAAAGTTCAGATTAGTATAGAATAAACTTAATTTCATAGTTGCAATGGTTATGCTCATATTTTTGTCCCCATTTCTATGCTAAAAGTAACTAAAAGCTAATTTGTAAATTCCGTTATGTAGATAGAACTTAATAATTGATTTATTAATGTAAAATGCCCACTAGGTGACAGGCACTGTTTGAGATACTAGAAATACAGCAGCAAAAAATAAAAAATAAAATGTTATCTCAATTCTTATTCTCATGAAGAGGAAGGGGCAAACAGGTGCATATAGAGGTATTGTATTTGCATTTAGTAATATGTCTAAGGACAAAAGATATGAGTGCTGCAGAGTGCTGTAGATGTAAGCATGTTCAACAGGGTTGGACTGAAAAGGAAAGAAAGAAGGTGATGCTTGACTGTTCCCAAAAAGATTTGAAGGAAAAGGAATACAGATTTTAGATGGGAGGGATGTCACTCTAGCCAGCACTGCATTTGAGTAGCTACCTTGATGGTGCCCAAGGGTGTAGTGTAATTTGGCACAACTGGAAAGAAAGACCCTCAGCTGAGCATTTGCCTCCATCTTTTTGACCTGTGTGTGTGTGTCGGGGGGGGAGGTATTTTCTTGATTGCTAATTGGTTTAGAAGAACCCACTTCACTTTGGACCTTCGTATCTCTAGGCAGATGGGCCTGGGCTGGACGAGAAAGGTAGTTGAGTGTCAGGCTGCAACAAGCCAGCAAGCAGCACTCCTCAATGGTCTCTGCTTCAATTCCTGCTCCAAGTTCCTGCCTTGGTTTCCCTCAATGGTAGACTAAGCCAAATGAGCTCTCCCCCCCCCCCACAGCAGTTATTGGTCAGTGTTTTTCACAGGAACAGGAAGCAGCTAGGACATGTAGGTTCAGGCACACTGCAGTGGGTTCACATCTCTGCTCTTGCATCTGTTTTTATTTTGTCTCACTACAGTCCTAGTTTTCTCTGGGGGACTGGAGAGGTAGCTTAGCAGTTAAGAGTACTTGTTTGCTCTTTTAGAGGACTAGGGCTTAATTCTCAACACCCACCTTGTGCTCAAGAACATCTGTAACTCCAGGAGTTCTACTCTTTCTGGCTTCCACGGGCACCAAGCACATACATGGTACACAGACATACATGAAGGAAACACTCATAAAATACAACAATAATACATTATTTTTTAATTTAAAAAGAAAATACTCTGGGCACAAATAATTACTGGTGGGTTCATTTAAACCACTCTCTTCTACAAAGGATTCAGGAAGCTCTTGCTCTATCTGCTCATAAAAAAAAAAAAGAAAAAAAAAGTCCCCAAGCACAATTGCAGATTTCCAATCTGAACCTGCAAGGCCCCATCTAAACTGTATACAAAATGACATTCTTACTGATCCAAGGACTCCTTCCTTGCCTATAGAGCTCAAATTCTTTTTCAAGGCCAGAGTGAGCTGACTACATGGTAGATCCAGAACTTCTATGTTCAAATCAAGACCAATTGGAAACTATTCGGGAGACAGAGATGTGGCTGAGGCTTTGGTGTGACCATGAGACAGATGCTTAACATCTGTCTTAATGTGAATGGGCTTGCTTACTAGGGAGGACTAAGTCTAGGGTGGAAATTAAAATCAAATGGACTGCAGACAGGTCAGGTCTCAGTGTACAGCTCCTGAAAAGGCTACTTTGGACTTTGTTCTCCTAGCTCATAGAATGTTATGTATGTTTTATTTAACAGTTTATAAACTTGATTTTATAACTTGGAGGGTAAATCAAACAGGAAAAACAAACAAAAGGACTTAATCACCAGTGCTTACCCAGGCCAGTGAGGAGCTAGAGAGAAGAAACCACTCTAGCCACTGCAGCTTTTCCTGACAATTAGCTTGTAGATTTTCATTCCAAACCCAGATATTGCTGTTCATTTAGATAAGAATCAAGAGACACATAACAATGGATGCAAACAGCGCCCCCCCACTCAGGTACATATAGGCCCAGAATGACAGCTGCAAAAATAGCAGTAGTTGGATCATGAGTACTTTCATTTCCATTTCATAGAGATTTTCTAGTTGTCCAGGTATGAGTATTTATTGCTTTTTAAATAAGATAAAAGCAATGAAAGATTACAAAAAAAAATGTTGAAAACTAAAACAAAAACAAAAAACCTCCAGGGCTTAAATATCTGCCCTGTTTAACAAAGCGTTTGCTAATTTATTTCCTCCTTAATTATTTTGACTGGCAGTAAAAATAACTCTAATAATTTATCCCAGAAATTAACATATTATGATGCGAATTGAATAACAAAAAAATGTACCCAGCAGAAAGTGGTAGATGGAGCAGAAGCAAGGACTGAAGGGTGTACTCTGCTCTGTAGCCAACTGGCCTTTGAGCACATGTCAGTGTGTGGCATCCACCTCACAAGATGACTATAGCAATGTGAATCACATCAATGTAAGCATTGTGTTGCAGTCTGGGCTACACTGCTGGGTTTAAGTCTCATGTTCCCATCTACTTATCGTGTGCCAGTGCTTGATATCTCCTTGTCCCATTTTCATCATTCATAAACTGAAGATAGCTGTGCAACTACTTGGTACAGCACTTGAAAAGAATAAACATAATGTATGATTAGAACTGTGACATATACTGGGAATCATAAAAGTATCTAACTATTACAAACTAATGTCTATAAAGTATAGAGGATGTAATTGTTGAGCTGTCCAAAATAATTTAGGAAATCCATTTTTTTCCTTCTGGATCAAAAATTTAATAACAATAGATTTGGCATTTTCAAATTCTTGAGTAATTGTTTTAAAATTACTGAACGTTTACTGTAGATAAATGATTTATCTTTTAGTTTCCCTCCTTATGCATTGAGTTTATGATTCAACATAGTGACCTATGTTTCATTCAGGAGTGTTTGGACATGCCACACCTTCAGTTAAAATAACTACAGTGTTTATCACCCTTAACAAAATCAAATCAAAGTCAGTTTAGTATACTCACAACATAAGGATTCTGCTAACCACCATGTTCACCAATTCACCCTAATTGTGTGAATGTTACAAACACATAATCTGCCTGTTATGAGGGGTATTCTTTGCAGGAATGAGCCAAGGTGTGTCCCTAAGAAATTATGTCATGCATCAAATCTGGTGTGAAAGAGGTTTATTGGAGAAAGGAGGGGTAGTAAGGACCTGGGGAAAGGATGAGGCAGACAAGTAAGCATGTAGGCATGCAGACAAATGAGAAACAGAGCTACGAGAGCATAGACAAGAGGCATAGATGGGGTAAAGGGGGACTGTGCAGAGAAAAGAGAGAGAGTTGGTGTGGCCTGTGGGTCATTTTGTAAGAAGCACACTCCCGGTGTACCTGGCAATGGTGGGTTGTGAGAGCATGCTAACACTGCCTTAGTTTCCAGTGATGCCTTCTGGCTGATCCTTAGAGCTGGAAAAAGCATTTGCCTTCCAGGAGTGTTATTCCACCTCCCTCCACCCTTTACCTACCTTCAATCCACCTGTAGGAGTAGAAAGGAAGACTGAAAGACAAACTCTTAATATGTCAGAGTTTGAAAGCCCTGTGTTTTCCTCCTAGGAAGGAAGAAGGAAGTCACTGTTTACATTGCCACTGAAATATGGGGGCTTCCAGAAAATCACTCCCAGAGCATGACAGTGCCTCCTAAAGTGGGAGATGGCCCAGAACATAATGTTTCACTCTCACCTAGACAATTTAAAGGTGAGCAAGAAACTCATTGGTACAATGAGGGACATGATCCCAGAGAGAGCAGGCAAAGGCTATGGCCCCCTCCCTCAAGTTAGGTGGAGTAAAGTTGAAACTCTAGCATTCCATGAAGACAAGTGGTAGCTCCTGGTGTGACCGGGAAAGGCAGGAAGTTTGCGTATCACAGCATGAGCTGAGTGGGTATATAGCCAGGTAGAAATGGACATTGAAAAAAAGGATGGAGAGCAGAGTGTTGCCCAACACACAGCTGAATAGAGGAGAGAGGATGTCAAAGCCAGAAGGTGCCCGTGCAGACAGGATAATAGCTGCTTGGTTCAGAGAAGAATTGTGCCATTCAGCAGTGTTTTTTCTCACTCTCCCTCAGGACCCAAAGACGGCTAACATAGAGAAGAAAGCACGATAAGAAATAAATAAAACAGGACAATGAAATGAAGAATTAACCTCTGCCTTTTCCTACTAGACAGAGACAAACACTTTCAGTTGAATGAGAAATTAGCCCAATTTAGTAAGGATTTTAAAAATAATGTCTGGAAATTATTAGTTGTTAACACATGAAGTGAACAACAGCAGCAGCAACAGCTACAAAAACAACAACAACAAACTATGGTTTTTGTGAACAGTTTTAACATCTATCTTGGCTAGTTGTTTGACAGCTTGACACGGTTATCTGGAAAAAGGAACCTCACAGGAAAAAAAAAGGCCTCCACCAGATTGTTTGTAGGCAAGTCTATAGGGCATTTTCTTTTTCCTTAATTAATTGATTAAATAATATATTCACTTTACATCCCATTTATAAACCCCTTCCTCCTTTTTTTCCAGTCCCATGCTCCCTCCATCTTCCCTTATCCCCTCTTCCCTACTCCCCAGAAAAGGGTAGCCCTTTCCTACCAATCCAACCCAGTACATCAAGCCTCATCAGGATCAAGTGCATCCTCTTTCCCTGTGGCTTGGTGAGGCAGCTGTGCCAGGACAAAGTGATCAAAAAGCAGGCAATAGAGTCCTTGTTAAAGACAGCCCCCTTAATTAATGATTGATATGCAGAGCCGAGCCCACAGCATGCAGGTCTACCCCTTAGGCTCAGGTCCTGGATGGTATAAGAAAGCAGGCTGACCAACAGTGGAGAGCAAGTCAGTAAGCAGCATTACTAAAAGGCTTCTTCAGTTCTTGACTCCAGATTCCTGTCTTCTGTTCCTTCCCTGATTTTCTTTAGGATCAGATTGTGACTTGGGAGTTTTAAATTGAAATAGACTCCTTTTAGTTATGGTATTTTATAACAGCAATAGAAACTCATAAGACAATGTTTTTAACCCTTACAACTACTCTGTGTAGATGTTTTGATGGGCTGCCTCCATCTGAAAATGAGAAGTTGCAACATGGAGAGGCTAAGTAGCTGGTCAAAGTTATGTAGTTAGATGTCACAGAGCCTGGATTTGGCTGTAGCTGTCTACCACAGGGCATATAATCAGAATAACCATACCACACTGCTAAGGTCTGATCTCACAAAACTCACCATCAAAGATAGGTCTTATGCCAAGAAATCATATACACAGCAAAATTCAGTCACTCTCGTGCGTCCTTCATTTCCCAATGTATCCAACAGTCACGTCTATTTATTCAGATCATAAAAGGTAACAGATAATCCTTTAATTAGAAGATTGAATAAATTACAAAAATTAACGATATTGGGATATTTTAAGAAATGTAAGACTGGGGAATTATTGGAATGTTCTTCCAAAGAAAATTCATTATCCACAGGCTACATTTGCTAAAGACAGCTTCATACCACCTGTGTTTGCTGCCTTTTTGCTCTTGTAAGAGAATCTCTGCATAGCTTTTTCTAAGCAATTCTTACGCTCATTTCATGTCTTGTCTTTGCCCTTTCTCCAGCATAATGGGTAAGCTGAGACACCTGAGAAAAGGTAAAATTCCAAGAACTGCTTTGAAATGTCTTGTCTGGACTGCACCAAACCATAGCCATGATGTATGTCCAATAATAATAATAAATAATAATAATAATAATAATAATAATAATAATAATAATAATAAAGCATCTCTCCTGGAACAGAATCAGTTAACACAGTGAGTTCCCCTAGAACAGTGGTTCTCAGCCTTCCTAATGCTCCCTCACTTCATGTCCTGGTGACCCCAACCATAAAATTACTTTCTGCTACATCATAACTGTGATTTAGTTACTGTTATGAATCATAATGTAAATATTTGTGTTTTCTGAAGGTCTTAGCGACCCCTGTGAAATATTGAGAACCTCTGCTCAAGAGCAAGCATGTGCACATTGGAGGTGGCCTAGGGGCTTTACCCTTGAACTTTCATTGATCTGACTGACAATTGTAGCTGTGATGATGGGCAGATGGCAGTCACTGGAGAGGGAATACACTTTTCCCTAAGTGAAACATTATGCCTCTGTTCACTAATTGGGAAATTAGCATGTTTAGTTCATTAAAATGTTCAAATTCACTAAAGAGTAGTAACTTAAGTGGGAACTATTAGAAATTCTGTAGTTACACTTGCATATAAAAATAATGTAAACTCAAATCACCCTATTTTCCGTTTACAGTTCTTTTAATGATGAGTTTTTAAATAACTGCAATAATTTAGAGATGGATAGAATCAATTTTCACATCTGTAATGTTTTAGTTTTTACTTTCTGGGAAAGATCTAACTCTACTTATGAAAACACATACTCTTACAATCCACCAGGGGGAGATTTCAAAACTGAGAACTTGAATTGGAAAGACTTTATTCAGCTGTATTTCAGATGATAGTCTCTTGAACTAAGCCTAGATTTTAAGTTATGTGTTGATAGGCTACTCAAACAATGCTTGATGTGCGGAGCTCTGGACTGAGTGACTAGAGGAATTGATGATGTTTTACTCTGTCTTGTTAGAAAATGTAGATGGTGACTGTTGTGTCTCAGGGAGAAGGGGTATTTGGTTGTAGGTAAGATGAGGGCTTGTTTCTCCAGGACTTGGACGGAAGAAACTAATTGGAAGTCATTCCCACTACATATAATTTCAGCAGTTTCTGGGTTTGAATGATGCATAAAAGTTTGTTCTTTAATCCCAGGACTCAGGAAGGCAGAGGCAGGCGGAGCTCTGTGAGTTCAAGGCTAACTCGGTCTACAAAGAGAGTCCCAGGACAGCCAAGGCTACAGAGAGGAACCTACTCTTGAAAACAAACAAACAAACCAAAAGCCAAAAAGAAAAAAACAAAACCCAAAAACCAAAACACACATACACACACACACACACACACACACACGCACAAGTTTGATCTTCTTTGGGAAGGTTTAAGACTTGGAATACCACTGAAATGCTTTCTTTGAAGAAAAGACATTTCTTTCTCAGGTACCCCCACCACACTTCTCTCTCTCTCTTTTTTTATCTGGAATTCTGAGAACTTCAGCCTTCTTAGGGAACTTCTGTAACAAATGTGTCTGCTTTTCTCACCCACGGTCACTTTCCCTTCCTCAAGAGCAGTATTAGAGAGCTAGTTCTATCAATCCCATAATAATTTTATGCACATTGTTTTTTTTATATCATTGTATGTATTCTTGCAAATATATACAAGACCACTATCATTTCATTTTAATAGCTAAAAAATTTGAAACAAAGAAATATTTCCCTTTTAAACTTGTTTAACATTTGAGTGCTATACATGACCAATTTCATTTAAACCAGTTTCAACCTGTCTAGGTTGTATTAGATGATCACAAATGTATGTACATACATGCGTATGCATGTGCTTGTGTGTATTCTGTTACACTTCTACTTGTGTGCCAGTGCAAATAAGTGTGTGTGTACATGTGTGACAAGGTCTTTCACTAACCAGGAGTTTACCAAGGGGGCTAGGTTGGCTGCTCAATGAGCCCTAAGGATCTATTATCTCCATCTCTGTGGTTGTGAAATTGTAAGCCTGTGTCTCCATGGATGGCCTTATTGTGCAGGTTCTGGGGATTGAATTTGGGTCTTCCACAGCAAGCATTTTTTACCAACTTCGTTATCTCCCTAGCCCTGAATAAATAGTAGGTATACTAGCTGCTTTTTTCTTTGCTGCAGAAAATAATAAAGACTGAGAAAAACTCACCTTAAGAGGGGAAAGGTTTATTTTGGGTCAAAATTTCAAGAAGCAATCCTTCATGGTGGGGAAGGCATAATAGCAGAAGTTGAAGTTGCCAATCACAGAAAGATGAATGATAGTATTCCAATCACTTTCCCTTTTTATTCAGTTCCAGACCCCAGTCAGGGGAACAATGTGACCCATATTCAGGGGTGAGCAAATTTCAAGGTAAACCTGGCTGGAGTGCCCCTAACAGGCATCCCCAGATGGTTGCCTCTGGGGTGCTTCTAAACTTCATCAAGTTGTCTATGAAGATTAACCACCTTAACCTCCACAGAGAGTATATAAACACACACACACACACACACACACACACACACAGAGAGAGAGAGAGAGAGAGAGAGAGAGAGAGAGAGAGAGCACTTTGGTTTATATAAGCTCTGCTCTCTCTAAAACTTATGATAAAATTTGATAGTCATTGTGACATTGTTAAGAGGTATTGACTTAAAAAGACAACTACAACAGAAACTGGAATAACACATCTAGGAATTTAGGCCCACACCTATAAGCCCCAAACTTAAAAGCCTCAAACAAAAGAGATTACACTTCTGAAGTCACAATGTTATCCTGAAAAATATCTGAGTGTGTGTATGTGTGTGAGAGGGAAAGAGAGAGAAACACAAAGAGACAGAGACACAGACACACAGATAGATACACAGAGAGGGAGAACTAACTGTTGCCAAATATCATGCACATGTTTTAGATTTTGCATTCTCTACTTTTAATTAGCATTTGACCTTATTGGTATTTTCTCCCTCCTGATGATCTTCTCTATGCAGTTTCCTTACCTGAAATTTTCCCTATCTCTATGTATCACTTAGGTTGATGTCACCAGCATCCTGTCCTCATTTTATCCACTATCCAGAAGACTCTCATGTATTATTGAAGTCACAGTTCCATTTTTACACTCACGTATCTGGCATGCTCTCAGGTCTCTTCTGAGTGCCTATTACCTCAAAGACATACTTAGATTGTTTAAATGGATCCAAGCTCAACATTTGTAAAACTGTATCACTCCTCAGATCTGCTTTATATTACTTATTCATTTACATTATATGTATTTGTCATCTAGTATATGATATATGTCACTGACAAACCATCCTAGAGTCATAGCAGTGAGTTAAAAATTATCAGGTTATTAAAAGAATATTCTTTACAAAATTTACATTCTTTCAGAACTGATACTTTTCTATATGTATCTGTCAAGATTTATTTGAGAAACAGAACTCTTGTAAGTCTAATGTACTGAGGAACATATTAAAAGAATAATACCATATTTAATCATAGCAGAAGCTGTAATTAAACCCTGAAAAGGTAAGCCAGAGAACTTTGGGAAAGTTATTTAGTAGGCTTCTAAAACAGAGCAATGGACTGTGAACATGGAAACCTGGGGAGAACTTGTGGAGATGTCTAGGGACAGCTGTTCTCTATTGCCACCTACACCTAAGCCCTTCAGTGACTTAACAGCTGCTGCTTTGGTTTAGCCTGAGAAGACAGAGAAACAGTCCCAGGATGCAGTTCAAAACCAGCACAGCCACATGAAGAACTAATGATAAATTTTACCTTTGACACTGTGGATCTACTTTGGAACTTTGTGCCTTTGAATAGATGAGAAAAGAGAGAGGAAAAGATAATAATAATGTAATAGACACTCATCTCGTAGGAACATTCAAGGATGTTATGTGTCATCTGGAGCCCTGAAAACATCAGATGTGTTTGACTAAGAGATCTGCAGTCCTCAGGATAAAACCATGGCAACATGTTCAGTTTGACAAGAGAATTGAATTGAATAAAATCTTCCTAAATTCATGTCTACCTGGAACCCCAAGGTGTAATCTTATCTGGAAATAGGATTTTGTTAGAAGTAGTTAATCAAAGATCTGAAAATCAAATCCTTAAGAATTTTTAGGGGTCCTATGTCTAATAATTGATATCCTTATAAGACTAGAAGACATACAGAAACACAGGGAAGAGATCATGTAAGGTCAGAGGCAGAGCCCAAAAATTGAACTGTTGGATCCACCAAGTGCTAGAAAGGGAAAGAAAAGTTTTCTTTTCTTGTAGCTTTTTAGAGGAGCTTAGGTTAAGAGCACCTTCATTGTGAACTTGGAGTGTCTAGAATTGTGAGAGAACCAATGTTCAATGTCTTAGCTGTTATATTTGTGCTAATTCATTATATCAGACATGATAAATGAGTAAGGCTAGACTGTTCACAAATACCTCACAACTTGGTGAAGGGGCAATTTTTTAAAATACTTAAAAAAACTTTCTGTTATATCCAAAATGTCTACTCACACTATTTTTAAGAAGCATATTTTTTCTATTTAGACTAGGAAGAAAGGATTCTGCTGCAACCACTCAAAACCGACAATACATAAGAGGTAGCATGAACAGGAGAGAGAAAGGCACATCCAGCAAGAAACTTTCATTCTTTAGATCTCTCCTATGCTAATTAACTAATATATAACTGGAAACTTAAACCTACCAACTTTATCTTCTGATACTGATATTTTTTACACTATACTAAAAAACATGTAAAGCTTCCAGTTGGCCATGCTTTTTGTAGATTAGATAACAAAAAGCAAAGGAGAAGCAAAATATAAGGACTGGTACACCAATTCTGGGCCCACTGGAAGAACAGTATTGCTAACCACATTTATTTTCGGGCCTGTGCCAGATAACAGGTAAAGCACACACATAAAGAGCAAGTAACCTCAATCAACCCTTCCTGCCCTGCCACCGGCCCTGAGTAAGATCCCTCATCCCAGCCTGCTGCAGAAGCTCCTGAGAGACTGTGAACACACAACCAGACCTGTCACAGTCAGTGGTAAGAGTCCACGGCCCTATTGTATCATCTGCCCCAGGACTTTGCCAAGCAGCCTCATAAAATTGATCACCACTGGAAATATGGTTTTATGTATTCTTTTTGAGGGCATTGGTTGTATTTCTCAACTTCATTTGTTCTCACAGAGAACAAAAGTTTTCAGTTTGTCTATCACCAAGTCCCTACAAAAATAGTTTGAGGAATTTCTGCTCTTTAACTCAGTGACACATTAAAGGATTTATTGGGAACCAGGATAGAGTTTTCAAGAGTGATGGATTATCTCCTGAACCAATGTGTATTTTATGTCGGGATGGGGTGGAGAAAATGAATGAAGTGGCTCAGAGAAAATGAAATTTCCAGGTTCAACAGGTATCTGATTTACTTCAACACGAAGAAAAGTGTGCAGTTCTCAAAGACAGACAGACGTCTATTTGTTTGAGCAGCAGTCTTATCCCTACCATTTACCTTTCTTATTATCCATGCAACAATTAAAGAGCTAGAGAAGAAAACATAAAAGTGTGGCTAGATGACTAGAACTAATGGATCAGAATATCCTTTAATGTGTCACAAGTTTGCAGGCTTGACTTGAATTATGGAAATAATTGTATCATTTTTTTTGAAGATATATGTATTTAATTACAGATATACAAAATACAAAATTATACAATTGTTGATGTATATATAACATGAGGCACCTACAAAATACGCATTGGCTTTTGTTTTTAATGCAAAAAAATTTGGCATAGTCTTGCTGTCTCATTATTCAGCATGGTCCAGACCATAGCCGAGGCGCAGTGGTCTGGAGATGTGTTTGATAACTTCTGGCTTTGAGGCTTGTTTGTTTTCCTTCCAATCTCAGCCCAGAGGTAAATGACTAATAAAGCATACAATACGTGACTCATGAGCCTTTGACAAGACCATTGGCAATTATAATACTGTGTCGAGAGAGATTGAACCTGTGTATTTTATTCTGATTTTCTTTTTTATTTTATTTTATTTTAATTTATTTATTTTTATCTCAATCACAGGTTGGGTACTTTGAATCCCAGGCATAGCCCCCTCCCCCATTCCCTCCTACCCTCCCACTCCCTCCCTCATCTCCTTCTTCCGCGCCCCCTCCAAGTCCACCAACAGGGGAGGACCTCCTTCCCTTCCATCCAACCCCAACTTATCATGTCTCCTCAGGGCTGGCTGCAAAGTCCTCCCCTGGGATCTAGCCAGTCTGTCACTCCCCGGCTTATATGGGGGAGG
>CM053765.1:52644306-52667821 GCA_028658305.1 Pachyuromys duprasi
CTTGGAGGGGGCGGGGAGGAGGGAGATGAGGGAGGGAGTGGGAGGGTAGGAGGGACTGAGGGAGGGGGCTATGCCTGGGATTCAAAGTACCTAACCTGTGATTGAGATAAAAATAAATAAATTAAAAAAAAAAAAGAAAATACCTGTAGGTGAGGACGAAAGCATGTTCCCTTTCTTTGGTAGTTTCACAGAAATTTTTAAATGTCTCCATTCCCAGTAAAGGAACATAAGGCACACAGAGGTAGTAACTGAGTAACAGCTTGATTTCACTTGTTTTACTATTTTGATTTGTTTCATTTTTTCAGTCAAGGCTAAAAAATCGTAATCCTGTTGCCCTGAGACAATGTCACATAGTAGGGGAAGTTGGATTTAGATGTCTACAATTAGTTTCTTTAGATCATACAAGGACAGGTGATCAAAAAATCCAGAGAAAGTAGTAGGACACACACACACGCACACACACACACACACACACATACACACCAGACTTGGCTCGGTGGTCCAGAGTAAAGTGGAATAAAGATTTTAATAGAGGACAAGATAGAGACACATTGTGTTGTATTGGGAAGCTCTTTTGCCAACAAGTGGTTATGAATTCTATGCATATGTACAAAGAAAACACTGTTCTAGTCTCATGTTTATTGATTCTAGAAAGATTTGGTGAATTTAAGATTTTCCCTGAAGTTAGATTTATAATGGCAGTTAGTATGTACTGAGAATTTATTGTCTACTTATTTGAGTGGAGCCTCCCAAGCAGAATATGTTGACCCGATTAGTAAATGAACAGTGTGGAGCAGAGATGTCCAGTGCTTAAATTTTAGAAACAACATACTTCAACAAGATAAATACAAATGTAGAGGAATTGACAACAATGAATAATTGGCAGCACTTGCCTTATTTCCACATGTTTAAAATTTGTTGCTTAATTTTATGTTAACATTTACTTATGGGCGTATCGCACATCAAATGACAAGGAAGAGCTCAGAAAGAAGGAGCCGTCCAAAAGTACAGGGCAGGCTATCCCACCCCATCTTCTACAAAGAGCTCCCCGAAGTAGGGAGTACAAGAGTACATCTACCATAGTTGACAACCAAAACTCACTTTTAAAGAATTTCCCTCTTTGGCAAAGTAATTTGCTGTAGTAATTGTGAAATTAAACAAATATTAACAGTAGTAGCCAGAAAAAAAATTGCACGTAGCAGAACAAAAGTAATTAACTAAAGTCCAAGAGAAAAAGAAAGAAAAGTGATGGGCTAATAATTACACTGTAATTTAATTACAGTGTAGTCATTTATGAAGAAAAAAATGTGAGGCTTAAGAAAAGTGAATGTCCCTTTTTAACATGAAATCTGCATATGCCATGAATGCTTTTAAAATGGGAAGACAAAACAGGACAAAAGTAACTGTGTTTATTTGCTCAGCTTTGTTATCACTGTGATGTTACTGCCTAGTTTTCGTCAGCTGTAAATTTGCAGCAATACGTAGTCCCCAACACAGGAAGCAGAAACACAGTCAGAAGGAAATGTGAATAATTCTGACACTGTCAAATAATTCTAACACTGACAAAGAAGCTTACTCTTTAAACAAATTTAAACGTCATATTTATTTACTATTTGAGTTTGAGAGAAACATATGGTTGCATTGTTGCAGGAGTGTAGATTGGAGGACAATTTGTTGGATCAACTATAAGTACTCAGAATCAATGTCCATATAGAACATAGTTGTAATAATTGATAAGGAGTAGTGATGTATTTGTTTGATATTTATAGATGTATTAGTAAGCTCAATTATGACTATAAATGTTTTGATATAAACTTGAAAATACATGTTTTGGTGCATTTATTTTCCCTGATAACCATCATTGTTCTGTGATGTTAAAAAACAGGCCAATATTTGGCTGTTGTTGTTTTAAAGGTCCCTACATTCTATGTTTTCCACAATTCCTGTACTCTGTATCTAACTTGACAAATCACTGAACTAAAAGGAAAGTCTTACTATTTACCTAAATTATTATTTTACTTAAAATAATTAATATATATGAATATATGCTCAATTACATTTCCCTTTAGATCTTTGAGAAGCATTTGACTTGTTTATAGTGAAAGTTTGGTATATGTCCTTAAGATGGTTAAATTGGCTGATTTTGTAGAAGACAATAAATTCATTCTGTTAAAGAAGATATCATATAAAAACCAAACATTTTCCCTGCAGCTTCTATCTGTAAGCTGTGACATCTATAAGAGCAGACAAAAAAAAGTATGCTTGTCAATACCCTTAAAAACAAAGGTAACAAAAACCGCATCCTGTGCCAAACATGTCTGTCTGTTCTGTTGATTTGGTTAAGTTAGAGATTTTGGTGAGCAGGTCCAAGGCTGGTTGAACTATCTATGCAATATAGTCTAAAAAGAGCAGGCATAGCTGTCTGAAGCTATACAATCACTCATTAATTATGTTTACTTTAAGTGTGTGGCAATAAAAATGTTGCCATGATTTATACTGAGATACTCACCTTCCCTCCTATAAAAAAAAAAACCAAAGTCTTTACCACTATACTGGAGATGAGAAAATAGCTTTTATCAAGACACATAGAGAAGAAAATCTCTACAAGGTTTTGCTTCAAGTGGGCTAATAGCTAAAGAACTTACCTCCAGTTAATTTACCCATTTGCTCCCTTTCAGGGATGGACACCTAGCAAAATTTACCATAAGTTAATGGAATGTTTAACTAACTCTAATTGACTAGACTTTGACCAAGAGGGAACTAATTCAAACCCTTTGTGTGTACATGAACAAGTAAAGTCTGTCAGGTTGGAGTTCTTTGAAAGATTTTATTGGAGGATGGTGTGTTTTGTCTGCACAAGAAGAGTTGCTTACAAAAGCAAGGCATCTAGGGAAGATTGAACTTAAGGGTAATCATTTTGTCCCCCTCTGACGCTATTCAGAGCCTCTGGTATGCTAATTTGTATTCAGTATGCGAATTGCATCCATGATGGGGCATAGGGATGGCCAGTTTCCAAATTGCCTATAGAAGCCTTTTTTCTCCAGGAGTATCTTTTTGGAACTCAGCATTTTAAAGAGTCCACTTAAAGAAATCCCTTTCTTTGGGTCTCAGATGCCACCCCAGGGGAAAAATCCCTATTTCTGTCTACAATCCCTTCCTTTTCCCCTTCACTGTATCCTGAAAATTCTAGTTCTGCATTTTCTTGCTACCATTAAAGAAGGCAGCAAGACCTAACTTGTCCAGTGAGACAGTCTCTGCCATGTTCTCTGAGGGACTATGACCCTAGGGGAGAATATGAGCTTGAAAGAATGTTCAAATGCCTGACTTGGTGCTTGCCACATCATAGATATACTATAATTGTCAGCTGGATATCTTCTTTGATTATTGGTTTGAAAAATAAAACTCTTTTCAGTTGAATTTTTTTCAGAGTAGGTATGGAGCATTATCTTAGAACCTGATTAAATAATATTGTTTTATTCAGTAAATATAATATTCTAGGCCTCTGAGAGGTACCCAGTTTAGACAATCAAATATTAAAATGACTTAATAAGGTAAATTATTGTACAAGGTAGAAACAATCAATGACCAAAATAAACAGTAATATTCATGAAATATGCTAGTGTTGAATTAAGAGATTTTGAATTAATCATTAGTTTTAGACTTATTGCTGTTTGGATGTATGTCCTAAAGTTCATGTATATAAATCCTATGCCTCCAATGCAATACTCTTGAGAGACAGAACTTGTAGGATGTGGTTAAGTCTTGAGGTTCTGGTCTCAGGAATAAATTAGAGGCTATCATGGGAGCTGGTTAGTTATCCCAAGAGTGGGTTGCTCATTGATGAAAAACTTGGTTCTCCCTATCCTCTCTCCTTCTCCCCTCTGCTTTTTCCTCATTCTCCTCTTGGCTTCTACCCTCTTGCTTGCTTTTTCTACCTCCCACTGATGGAGCAAGAAGCTCCATGTTTAGCTTGGCGTTGGCCTTCCCAGATTCCATGACTAAGAAGTACACTTCTGTTCATTTTAATGGTTCAGTCTTATGGTTTTGTAGAGCACAACATCATGTAAGGAGGACCTGACTTTCTTGTTATACAAAGTCAGCGTTTAGTTACATCGTAATAAATCACGCTATTGAAAAATTGCTAGTGACTTACTTTGATGTAAAAACACTACATCTAGCTTTAACTCAAAATATAAACTAAGGCATTTTGATGTGTGTGACATTTGAATTCATTTCAAATTTTAACATGAATGTCTTGTAATTATCAGCCCAAATAGAGGGCAGGAACTGTTGGGACAGAACTGTAAAATGAAGCATAGTTTGGATTTGTCATTTAACCCTAGTCTCAGTCTAATGGATGGTTTGTTATTAAAATAAACTTTGGACCACCATATGCAAGATAAAACACCCAACTTGACATAGTTAAGGCTAGCCTAAGTTAGGGCTGTGAACCAAATTCTTGCAGGCTTAAACATTCAAATATTTTCTATCAGCAGATTGGTACCTAAGTAACAAAAGAGTTTATTTAGCAAGATTTTTAATCTTCTATTTGTATATGAAAGTGCCTACATATATGTATGTATACAACATGAATTTCTGGTGCCTGTGGATAGAGAAAATACCATCAGATTCCTCAGAGCTAAACTACTTTGTGGATGATGGTACCTAAGCTGCATATTCTACCAGACCAGAAAGTGCTCTTAACAACTGGACCATTTCTCCATGCCCTTAATGGCACTGTAAAAATAATAATGTTTCTTTGAAGGCCTGGCTTGGTAGTTTACCTATTTAATCCAATAATTCAGGAAGCAGAGGGAGGTGGACCTCTGTGAGTTGGAGGCCAGTCTGGTCTACATAGTGGGGTTCAGAGACGCACTACACAATCATAGCCTGTCTTAAAAAAAAAAAAAGCAGGCCAACAATAAGGTTCCCAATCAATTTAAAATAAATCATTACCTTGTTCCGTTTTCTCCTTCATCTGATGTCCATCCTCTTTGCCTTTCTGGATGGGGATTGAATATTTTAGCCAGAGTCCTCCCTCTTGATTAGCTTCTTTAGGTGTACAGATTTTAGTAGGTTTATCCTATATTATATGTTCATATGAGTGAGTATATCCTGTGTGTGTCTTTCTGTTTCTGGGATAGCTCTTTTCCAGTTCCCACTGTTTACCTGCAAATTTCATGATTTCCTTGTTTTTTTATTGCTGAGTAATATTTCATTGTGTAGATGTACCACAATTTCTGTATCCATTCCTCAGTTGAGGGGCATCTGGGTTGTTTCCAGCTTCTGGCTATTACAAATAAAGCTGCTACAAACATGATTGAGCAAATGTCTTTATTGTGTAGTTGAGCCTCTTTTGGATATATGCCTAGGAGTGGTATAGCTGGATCTTGAGGAAGCGGTATTCCTAATTGTCTGAGAAAGCACCAGATTGATTTCTAGAGTAGTTGTAGGAGCCTGCCACATAGGGCCTTTGAAAGGCTCTGCCCTGCCGACTATCAAAGCAGATGCTGAGACTTATGGCCCACCATTGGGCAGAGTGCAGGGAATCTTATGAAAGAAGTGGGACATAGTAAGATCTGGAGAAGATGGGAGCTCCACAAGGAGAGCAACAGAACCAAAAAATCTGAGCACAGAGGTCTTTCCTGAGACTGATACTCCAAACAATTACCATGCATGGAGATAATCTAGAACCCCTGTACAGATGTAGTCCACGGCAGTTCAGTGTCCAAATGGGTTCCATAGAAATGGGAACAGGGATTGCATCTGACATGAACTGATTGGCCTATTCTTTGATCACCTCCCCCTGAGTGGGGAGCAGCCTTACGAAGCCACAGAGGAAGACAATATAGCCACTCTTGATGAGACCTAATAGACTAGGATCAGAAGGAAGGAAAAGAAGACCTCCCCTGTTAGGGGAGGGGCATGCATGGAGAAGGGAGAGGAAGGGAGAGTTTGGGAGGGGACAAAGGAGGGAGCAACAGGGGGTATACAAAGTGAATAAAGTGTAATTAATAAAAAATTAAAAAATAAAATGAGTCATTAGCAAAAATGTCATTCTCCATATGATCTTTCTGCCACATCTGTTCATACTAACAAAGATTGCTTGTTTATAAATCGTTCATAAGTGTGAGGGTTAATTTTATGTGTCAACTCAGCTGAGGAATTGAGCAGCCAGGCATTTGGGGCAACACTATACTGAATATGTCTGTGAATATTTCTGGTTGGGATTAACATTTGAATCAGTAGACAGAGAAAAGCAGATTGCCTTCTGTGAGTGTACCGGTGGGCGTCTCATCCGATAAAATATAAAGGCTAAGTAGAAGAATAAATTTCTTTTGGTTCTGGCTACTTGCTGCGACATCTGTGTTTTACTATCTATAGACTTCATTTGAGACATGGCTCTTCTCACATCTTGAACCCTGGAGCTCTGGGACTACGAGACTGCTGACTTTCTTGCTTCTCTGTCCTTTAGATGCAGATGGAAACTACACTGTTCGCTCTACTGGTTTGGAGTATGACAATTAAACCTTGGGACTTCTCAGCTTTCATAATCATGTGAGTCAATTCCTTGTCACAAATCTCATTATTTGTTTTATTTACCATTTACTAGTTTATGGTTCACAAACTTGGATACACATATATATGTGTATAGAGAATATGTTGTCCATATACACTTCCTAGTGGTTCTGTTTCTCTGGAGAACACTGACTAAGTAAAGTAATTTCTATGAAGATACAAATAACAAACATTAATATTGTAAGCAGATAACATGAACACCATGTGCCCATTTTAAATAATTTATGTTATGATCCCTATCGCAGACAAGTTTCATGATACGTGATTTTTCACTTGATACTCTGACAGGAAAAATGCTCATTTCTTGCTGTATTCAAGCCCTGTCATATTTTTAGTTATATATGGGGCAAAGTTCACATGAAATTTGAATTCTCTGAAAAGGCATTACTCTACTATTTGGAAATTTGAAGAGTCTCTAGAATGGAGTTTATAACTTCAAGATCTGAGTCAACTCCACTGGAAACTCTTGATACTCTCCCCCTTAGTACATATGAGTTTTTTAACCAGTTACAGTTTCAAAATTTAAAATTTCTTGAGTAAGCCTTGAGTGTTTCCTTCAGGAGATAACTATAAGAGATTACCTGATCTAGAGAAAAATAGACCCAAAGTCAATATTTCCGTATGATAAATCAATAAGCTATAAGTGAGTGAGGTTTGAGGAAGACTTGAGGCCCTGAGAGCATGTTTTCTATCATGCTCTTTCTTTCTTTCTTTCTTTCTTTCTTTCTTTCTTTCTTTCTTTCTTTCTTTCTTTCTTTCTTTCTTTCTTTCTTTCTTTCTTTCTTGTTTGTTTTGAGAGTGTATCCCTATGTATTCCTCGATGATGTAAAATTGTCTGTGTAAAACAAGCTGACCTCCTCATGCTTCAGCCTCTTCTGTGTTCAGATTTCAGTTTAGTGTTGGGATTTCAGGCATGTGCCACTATGCCTTTAGAGATTACTTTGTTCAACAAATTGTAAAAACACTAAATAAAAGAAAAAATTGGAGACATGGCAGTAAACCAAATATTAATTTTCTCTAATTTTTTTATGCTGGCTGGTTTTATACCAACTTGACTCAAACTAGAGTCACTTGGGAAAGAGGGAACCTTGATTGAGAAAATGTCCTTACAAGGTTGGCCTGTGGGTCATTTTTTTTTGATTGATTGATGAGTGGTGTAGAAGGACACAGCTCACTGTGGAAAGTTTCTGCTCTTAGTGGAAACTCAGTTGTCTTGAATGGTGTAGGAAAACAAATTGAGCAAGCCATGAGAAGCAAGACCGCAAGCAATGCTTCTCCATGACTTCTGATTCAGTTTCTGCCTCCAGCTCCTGCCTTGAGTTCCAGCCTTGACTTCCTTTATTGATGTTTATGAAGTGTAAGTATAAGTAAAATAAACCCATTCACCCCCAAGTTACTTATAATCATGGTGTTTTATCACAGCCATAGAAATCCTAACTAAGACTATTTTATAATCAACGGGGGGGGGGAAGGAATATTGTATATATCTTATAAATATACATATTTATATGTACATACTTATATATTTATAAATATTTTATATAAATATATTCACTTCAGATATATATTAACTAAAAATAATATAGACATTAGACAAAGACTTGGGTACATAATGTTTGGCTGCGGAAGGATATTGTCTTATCAGAAAAACCTTTGTGGAAGCAATACTACTGGCAGGTTTCACTGAGGTATAAGGAGATCTTGGAAACTAGAGGCTTGAATACATAAGTATTCCAGGTATAAAGGAACAGGTAAGGGGTTGGGGATTTTACTCAGTGGTAGAGCACTTGCTGGGTCCTGGGTTTGGTCCTCAGCTCTGGAAAAAAAAGACCAAAAGAATAGCAGTGCATTGAAGCAGATGCTGAGACTAATAACCAAACCTTCGGCAGAGTGAAGGGAATCATATGAAAGAAGCAGGAGTTAGTAAGACCTGGAGAGGACAGGAGCTCCACAAGGACCAAATATATCTGGGCACAGGGGTCTTTTCTGAAACTGATTCTCCAACCAAGGACCACACATAGATATAACCTAGAACCCCTGTTCAGACATAGCCCATGGCAGCTCATTATCCAAATAGGTTTCCCTAGTAAGGGGAACATGGACTGTCTCTGACATGAACTCAGTGGTGGGCTCTTTAACTTTCTCCTTCCCTCCACCCCAGAGGGAGAAGCAGCCTTGCTAGGCCACAGAGGAGGACATTGCAGCCAGTCCTGATGAGACCTGATAAGCTAGGGTCAGATGGAAGGGGAGGAGGACCTCCCCATCAGTGGACTAAAAGAGGGGCATGGAGAAGATGAGGGAGGGAAGGAGGGTAGGATTAGGAGGGAATGAGGGAGGAGGCTACAGCTGGGATACAAAGTAAATAAACTGTAATTAATATAATAAAAATGTGATTTAAAAAATGGACAGGTAAACAAAGCCGGGGAGGAGAAGATTGTAGCTACACAATGTCAGCCTGGCTAACCTGGATCCAGCACAGGTGTCTCTGGAGATTACGTAGTAAACCTTGGCAAGATTACACTTAGGAACAGCAGATTCCTAGGGCAACTATTGCTAATGATATCATACTGAATATTTAAAATAGACTAAAGAAAATTTTAAAAGTCTTACCACAATGGAAACATAACTGCATAAGGCAATAGAGATATTAAATATTTGAATTTGATGATTGTATAATGTAGACATTATTAATACATATATTAAAGCATGTGATGTGCTTCATAAATGTCTTATTGTGTGCCAATTAAAAACAAATAAAAATAAAGAAAATAAAAATAATGTTTTTCTCCTTTCTTAGTCTCCTTTAGCTTTGGAAAAGTTAGGAGAAAGTGATTGCCTGAGGAAGTGTTCTGTCCAAAAGAGTCATCTGTGGCTGCAGAGGCTGGACCCAAGTGAGAGAAGACAGGTTGGGAGACACCTGCAAAGAAGTTACCTTGGTGAACCAAGTGCAATAGGTCAGGAAAGACAATGGATCAAAGGTGTGTAAGCTCCATGAAGAGTTCTAGTGGGTTTGAAATGAAGACTACCTAATTATTACACTGCAAAAGTACCAGAGTGGTGCAACTGTTTAGTGTTTTACAATTCCTGCAGTGGACAAGGGTGATGAGGACATCTCAGTCACTTGAATCTAGAAGCACGAACGTTCTCAAGATCTTCAAGTAAAAAAAATTACCAGTTAGAGGCATAAGACACTTGGACCTAGGAACCTTTCAATTTGCAGTTTAACATTATCATTTTTTTATAATTAATCTAAAATATTTTTGAACAATTTTCTATCTGTTATGTATCCACATCACCTCCATCCTTTTCTTATTCTAATTTCTCCTGTGTTCTCCCACTTCCTCTCAAACTCATGACTTCTTTAATTATTATTATTGTTAGTTACATATACACAAATGTGTGTATATGTACACATGCACATAACTTAGTCTATTTACTATTGCATACACACACACATACATACATATATATATATATATATATATATATGGCTGACCATTTGGTTGTCACTAATAAGCTATCATGGAGTTCATCCCTGGAGAAGACTCATTCTCTCTCTTTTACCAAGCACTATTTGCCTATAATTTTTAGTCTAGGGGTAGATCCCTGTGAAATTTCCTCCATCTAAACTAGCATGTCAACTGGCCATCTCACTATGCATGTTTTTCTTAGGTGACCATATTTTTGTACTTTTATGGTAGCAACTTCCCTGTCTTACATAAAAGACATTATCTCACATCAGACAACCAGAAACCTGTAGTGGGAGAAGTAGAGGAGATGAACACTAACTATGAAAACCAAGATGTATAAACTACATACTGTGTGTCTAGATCACGAATAACCAATTTCACTGTGCACATTTTTTGGTAGACCTTCAACACATGTTTTACAAGTACCCTGAAATCCTTGCTTACAATGTTTGGACTCTAGTGCTTTGTCTGAATGTTCTTTCCCTCTGGTTGATTTGTGATTTCATTATTTCACATATCTTACATTTACTGATTGAAGGTGACCAAAGCACTGGCTAATTTTAGCTTGTCACACAAAAAACTTGCTAATGAAGAGTTATAGCAGGCTGTATTTGCTTATTCGCCTTCCTATGGTATTTCTCTTTATTTTTATCACATTTTAAAATCTCACAAAATTATGTTTCTCTGACTTAGAAACACACTTCCAGTGAACTGAAAGTTTTATTATTTAGAATAAAAAAGAGGTGGAAGAATTATGCACAAGGACAGGAAGGAATGTTGGTTTAGTGAATCAAAAACAAATTGAGATAAACAGAGAACATGGAAAATAAGTCAGCATATTTTTCATTGTGTATAAGATCTGCACATATTTCTGTCACTTTGAAAAATGGCTTTTAAAATTTGCTAATAGTGTTTCCAAATTGTTAAATTGATTATAATTTAGTAGGCGAATAATAATGTTTTCCTCATTTGCAATGCTAACTTAAAGCAAGAAAAGGAAGAAAAGCTTTGTAGACAAGGTTCTGCAACATAAATAAGTGTCCAAACAAAACCAATGTGTCTGATTTTAGCCACACTGCCTAGAAATGAACTGGATTATAATTCCTTTGAATAAAAGATAAAAGCATGTATCTTTTTCATATAAAATGCTAAATGAAAATTTTTATATATAGTTATGACAAATAATTTTCAGAGAAGAAAATATACTGTGTGGCTGAATGGAATAAGGACAGAATCCTACCACATTTCATTAATTCTGACTTGCAAATTGTCCACAATGAGTATGACTAAAGTCAATTTAGTGCCAAGTCTGTCTGAACAGATCTGATGTGACATGGAATTAATTTTATAGCTGGAGTACTAAAAGACTAAGACATAAAATAGGCAAATAATGTAGACGTTTTATCTCAGTCAAGATAACTAGCTCTTCCCTTCAAAATAGATTACTACAACAAGTCAGGAGAAGAAAGGCAATGTCAGTTTTATTCTCTGTGGCTATATTTTTCCAGTGAAAGTGCTAGTAATCTCAAGACTTCCTGTTCTGGGACCATTTGCTTTGTTTGGGACTGGTTTGCCCTGTTCTTCCGACTTGCCCCAGGATTCTCATAGACAGACTTTGCCTTCACGATGTAATTTAGTGCCTTACATAAACATTCATTGGTGATCATTAGAAACATGAGCAATTGAGTGCCTTCAACCTTTGTCTCATTTGCCAACACTTTTGATGATCATAAGGATGAACCTTACTAAATCTTTGCCAATGATTTTTGCTCTATTTATGCCAAATCACTCAACAAACATTATTCTTTTAATTTTCTGTTACCTCTGAAGTCTTATATACCCACATTCTTCTGTTTATCACCTATCTTTATGTTTCTTTCACATTCTTATTAATGGAGCATCCATTCTGTCACCTCATTGACACTTGCCATCTTTTGAAAACTTCTTTTTCTAACAGTTAATTGGTTTTTACTATTTTCACTTCTTGATGTGAAATACAGTCAAGATTTTATCATGTGTGACTTCAATATTTGACTTGATAGCACATTCAAATCTAATATTCACTGGCATTTTATGCAGTTATATTATGATCTTAGTTTGTTTCTGCTTTGTACCTTTTAACCTTAACAGACCAGCCCTAGGAAATAAACTGTCTGAGGAGGTAGCTTACAGGACAAATTAATGGCTACCAGTTTCAGACTGGTGAATTGTCTATTAAATTATGCTTTATGTCTGATTAAGCTTAGAAGAGTTGTGTTAAATCTTTTACTTTCTACTCACAACATTATGTCAAAGTTTTTCTTTTAATGTAGTTAAATGGGGGATTTAATAATATCTATTATCTCCAGTTTCATATGAAAAATATTACTCACCAGGAATCTACTATAGCTGTCTTTTTTTATCTTTTTTTTTAATTTATTTATTTTTATCTCAATCACAACAGGTTAGGTACTTTGAATCCCAGGCGTAGCCCCCTCCCCCATTCCCTCCTACCCTCCCACTCCCTCCCTCATCTCCTTCTTCCCCGCCCCCTCCAAGTCCACCAACAGGGGAGGACCTCCTTCCCTTCCATCCAACCCCAGCTTATCCTGTCTCTTCAGGGCTGTCTTCTTATTTCTTTGGGTTCAATACCATGGTTATAACCAGTCAACCACAGCCAGGGTACTAAACACATCCAGACATATCTTTTTTACCATCATTTCCCAAACAATATTGTGTATGTACTATTGAGCATTTACATTATATCAGCTATTATGAGTAACCTATGGTGATTTGAATTATAGAGGCTAATATGTGGAAGTACTAACCCACTATGTACAAAGGCTTTGAACATCTGTATATTTTGGCATTAAAAATGGTTCCTGGGTTGTTTCCAGCTTTTGGCTATTGCAAATAAAGCTGTTACAAATATGGTTGAGCAAATGTCCTTGTTGTATACTTGAGTATCTTTTGGATATATGCCTAGGAGTGGCATAGCTGAATCTTGAGGTAACACTATTCCTAATTGTCTGAGAAAGCATCAGATTGATTTCCAAAGTTGTTGTACAATTTTACATTCCCACCAGGAATAGAGGAGGGTTCCCAATTCTCCCCATCCTCTCCAGAATGTCTTGTCACTTGAGTTTTTGATCTTAGCCATTCTGATGGGTGTAAGGTGAAATCTCAGGGTTGTTTTGATTTGCATTTCCCTGATGAGCAAAGACATTGAGCATTTCTTTAAGTTTTTCCCCTCAGTTGAAGGATGGATACAGAAATTGTGGTACATTTACACAATGGAATATTACTCAGCAATTTAAAACAAGAATATCATGAAATTCGCAGGCAAGTGGTGGGAACTGGAAAAGATCATCCTGAGTGAGGTATCCCAGAAGCAGAAAGATACACCAGGTATATACTCACTCATAAGTGGATATTAATACAGGATAAACATATTAAAATCTGTACACCTAAAGAAAATAATCAAGAGGGAGGACTCTGGCTAAGATACTCAATCCTCATTCAAAAAGGCAAAGAGGATGGACATCAGAAGAGGGAGAAAACAGGGAATAGGAGAGAATTCTACCACAGAGGGCCTCTGAAAGACTCTACCCTGCAGTGTATCAGAGCAGATGCTGAGACTTATAGCCAAACTTTGGACAGAGTGCAGGGAATCTTATGGAAGAAGTGGGTAAGACCTGGAGAGGACAGGAGCTCCACAAGGAGAGCCAAGGACCATTCATGGAGATAACCTAGAACCCCTGCACAGATGTAGCCCATGGCAGTTCAGTGTCCAAGTGGGTTTCATAGTATTAGGAACAGGGATGTCTCTGACATGACCTGATTGACCTGTTCTTTGATCACCTCCACCTGAGGGGGGAGCAGCCTTACCAGGACACAGAGGAAGACAATGTAGCTACTCCTGATGAGACCGGATAGACTAGGATCAGAAGGAAGGGGAGGAATACCTCCCCTATCTGTGGACTGGCAGAAGGGTATGGGTAGAGAAGAGAGAAGAAGGATATGACTGGGAAGGGAGGAAAGAGGAAGCCACAGGTGGGAAACAAAGTGAATGAGCTGTAATTAGTAAAAGTATAAATTAAAAAAAGAAAAAAAAAGTGATTCCTGGAACTGCTAACCCATGGATAGCAAGGGCCAACTGCAGAAGGCTACCTTCTTCAGAGCTACAGATGTATGCATTAATCCAGCTGGTACACAGCTCTTCTGTAATTTTCCCTAGAGAAAACGAAGCATACACTCTACTTTCTAAATTGATCATTTTACTATCACCTTGTATTAGTTAAGGTTTCTAATTACTATGATGAATCATCATGACCACAAACAAGTTGGGGAAAAAAGGTTTCAGTTTACAACTCTTGGCTCATGAATTATACCCCTTTGCTGAGAGAAGTCAGGGCAGGAACTCAAACAAGGCAGAAATCTGGAGGCAGGAGCTGATGCAGAGGCCATGAAGGGGTGCTGATTACTGGCTTGCTCCTTATGGCTTTTTCAGCCTGATTTCTTATAACACTCAGGACCAGCAGCCTATGGGTGGCACCACCCATCATTGGATGGATCCTCTCATATAAATTACTAATTAAGAAAGTACCCTACAGTCTTGTCCCTATATAGCTTGATCTTATGGAAACATTTTCTCAATTAAGGCTCCCTTCTCTCAAATAACTCCAGCATGTGTCAAGTTGACATAAAATTGGCCAGCTCACTTCTCTAAGTACTTGAGTTGTTAATTAATAGACTGGGTTAAGAAAATTGTGCTTCTTACCTTTTGCCTTCCAGCGCAAGGGACCCTAATGTTATTCAACCTCTCAGTTCTTTCTGTGATTGATGCCAGTGCTCCTCAATTTACCATGGCTTCAATTCAACCCAAAATTTGATTTCTTATTGTCCTGTGATATTTCCTGTAATGTTTTATTGATAGTGAAATGATATGGCAGTCATTCAGAGTCAACAAACAGTAAGTTTATAGACATTGTAGTTAACCCTTCTCTAGGCCCGAGTCTGACATCACAGCATTGTTGCTTACAATGTGAGCAGAAAGTCATGTAGTCACAGAAAGTCATGTAGTCACTTGTGAATTCTTTGTTCATTAAACAAAAACCTCAGATCTTTGCAAGCAAATGACTTAGAATTATAAGAGTGGAGACCCCAAATGCTTTGGCTTATCAAAGTTTCTCATTTGCTCTCATGACCACTCCAACTTGTTTCTTCTGGTCATATGTTTTTTTCCATAATATGACGAAACCAAGTCACAAGTGCATTGCTATGTGTTTCAATCAACATGGCAGCTATCTATGCAGTATTTAAGAGAGGATAAGAGAAAAGGGATTAATAGCTTATTCACTTTACACTAAAGATTTCACACACACCTACTGCAGCAGCTGCCTTCCCCACTGAATGCAAAAACTATTCCTTGCATTAATTTTCCCTCTGATACTACCAAATAATTTGATAATGAAATATTTTGAGAATATGAAAATATGTAACCTGCAGAGAAGCATTTAAGCAGCAAATAGTTTCAGTTTGCTTGAGCTGAGATAGGCACAGAAGGTATTAAAAATTATTTAATTTGACTGCTCATTGAAGTTGGAGGTATACTCTATCATACAGTGCCGGGAATTTGCCAATCTCCCTTGTTTCTTTTACTTGGGTTAAAGTCTTCATTAGTTTTTATATTGGTTCAAATTTTTCTGTTTTTCAAGAGAAGCTATTTATGTTTTCTTGTACCTATTTTTTATTACTACTTTTATTCTTAACAATTACTCTTTAGTCCTTTTACCTGTACTGACTCATTCCCCAAAGCACAAAGTGAACATTCCCAGGAATTCAGACTGAAAAGTAGGGCTTGCAGATAAGCACAGAGGCAAAGGATTTATCAGTAGCTGTATCGTTCCTGCCTGGAGCCAGTGGCATTCCTAACCCTCACTGTTAAGAGCACCTAGTTCCTTATCTGAATGACATTATACATTTTCATTGATTTCAAGTGTATAATATTCACTTCATAACCTTTCTTCTCTTAGCTACTTCTCCTTCAGTATTACCCATTTGAAGTAAACTAAGGAATTAATGAAGTCAAATTATAAATCCATAGATTATAATTTATTATAGGATCATAATTCTCTAAACAAAGTGATTTATTATTTTGTTAGTGATACAATATCTTATTAATTTACTTTAAATGACTATGTATGAGTTGTAGCCATGTGTTTATCATAATAACTTCTAAAATGTGCTGTAATAAAGGCTTATTATTTACCTTTATGATTATCTCTATTGTAAGGCAGACTCTAAATTCTGCACTAACATAATTTGGCTCTTAGATTGATATACTATCTTTGCTTATGAAATTAACTCTTACAGGTTGTAGGCAGACATTGGACCATCACTTCCAGTTGAGCTAAGCAAGTGAATATGCAAGAAGAACACAACACAGTCACCACGAAGAAATAAGTGCCAGATCAAAGAGGCAGTTAGATGGGGCCATAATTTCAAAAGGACTCCTGTATATGAGGATGAGAAGACAGTGTAAATCTCATTAGGATATAAACAGCTGCAAGATTTTTGCTAAGCCTCCTTAGTATCCAACACTGAAGTTCAGAATTTTTGTGGCAAAACACATCTGTGGAGCCCCAAGACTGATTCATGTTCAGACACTTGCCTGCCTACATAAATACATTTCTTCTAGATTAATGCTTCTTAACCTTCCTAATGCTGTGACCACTTAAAACAGTTCTTCATTTTGTTGTGACCCCCCAAGCCTAAAATTATTTTTGTAGCTACTTCATAACTGTAATTTTGCTACTATTGTGAATCTAATGTAAATATCTGTGTTTTCCAATGGTCTTAGGTAACCTTTGTGAAAGGATCATTTGACTAGTCCCCACCCACAAGGAAGCCATAACCCACACTTTAAGAACCACTGCTCTGGGTCATAGTTCTTTATAAGTAATTACTAAGTTTTTGCATGTGTGTATCTTATGCACTTAATTCTTTTTTGATTTTTAATTTGTTATTATTATCATTTATTAAAATGTATTCACTTTGTATCCTGGCTGTGGCCCCTCCCTTGTCTCCTCCCAGTTCCACCCACCCTTCTTCTCCCCCCATGCTCCTTCCCTTGTCCACTGATAGGGGAGGTCCTCCTCCCCTTCTATCTGACCTTAGCCTAGCAGGTCTCATCGGGACTGGTTGCACTTTCTTCCTCTGTGGCTTGGTAAGGCTGCACCCCTCCAAGGGGAGGTAATCAGAGAGCCTGTCACTTAGTTCATGCCAGAGAAAGTTCCTGCACTTAATTCTAAAATCTGTCCCCCATTCATTTTTACTTGTATGACCTCTGGCTGTATAAATTTTCAGTATGCTTAGGCACTTATACAACATCTTATATTGTTCGTATTGCCATAACTATAACAGTGTGAACTTATGCATGTATGGGCATGTGAAGCCAACTGAAAATATCTAGCAAAATATCAAAGTGTAGACTATTCTCTAACATCATTAGGATGTGCCAGCTATTGATTCTATTCATTGTCCTCCCTCTTCTCATGACCTTTGTCCTCATTTCCATTTTTAGTTGTAACCACACCATCAAACTCCCTTAATTCCATTGCCATCTCTTAGTTTTACTTTCTTGACTAAACCACAAACTTGGTTAAATTCATCTCATTTCCTACTCCATTTTTCTGTGTTAAGAATAAAACATGTAATTGGGCAAATTAATTTATTTTTAGATTTATAATAATCTTATTCAATGAAACCCTTCACATCATTGGGTACCAACACTCTTCTAGTTCCTGGCACTTGTCTTTCCCATTTGGTTAGAAAGGAGTCACTGAGATAATTATTTCATTATTTCCCCATTCTCCTGAAACTCCTAAAAGTGTGTCTCTTTCTTATTGTCAGTTGAAGTCCACATTAACAGCTAGAGAAAATTGAAGCATTTAAGAAAGAAATTCTACAAACTCCCAATCATCCAACATCTGTAACCATTTATCTCTCCTCTTATTACTATGGATGAGCTGTTTATTCTCTTTGTTAAGGCCTAAATTTTGTGCATTCTTATAGCATTTATTCAAGAAAATGTTTTGTTAATTTTCCATTCTCTTCTTTGGCAAGAATCATTTTTATCAGCATGAAATTAAACTATTTTTTTCCATTTTAAAAAGAAGCTTTCTCAGGGAGGAGGACCTCCCCTATCAGTGGACTGGGGGATGGGCATGGGAGGAGAAGAGAGAGGGAGGGTGGGATTGGGAAGGCTCGAGGGAGGGGCTACAGGTGGGATACAAAGTAAATAAACTGTAATTAATAAATAAGTAAATAAATTTTAAAAATAAGAGAACCTTTCTCATCTTTCTGCTCTATTTTATAAAAGAAGGAAAGGAAGATGATGATGATGATGATAGATAGATGATAGGTTGGTAGGTAGATAGAAAGAAAGAAAGAAAGAAAGAAAGAAAGAAAGAAAGAAAGAAAGAAAGAAAGATTGGTAGATTGTTCCCTGGAATATTAATGCAAACTTGATGCCTCCAGTTTAACTCTTTTTCTACTGGTTTAAAGCATACCAATCATGTTTTCAGTGTCTACAACAGCATCGAAAAGAAAATTGTCAAAATCACAGTTGACCTTCACAATGGTGAATGCAAACTGAGTTCTTCATTGCAGAGTTTGAAAACTGTCAGAAATATTTGCTTAAAATAAAGTGTTCATGTGGCTTCCAAGACCTCACTCTTTCTTTGGTTTACCTTTTAGCTCTCTCTGGCTGTTTCTTTTATATCTCTTTCCAGGTTCCTTTTTATCCTCAATTGTGAACATTACTTATCTTCTTAGTGATTGCATTCTGTCTCATGGCTTTAAATACCGCTTATATGAAGTTGATACTCAGATTTCATCTCTAACCTCTGTTTCTGCTCCAAACACAAAGTCCTTATTCTTAAGTCCATTTCAGGGTGCCTAATAAACATTACAAAAATAATCAATCAAAATAAAAATTTTCATCTTCATTCCAACTATGCTCAAACCACAGTCTATGTATTCTCACTCATTAGAGACACATTCTTACTTCTCAGGCACAAAAACATCAAAATCACAGGTACTCTATTTCATACAATGCAAACAGCTTATCAGCAAACCCTGCTGGCTATATCTTCAAAGCCCATTCAAAATATATCTATTTAATGTGGCTTCCTCTCCAATCAGTCTTATTCCCATAATGGATTGCACACATTACTAAGGCAGCCTCTTATGTGTTCTTTCCTTTCTGAATCTTTCCCCGTTTCAAACAATGTTTGACCACAACCAACATCATCCTTTTAGCCTGAGAAAGGCTTCAATGACCTCCCAAATGTCAGAGTGAAAGTTGAAGGAAGCCCTTAGAGTGGCTTACAAGGCTCTGCACAGATGTTCTGTTCTGACCCATTTACAACATTTCTGTGCTACTTGCTACCTTCTTTCATGTCCATTTTCTGCCTGTGACCATTTTTCTTTGCTTGGGAATAGCAGACTTGTGTCTCACAGTCTTGTGGAGTAATTTCTGCTACAAGTCTTCATTTCTATATAGCTCTGTATGGCCTTTTTCTTCATTTCCCCCTGCTAATCTCATCAAAGTCTACTGTGATTCTTCATAGGAAGTGTAATTTCCATATTTCTCCTAGCTCTTTCTTATATACCACTTCTGTTATGAAAATCACACCTATTTTCTCCTAATGTAGGTGCACAAAAATTGTAACAAGAATTAAAGATGATACTAAGCAATACCAATAATATTGAGAAATATCTGACAATGTAAACACTCAAGACAAAGGGAAAGAAAAACAAGGGAAAATTTCAGGGCAGAGAATTGATCAGAGTTGGAAGAAGCTCTTTTTGTTTGGGAAATACCCACTTGCTACCCAGTTTTGTCCCTTGGTGGGGAAGCTTCTGTGAGTGGAGATAATTATATGGCTAATGCCAGTGCCAGGAACAGATCCTCACCTCTCCTCTGCTCTTCTTATCTAACTTAATGAATTCACTATGAATCTTATGAAGCCAATATTTTAGGGGCTCAATAAATGTCTATAGACAGAACTAGGTTAATAAATAATAAGTGAGGATATCAATTCCTGGTGCTGGTAGAGATATAAGTGGCTAAATATAAAATGTTTAAGAAGCTGTCAAATGTCTAACTATGATTCCAGTTATAATTTTTAATTTAAAAACATAACAAATAAAATATAGTCGTAAATACCAAGACACAGCTTCTCCTGTATGCTGTTACTCTAGGACTTGGGAAGAGATACGTTTCTTTCCTTCAATTTATATTTCAAAGTTCAGTGTGTATTAAGATATGATGAACAATTACCCTGAGGACTGTCAGGACCCACCCCACCTGACACTACCCACAGGTCTCTCCTGTGCTGAATCCAACCTCTTGATACAACCAGATTACTCACAACCTACACCAGGGACTATCTCTGTGAGTCTTCCTGACCCTCCCCTCTATTCAGTCTCCCCAACCTGCCAGATAAAGCCTGGGTTCCACATCCTGTGCCTCAGTTCACTCTAGTCACTGAAACTTCTGCCAGGGCCCATCCTACCAAACCCCCAAACCACATGCCAGTGTCACAGCATCACCAACCTTTCCAGTTAGCCAAATATATCCTCCGTACTCTAGGCTTAGAGAAGGAGACACATCCTGTATACCAGCCAATTCTCTTCTGTTCACATAACTTCATCCCATCCAGCCCACTTTCAACTTCTAGGCCCAACTCACTATCACATCTCTTCTATCCCAACCTGCTCTGTTCATATCAGGTTTAGAATTAATAAGAGAAGTCAACACACACAAAACTCATAGCAAAAATGCCAACAATCAAGAAGCCAGTATCTTCTCTCCAAAAATCTATCAGTCTTGTAGATATTTTATCGATGAAAATTACTTAGATAAACCCCCTGAGCTCAGAATTAGAAAAAAAATCCCAAATCATCAAAGAATTTAAAGAAGACTCAAGGAAATAAAGAGAAAGAGCTTATGAAAAATAAACATCAGAGTAGTACCCCTCCCCAAAGATACAAACAAGGCTAGACATGACAAAGGCAAACCAGGACTTGAGAAAATAATTCAACATTCAACGAAGAGGTAGAAACATTGAAGAAGACTCAAGTTAAAAATGAAGATGAAATTGAGAAACCCAATTTCCCATTTAAAAGAACTCAAAGGAAAGTCTTATGAGTAAAATGAAGCAAGCAGAAGGTATAGTATCAGGAATCTTAGATAAAGTAGAAAATATAGAGAAAATAAGCAGGGAATATGAAAAATTAAACACACACATTCACACACAGAAGGAGAGACAGAGAGAAAGACAGAGAGATGGAGGAAGGCACAGGAAATGTGGACATAATAAAAAAAAAACAACAACTCTGGATTATAAGCATAGATGACAGAGAAGAATCCCAAGTCAGTTGCATAGATCAAAACTTTAATGAGTTTATAGAACACTTCCCCACACTAAAGAAAGCAAGCCATAAAAATCCATGAAGCATACAGAACACCAAATAGATAAGACTAGAAAAGAAAATCCCCAGAACAAGTAACCCAAATGGTTAAAACAATAATTATACATTATAAATAGTGTATTTTAAACTGCAAAAGAAAACACACAATTTGCATATTTTTTTAAAAAATCAAAATATGAGCTTAAATTTCAGTGGAAACATTGAAAGTCAGAAGAGCCTGGAACAATGAATTTTGAGCCTGAAGTCTATGAAGACTAGCCTAGACTAATATGTAGGCTAATATTTTCCAAAAAACCTACTTTATTTAGGTTTTTATACTCTTCTACCTGCCTCCCTTCCAACTCACTGACCAGAAGTAGGGGAGAAAAAAAGTTATTAGGAAAAGAGGACATTTTTAGATGTAGCTCCTCGGGCAGATTCCACTCTTCTTTGTCTGGATAACTGCAGTCAAGTCAAATAGCAGACACCAAACAGCAACTAGAATCATCAGCAGTGGCAAGACTCTGCCGAATTGGCACCAGTCAGCGAAAGTGGCAAGATTCAGTCAGAGTGCCACAAGAAGTTTTCTGGAGTGATTCTCTCTGAGAAGTGTAGAAAAACAAAGAGCAGCTAAGCAATATGAACCTTACAGAGCATAGTGTTGCAAAAGTGTTGTTTCTGTCCTATTTATCCGTTCTCAGAGTCCACACAGGGCTGTTTGTCCGGCTGGCAAAAAACCATGTCCCTTGCATGAGGCAGCTTCCAGCAAAACATCGGGCCCTCTCACCTGTCTGTTTACAACTAACCAAGATCATGTGCCCTCTCATGAGATTCTTTTCCACTGAGAATGAACTAAAAACATTTCTGCATCCCACATTTGGGACCAGAACAAAAAACATAAACAAAACCAAAACTTTCACTAATATACCCAGAAAAACTGTCATAATTAAAGGAGAAAGAAAAACTTTTCAAGATAGAAAAGGCATAAAAACTTTATTTCGAACACAACAAACCTAAATAAATTACAGGAAACAGTATTTCGGGATAAAGAGTAAGGAGGTGTATGTGAGAGGGTAAGAAGAAAGAAAGGGGAGAGAGAAATGATGTGATTATATTACAATATCAGGATACGAAAGAAGTAATCTTTAAAAAAAGAATGATCTATGGAATATTCTAACTTTAACAATCTTACAGCTCCTGAATTAAAAATAACATATAATACATGTTAAGTATTTGGGGCAGTGGACAGTCTGAACTTACATAACTAAATGTGTTATAAATTCGTACTAAGAGCACATGGGGCTGACCTCAAGGTTGTGGGAGAAAGAGACCTGTCTCTGCCACTTGACAGCTTCAGCACCTTGACAGCACAGTCGAACTGCCCTGTTAGCTTGGGTGTGGGAGAGCTGACCCTACCCTTCTCCAGCTGCAGAGCTCAGATCAGGAGAGCAACCCTCAAACCAAACCAATGACACCATGCAATGAACGTTTTCAAGTAAAGCTATTTAGGCATAAGAGTATGTTCATTCCAGCCAAGAAATAATTTTCTTGATGATTTCTACAAACTTTTCATCTTCCTAAGAATTAAAAAAAAATTAAAAGTAGCTTGGGCCTTTTCTTTGGATGAAAAGTATATTGACTCTAGTCCTTATATCATGTTCTGAGGGAAGATGGCTTCGAATAGACTTTGTTCAGGAGACTAAACTGTGCATTATGAGTTATTAGAGGAATTTATTAAAAAAAAGATCATTTCTTTTTGATGGTATTTTTCAATACTTTGAAGTATTCTTTAGTTACCCCAAATTATTTATATTCCTTAATGGATTATATAACATTGGTATTCACCTTAGAAAATGATACAATTAGGAGGATCCAAGATGGCTGCCACGAGAGAACACTGTGTCTGAGGAGTAGGAGAGCAGAAACAACGCAGCGACCAGGAGACTGAACTCTGGGACCTAAAACGCCAGCATTGTGAGTGCCAGGTGAGCGGAACTCCTACGGTG
>CM053765.1:52668321-52688212 GCA_028658305.1 Pachyuromys duprasi
ATTTCCTCCTTTTTAATTGCTGAATAGTATTCCATTGTGTAAAAGTACCACAATTTCTGTATCCATTCCTCAACTGAGGGACATCTGGGTTGTTTCCAGGTTCTGGCTATTACAAATAAAGCAGCCACGAACATGGTTGAGCATAAAAGTAAAAGAAGGCTAACAACAGTGAGGAATGGAGTACGGCGTGGTGTCAGCTGAGTATGGAAACAGAGCAGGCTGGTGGCAGTAGAGTGGAGATGGCAGAGGGAATTCAGAACACGGTCCTTCAGTGTTTGCATCCTCCCGTCTACCTTCGCAGTGATGGGAGGACTGACTTTTTTCTCCTCTGCCTCTCCACAGCCTAGGGATCCTTCTTGTTAAATGACCCAGAGCAGTCAAACAGGTGAACGCCAGTACACACAGAATAGGACACAGGCAGAGGCAGCCACTAGAGTTATTGACTTGTAGGAAGCAAGGAAATGTTCCCCCCACCACCCCGAATATATCTGTCTTTGCCCTTCTCGATATGTTGTGGGTAGATTTTCCTTGAGCTGTGCTTTCTTTGACATAATCCAAAACCCTGCTAAGGAAGTCTTCTGAACTCTATGCCACCTGTGTGTTCAAGTTTTAATGCTATTGCAGATGGCCTAAGATTGTTTTTTGCTCTGGTCACACTCAAGTACAAGTTCCTAGATACCCAGTTCATTCAAGCCAACTAATGTTTAAAAAGAAACAAACAAAACTAAGTTTCCTAGGTGCAGCTGATATTACTAAGTATTATTAAGTTGTCATACACTTAATACATAAGTGAATGAATGAATGAATGAATGAGTGAATGAATGATACTCTGAACTATACACCAACATTTAAAGCCACTAGTGAAATTCTGATTTTCTATTGGGTTTCTCAAGCTATCTTTTTCTTCAAAGTGCTTAAAATAGAATGGGCAATCCGTATGCTTACACATATAGAAAAAAAAGTTTAAAAAATGAAATTGGATTCTTCATGTAGTCTCGAGAAAGAAGAATTATAGTAAGAAATTTAAAAATTACTTCTTGGAGTGGAATAAAATATAAACCCTAGTTCTTTTATAGTTATGGGGTATGGTGATATTACACCCACAGAATTATATTCCTGGGAAGACAGTCCAGAGAAATGGACTTTTTTCCCTCTTACCTGATTTAGCCAAACAGGTGTCTCCCTTGTGCATATGTAATAACATGATTTCGCATGCTGGCACGCAGCAATTGTGTGTGTGTCTGTGTGTGTGTGTGTGTGTGTGTACCTTCTTGTTGCACAATAATTTGCTAGCCATATTTAAAATTATACACCTATATGCAGTTGTTTGATTGCTTTTGGACACAATTTTCTATGTAAATCACTTTCCACTTTTCATTTTCCAATAGCTGATTAAAAAAGTTTTAGGGCAGGAGACATTACTTCAATAATTCTTCTTGATAATGATGATACAACCATTTAATTATTTTTCTTACAAGAAAAAAGCTCTACCAAAAGCCAGCCTTCTATTTATCACTAGACAACTAGTTGGCATACAATGATAACTTGCCTTTCGTTAATTTTATTCATAATTACAATTTCATTTGATAGTACCAAAGTAAAAAGATAAGAAAGTTAAAGCCAGAAAGAATTTGAAAGTGTTAATAACTGTACTGCCAGTTCCCTCTGGGCTGCATTCAAAACCTAACTACTGGTTCTGAGATTTCATTAAATCAAGCCATAAAGGAAAAAAAAACATAATATTTGGTGAAAGTAAAAAGGAATCCCAAAGAAAAGATGTCAAATAATTGAGCAGTTCATGGGAAAATATTCAGAGGAATGAAGAGAATTCATACATTTAATGCAAATCTTGCCCAGTGCCTCTTGGTTTCCTTTCTAATATGCCAGGTAATTGAGTTTGTGCTTGTTATTATTGGCACTACAAAATGTAGTTTCACTTTAGAAAATTTAATATTAAACAAATTATTAAAAAGAAGATTGATAACACTCAATCTTGTAATGAAAATATTTACCACTTAAATTTTTTATTGACTTTGAGATAAGGAGTTGGTATGCTACCCTGTGGTCAATACTAATCTGGAATAGTTTCAGTACCTTAGTTTGTGTGGAAAACTACAAAAAGACAAATTTCACCTACTTATTCAATTAGAAGCTGAATCAGATTATTTGTCCCTAAGAGAGCAGGTATTTTTTGAAGCTATATTAATATTTAAGGTTACTGAGGTATGATTATAAAGCTAGAACAGTGTTTCATGTAGACATACAGCAGAGGGAACATGTTTTTCCTCAAGCCCACACCTTCAGCTACCTACCTTCATTTCAGTTGTCTGGAAGCAGTCATCCATCTGTTTTCTGTGTTCATGAGAACTTGAATAATGAAACCGTGGGCTCAAAACAATGGTGACATTTATTCTTCCTCAGGTGAAATTACATTTGCCCTTATTTTAAGTTATACTGGCCTTGTTTCTACGTGCAAGGAATTAGCTGTCTCAGAGAGATCTAGGACCACTTCTCATTCAACAATGTGACCTTTCTAAACTTAGAGTGATAATAATAACATGCGAGTGCATGCACACATGCACAGCCACCCACAAGCACATATACATGTACACACACGCATATGCACACAGATATATTTTTCACTTCAACAGAAATCAGCCTGAGTTTGGCTTGATTTCTTTTACTTCACAACAAACAAGAAGAGACCGACAATTCATTATTGTTAACAAGAAAATGCTATAATAAGCATGGTAATAGTTTATTAGAATAAATTTGAGAAATCTGAAGAAGGACAGAATCTGTTTCTGAAATCCTAAACTGTGATTCCTTGTCTTTATATGTGAATCAAAATGTCTTGAGGAAGTGCCCAATAAAAACATTCATAGTAATATGAGCTTTGCCCTAATTATTAGGTAAGTACTAAAATTACGACACTAGTCAACAGAAGAGAGACAAATCTGCAATAATATACATAATACAGTTGTGGACTCAAATAAAAAAAGATTAACCAGCAAATATGTGTAAGGTAAAAAAAATAAGGAAATCAAATATCAAGTCAGTAGAAGGTAGTGACCAGAGCCCTCCAAGACTGCTGTTTTTTCACACTCCACTTCACTCTTTCTCATTTGGGTCAGCCTAGCTGGGCTTTATCTTGATAAGCATAATAGGAATATGTCCTAGGACTATCTCCCATTATGCACCCCAAGTAGAGGTTGGTTTCATAAAATGTCTATAGTTTATTTTGGCCACCAAATTAGATACTATTTTAAACAGGCATATCAATATAAAGTGCTATAAATAAAATTTTAGAGTTGAGTTTCTCACTGTGAATATACTGGCTTCTACTATCAGAAGTAATTTCTTGTAATCTCTCAGTTTATGTGAAATGCTATAAATCTTATTCATTATTGAGCTCATGAAGACTGAAGCAGTGAACTGTACAAGCTAGAAGTGTGAGAAAGGAGAAGGACATACCAAGGAGAGAGGAGTCAGTCCTACTTAAGAAAACATAACTAAGTTTCTGATAATGATGACTTTCAGAGTAGAAAATATTTGCTAAGTAATAGGTGTATGTGCTTACTCTCTCTCTCTCTGTGTGTGTGTGTGTGTGTGTGTGTGCATCCAGTGCTCATGCTTGTGTGTTTATCGGGGATATAGTCAAAGCTAATAGTGTAAATTTCTATAGAAAACAGAAAGAAGTAATTTTATATGTGAATAAAGCAAAAACAATCTCTATGTCTTAATTACACAGTCCTATGAAAGCAGAAGCAAAGCGCTTTAGAAATTCAAGACATAAAAATTAAAAATGAGCGACACATTTACAAAATAACACGCATAGAAAAGAATTACTAAAAGAAAAACCTAGATGCTAGTTTTTTTAGATACGGAGAATAGAATGAAAAAGACTGACATATTTAATTAAAGTTTCTCATTGAGAAGGGATTGATAACAAAGCAAGTGTTTGAAAACAGCTGCAACTATTTTTTTTTCCCCAGGAGGAATGAAAGTATCAATATAAGAAAATTAGATTTCTATTGCTCTGCTAACGATTTTCAAATATTTATATCTAAAATAGCACAATTTTTTTGTATTAGAGTTGTAGCTTTCAGTAATTTAGCTAAAGGAAAACAAGTGTGTGTGTGTGTGTGTGCGCGCGCATGTGTGTAAAATAACTTTAGCGTTTTAATGTATAAACTGGAGTGTGTTTATATAGATGCCTATATCTACATTCATGTGCTGCATAGTGAGTTTTCTCAGTGAACATATGACTCTGGTCCCCATAACATTAGATATGAGCTGAAAACATACCACTGCTCAGCGTCATTACAGTACACACAATCCTCAGATTGTGCTGAGTATGGGTGTAAGCAAACATGCCACTGGTTGTATAAAAGTTCACACCATGCCCTTGTGTGCAGTGTATCACACTTGATAACCAATACTACCTTCTGTGTTCAATACATTTTAGGTATTTTCTAGAGTCTTCCTTCTATTTTTTATAGTAACAAAGTATCACATTTCCTTATGATATCTCTATACGTACATATTATTGCACCTTTTTATAGCCATACATTCCTGCTATACTCATCTGCCTCTTTTTCTCTACTATTTTGTTTTCTTCTCCACAAAGTGTCCCCTTTTTGGTTTCATGTCACATATACATGGACATACACATAGATAAACGTATAGTGTATATAAAAGAAAGAACTTGAGGTATTTGTCTTTCTTCCTTGGTTGGGGGAATCAAGAGAGGGTAATGGATGTACTATTCCTTATCCTGGATTGAGAACTTACAGCTGTCCTATTTGGTAAATCATATTCCATCTATAGTTAACACAATCCTGCCAATAGGAAGGAGGTTAGTTTTATTCTAATTTATCAGGTCTAGTCTTTTGTAGTCTTAGAATTTAAGTAAGCAAGACATTCAGCTAAAAAGAACTAATCTCTAAGGATAGGTGGACAAGGCTCTATTAGATGTTTAGATTAGATACAGGACTTTTGATGTTTTCTCAAGACAGTATTGGAAAATCCATACAAATGGTTTGTTTCATTAATTTTAGAGTTTTCCCTAGTGAATGTATGTTCTTAGTCATGCAATTAAGTTCACTGATTTCAAGTTGCTGAATTGTCAGAGATATCACAGGATGTTAAACTTAAGAGAACATTGAAGGGTTATGATCATTTTTCAAGAATTTTTTCAAGATCCAGTTTTTTTGAAAATAATTTTACCATGGTTTTTAACTATGTGCACAGTTGTACAATCAGAATTATGCATGATTATCTTTTTGAGGACCAAGACAATGCGTTTTACATATGTTCACATAAATACAACTAAATACCTTGCATTTCTTAAAGAATCTCAAGCAGAAGTTCTGACAGTACAAAGTAAATATGACTTCTGAATAATTACAAATAAAATTTATTCTCACAAAAATACGCTTGTGTATACACATGTAGTTGTATTATACACATTGAGATGAAAATCTCTGTGAATATACTCATGCATACATTTCTGTGTATCTATACATGAATATAAGGAAACAAAATAATGGCTGACATCCCTTTGAGTGCTTATCCTGTAGCACGGACTGTGTTAAATCCTCTATTGTGATCAACTCCTCCAGACAAAGCACCAGAAAGAGCAGATATTGTTATTCCAGTCTATAAATGAGAACATTGAAGTAGAGCCAAGGTGTCAGCTTGCTCCAAAGAAATAGCTTGGTCACTGCATTACACTAAATGATTTTCATATAATAACAAAGGTGAAAGTGTAGCTGAACTCAATTTAATTTAGTCCTTCTAATGTTTATTGCATATCACTGTTGGTCAAATACTGTTTGGAGCTCTAGGACGTAAGTCTCCTCCTAACCCATTGCCAAACATACTGGTTTTGGTACTTTGCTAATCCATCTTAACCAAGAGATAAAAATTTTCATAGAGGCCCTTCCAGCCATGGTAGCCATTGTCATAGGACCAGCAACTAGTAGAGGAAAAGCATGTAGACTAGTGAGAACAGCCAGAATTCTTGGACATAGCATAAAGATGCTGGTAAAAGAACATTCTCCTTCCTTGGTCTGCTGTGAACAAAAATGGAAGATTAGAAGTGGGAAGACTTGTGAATCACAGAGTGTCAGCAACTATAGTGCCCAAAGGATGCCCAACTGTAGGACAAAGGCTAAGGTTAGTATACTGTAGAAGGAGCTAGAAGAATTGCTGAGGTGAGATTTAGTCAAAAATAAAGTCCCTAAATGTTCCAGGTAAGTAAGTTAATAACTTGCATTTTCTTTTGTGTTCGAGGAGGGTCTTGCGCACTGTGTTTTCAGATGCTGATTTCAGTGTCCTGAGATCTGGTTACCACCCTGCCACAGGCACTGTTATATATGTTAAACCATCTCTTGTTTCCATGTGATGTAAGGAATACTGTCCAATTATCACTGTTTGGCTAATAAAGAAGCTGAAGCCTATGACTGGGCAGAAGAGAGGTACATGAGGTTTAAGTACCCGGGCTTGGGGTTGGGAGACCACAAGGAGAGGCAGAGCAGAAGATGTAGGAAAAGAACAAACAGAGGCAGAGAAGGGAGGGAAGAGAAGAGGGAAGGAGCTCAGAGACTGGACAAAATGGACTGGAGCCATGAGGTCGAGGGAAGTGAACCATGAGGACGGACCGAAGGAGCAGCCGCTGCCCAGGAGTCATTAGATTGGCAAGTGACTGGTCTTTATGTGGGTTTAAATCTGCTCACCATAGAGCCCACAGCTTAATAATAATAATAAAAACAAGTAGAAGCTGAACAAAACTAGAGACCAAACTACACTCAAAGAGTATAGTTGAAAATTCAATGATGAGTTGCATTTTCCTTCAAGCTTGTTAAAACGGATAACTGAATTCTGCTGTATTAACTTCTTAGACATAATTATTCGAAGCCATTTTTACTGTCTAGCCAATATGTACTGACTTTCACTTTGTGGCATATTAGGGGAAAGTGGCAATAATAATTTCTGCCGCATAGGATCGTTCTGAGGATTAAGTATAACAATTATAAAAAGTGTGTATACAGCACACTGCCTGGAATGTTATGGGCCTGAGGTTTCAGTCTTGCTTGTATTGGTCTATGCGAACCTTCTGGTTCTTTTGGCAAGAGGCTTCCCTTTAGAAACTGTCTGAATTTTGGTGGACAGTCACACTTCATTTTTCTTTTTCATGTAAATTTCCTTATTTTCTTAAAAGTGGGGGGAATTGTAAATTTCTATTTAATTGAAATGTCCTTTCACCTCTCCAGTCAGTGAAGAAGTTTCAAAATCATTGGTACAACTCATGGGATGAATTTGAATAATTTACTTAAATAAAATTTGTCATGTCTGTTGTTTACTTTTTGTATTTTTTTGTAACAAAAAACAAATTTTAGCATTGCGCATGGTGTAATGACTTCTAGCCTTCTGGCTGCAGTGATACTGCTCCTCTGTTATACATTTTTTTTTAACGTTGGTTAATATGTCAATAGTTTCCTGTAGTCTGATCTTTTGCCTGGCATGAGTAAAGTGTCTTGCACTCTCCCAGTGATCTGGAAGATCTTTGTTATTCACAGAAGCCTTTTATGGTATGTCTTTGTTTTAACAAATTCTAGTAGCTTCCTCATGAAGAAATGATATTGTATGTTCACAGTAGAGCCTCTGAACCTTCTTGGGGGTTTTAATCTTACAGAAAAATATAGGTTTGGTACAATGTTTACGGTTTGGAGGGTGGGGTGTGTGAAATGAGGTCTTTCTAGGAATCTAGGCTCCTGTGAGGCTCACTTCGCAGTAGTGACACAGTGTTGACAATGGTGAGCTTGCACCAGTATTTGTCTGTCTCAGCCGTGTGCTAGGACCTCAGTTACGAGCCCCTAGGCTCTGTCACAACTGTTTTGACCGTCAAATTATAAAAGCAGTTTTAGGAAGGTGGGGGGGAGGTCCTACCCTATCAGTAGACTTGGAGGGGGGCAAGGAGAAGATGAGGGAGGGATGGAGAGAGTTGGAGAGAGGGAGGGAGGGGGCTACAGCTGGGATACAAAGTACGTAACATGTGATTAATGTAAAAATAAATAAATTACTTAAAAAAATAAAAATTTAAAAAATAAAAGCAGTTTTAATCATTAACTTATCGTCATTTAGGTTCAGTGTGTCGGCCATTGTTTAATATTGTTTCAGAATATTGATGTGTCTTGTGGAAATCTGTTGCTTTTTACAGTAATATAAGCAGTCAGTGTCAAGTTTAGGATGCAGATGTCTGTCTTACTGGATGTGGAATTGCATGCTTCCCTAGCAGCTGCGTTCTGCCTCCAGAACTCTTCACTCAGCGATCAAAGGTTGCTTTGTCAGAATGAACTGTTGCTCTTCCCAAATGAGCACAGCTTAGCCTGAGTAACCCAAGTGCTAAGAGCATTTCTACAGATTATAAACTTTTCCTTTGCTTTGAGAAAATGAACAATGCAGCTTCCTTTGTTAGATCCTTTCTAGCAAAAAGGAGAAAATGATTTTTAAAAAGGATCATATGCAGTTTAGTTGAGAGCCTAATAAAACCGTATGTGGGGAATGCCATGTCATAGAAGATTCTATGACATCTAAAAATAATAATAACAATAAAAAAACCAAATGCTCTTCATTGAGCCAGATGGTGAAACTATTTAGGGCACACTGCAGTGCTTCCATTGCTATTCTTAAACATCTAACCAGAGGTCAATGAGCTCTTTAGTAATAAGGTTATTTCACCCACAGTCTTGTTGTTAAATAAGAAGTGAATTTAGATTGTCATGTTTGTGCCCTTTTATAATTAATGGCTTCATTATCCAAAAGGACTTTTCTATATTGTTTCATTTTAAAACAAAATGAAATCCTCACATCATACAAATCCTGGAAAGGGTATTTTTGGAGCATCTAGTTTTTCAGTGGCCTCAATGCAGCCCTCTGAGCTCAAGTTGTTATGGAGGATGGATTCAATTGTTTGCCAAGACTATTTGAAAATGTTTACATTGCCAGCTGTTGTTCACATTTTATTGCCAAGTAAAGCACATTATCTTATTATAACTAAAAAATTTGACACAAATAACTTCTTCCTTTCCAATATAGCCTAACTAATTTCTAAGAAGAACAAATCAATAGAAGTCAAAGAAACACTAAAGTTCACAGCCTAGTGCAAAGTTTAGAGTATTGTAAATAATCTGTGCTTCTAAGAATTGTGATAGATAATGTAAAATAATTCATAATTCATTGTTAAGTAATAATTACAATGGAGTTTTATTATCACTAATATTTGTTTCCTATGTATTTGTGATGGTATTTAACTATGGTATGCTCAGGCTGGTTTTGAATTCTTGGACCCAAGTGATCCTCCCCTCTTAGCCTGGAACTACAAGTATACAGCAGTATAATGGGTTTTTTAAATAACACAAGAAAATGTATCAGTATTTATTCCTGGATTTTTTTTGTATTTAGGAAATAAAATAAATAGTAGCAATGCCCATCATGGTTGACTGCTCATTGGCGTGCAATCCTTAAGAAAGTTGAGCTGGCTTGTCAAGGAAAGGTGAGATGCTGTTTTCTTTTCTTTTTGTGTTTTTTGTTTTGTTTTTTACTGTGGGCCAGTCTAGTTCTGTCTTTCAGGATGAAATACTAAATTTTTCACTTCATTGTATCTGCCATTTGAGTTACCAAGTGTTCATGATTATGTAAACTTGAAACAATTATAAATGTAAGATAAATTTATGGTGAATAAACTTATGAAATAGGCACTAGTTAATTAGTGATTATTAAATAGGTGTTAAAGGGATAACAGCTCTTAGACTGTTACTTCTTTGTCTCTTAGAAAATATATTGGCAACCAATAAATTATTAAAAGGTGACTATTAATTACCTGTGATAGTTAAGGTACAGGCTAGCAATTTACTCACTATCTAAGACTATTATGGTCTTTACCTTGCACATTAAACATGGTTTCCCTGGCCCTAGGAATTTGTTTCAAGACCTGATCCTTGTACAGACATTGTATTATCCATGAAAAGCTGCATTTGTCCATTTGATTGGAACTTTCTTATATCTTTAAACATCTTCCAGCCCATGGTGAGAGAAGACAAGAGTTAGAATGTGGGGGTGAGATAGGGGAAGAAATACATTTTCATATAATATAATACCCTGCTCATACCCCATTATCAGGAGTATTATATGCAGGTGCTTAGCTGAAAGGAAACTTAGAGGACATAGTCTGTTGGTAGTTAGTCAGGTATCCTGTTCAAAGCAGCTGGGCTATGACACTGTTATTCAACTCTGTGCATCTGCACAAGAATTAGTGTCGGACTATGAACTTGATAGGATGAGCTCAAGGGTTGGGCATTTCAGCAACAGTACGTGTTCAGTCTCCTTCCAGTATTGTTTTGTAATTCTTCTTTTGTCATATGAGCATATGAGCATAATATATACAAATAAGCAAAACTATTCTTTCCTACTTCTTTCAAGATTATTTCAATGATTAAACTAATTAAAACATGTCTTTTGTAATTAAAATACTACTTGGCACAGAGAAAACTGAAATAAATGCCCATTAGCATTACATTACTACAGCTATTCTTTCTGTGTGTGTGTTTTTCACACATGTGCAGCAGCTTCATATTACAATATTAGGCTTGAGTGATCATAGTTCCTGTTATTATTTCAAAAATGATGGTTTTATGCTTGCTGTTTTCTAAGCCAATAGTTATTCTTATGTGATTATTTTGTCTTTTAAAATTAATTTTCCTTAATTTTCTTATTAATTGTTAAGAATTTATTTTTGTTTAATTAAACCCTATAGTGTTTAATGGTTTATTTGCTGGTATTAGCTGAAACTCCATTCTACAGATGAAGAGGGTAGGGCCATAAGTGCTCAAAATATGGATCAACAATGCATTATAGCCAGTAGTTGGTTTTAGGCAACTATCTATATGATCAATTTTCTGCAGAGTAAAGTGGAATGGAAGTGGTTGCTTTTGTACTACTCACAAAGCCATCAAAGAACAATGCTTTGAAGTATAGGCCTGTAAATAGCGTGATTTTGATGTTTAGCATGGATGAAATTATCCAGATTCCATCCCTCCAACCAGTGTTTTCTGTTCTGTCCATCATTCTCTGTCAGGGATATTTATAGTGTTTGGTTTTCCTCCATTGATTGTGTTTGCTGTGGGTGGTTTCTTTTTTTTTTGCCTTTTTTACTTTTGATTTTTAAGCTAATTTTATTTTTTATTAATTAATTCAATTTATATCTTGGTCATAGGCTCCCTCCCAATCCCACCCTCTTTCTCACATCCCAGAATAGGGAAGTCTCCCTACCCAGACACCCCAACTTGTATTTGTAGTGTCTTCTTTTCCTGGTTGTTTTCTGCAGCATGTAATTATGTTCACAAACATTTTCTAAAACATAGATGCCGTGGAAGATAATTAATTAAGGAAAACAAATAAAATGTAGAAAGACAATTATTATGTTTTTTCACATTTGTGGATCCTGGAATTCTTTGTAGATACATTATTCACATAATGATAAAAGAAGAAGGAAACGAGGGCAGAGAAGGATACTACAAAAATGGGAAAGGTGGTAGTTCTAAATGAAGGAATGGCAAAGTGTACGTAATCTAAATATATGTTATATTTAAAAGATACTGTTTGTTTGAACACTTACTCTGTGTATAATGAATATACAGCAGTAAAAATTTAAATACCCCCCCATAATATTTAAAGTAACATTTAAAAGCCCCTCTGGTATGGTTTGTATGTTTGGTTTCCCAAAACCTCATGCTGCATTTTTTATTATAAAAGCATTAAAGTGTTGAGAACTTTAGATCTTCAGTGATTTGTCCATGAGGAATCTCTCTCGTGGTTGATCAGCTCCTTTTGACAGTTTTTCATGAGTGAATTTTCTTTTCCCATTCGTCAGACCTGATACAATTTGAAGAATAATGTTTCTGTTTTCTCTGGGCATATACATTCCAGTAGACCCTGTTGGAAGTGAAAGCTAGGCCTTGGGTGCAGGCGTTTGGATTTCTTGGGTCTCCAGAGCTGTCACAAATAAATTTCTGTTCCTTGTATGGTATTCTCTTCTAAAGCAGCACAAAAATGTCCAACACTGTCCTTCAGCATTCTGCCTCCTTTCCACCCCCATCCTGGCAGTAGATTCTCCACTCTTTTAATCTGGACCTCACCTCCCCAGTTCCCGAAGCCCCATCTCTGCTTTTACGGTATTCGTCCCCTCTTGCAAGTACAGAATCTGGACAAGATGCTCTTTGAAGTATTTGTCCTCCATGACCTCACTTATTTGGGTTTTTTGTCTTCCAACACTGCTGGTGTAGCTCCAGCTCTTACACAGCGGCCCCTTGCTGTGGTTTAACTCTTCCTGTGTCACACTCCGATCTCTTTTCATTGCACAGTATCTCTAGTAGTCCAAAACAACCCCCACGTGTCAATTACAACTGAAACTATGAAATCTTTACCATAAGACTTGAAATCTTCATCTTCTATAAGCTTAAGTAGCTATATGTTAATCTACTGGCTATTTATTTTCTTGGGCATCCAAGTCATTTCACATTTACACAACTGTAAACTGAATTCCTAACATTCCCTCAAGGGTGCTTTCTTTTATCTTCTCCACTTGGCTTCCTCCATTCAGATTCTCAAGTTGGAAGCCTGCCAGTTAATTTCAACTCCTTCTTCTGTACCCTCTTCAGCTGTAAAACTAAGCATAATGTTCTCTATTACTTAAATGTATCTCCAATCCAATCACTTCTCTCCATGTCTACCATGATCACCATTTCTTCTGGGTCAACCCCAAACTTTTTGTAAGGTTTTCAGCTACCAATTTAGTACTTACAATATTTTTATATCATATAACTCAGATTTATATCATATTCCATGCCACCACCAGCGCAAAGCCTTTTAATAAGACCACACCACTATGAGCTCAAAGCCCAGGCTCTTCAATGTGGCTCTAAGGGCTCTTGGTGAGTTTCTTCTTGCTTATCTATGCTGCTTCAACCCTCCACTTCTCAACACGCCCACTTCACATTCCAATCATGAGCAATTTCCTTCAGTCTCTTAACAGAGCCTGCTCTCTCAGCCCTGTGCCTGATAAAGCCATTGCTTTATTGTCCCATTTGCATGCAATCCCACATGCAAACAGCTCTTGCCTACCCTCAGTCTCAGCCTTGTCTTCTGGAAAGCCTTCCAGATCAACTCTTCCTTGTATTGATCCTTATAGCGTCCTGCATAGTTTTCCAGCACAGATCACAGTCTCTCAAAACTACTTATTTATAAGTCTAGTTCGTTTGGTTAGTTGTATGAGAGCAAAGATTTAAATTGTGTTACTTTCTTGTGTACTTTTGTAACATATGTGTGACATACTGTGTACACTTACATATGAATCCACTGAGGAACAATCCTGGTCCTGAACGTAGATGGTAGTTTGGGAAGAAGTCGGTGCACTTCTGAGTAGCATAAAGGAGAGAACTCCAGAAGTTGAGGCACATTTTATTAATTCTAGCTACTCAGGAGGATGGGGCAAGAGAATAACGAGCTTGAGGGCAGCCTGGGTCACAAAACAAAATAACAGGGACTGGAGGGGAATAAGAGAAGAAAGAAGAGGAGGAGAGGGAAAGGAGCAGACTGGAAGAGAGGGGACAAAAAGAATTCAAAAGGACAGCCAGGTTCTCAAGAATGGAGCACAAACACTTCATAAACTTATGTGTTCTATGATTGCACAAGTTACTTCGACTTGGAAAAAAAGTCAGGAATTAGTGGAGTTTATTCCAGTTCTTTCACTGTGAACAGAACTTAAAGGACACTTTATTAGTTCCCGTGTCACGAGAGGAAAATGCAAGTGTGGAGGGCCTTCTTATCCATTCTTGGAAGAGCTTTGCAATATTTTTTGCTGATATCTCAAATTACAGAAGGTGAGTCTTAAGATGGGCCTAAAACCGGCTGTGTGTCCTTTAAGGACACAGGCTTTGCGTCCTTAAAGTGCATCAGAAAACCATCACTATGGACGCTGGTATGACTGCGGGCTGCCAGAAAGTCTGGAATAAAACTGGTGATATGGTACCTGCCCAGAACTTTCTTCATAAAGCTGAGATTTTAAAGGCTGAAACTGTCTGCAGATACATTTTTCTACCCCTTCCTCTTATGTCAAATAGAGTCCCCAAGCAGGAAAAGAAGAGAGTAGTTTTTATCCCATCTCCTCAGAAATTCCCTGTGGGTGGAAGCAATCCTCAAGGCAGATTTCAGTGTGACATATGGAGGTTTTTACACGTTCGGAGCTATATAAAATGAGAGCTGCCTCACAACTACTGACTCAATTGACTTTCAGAAGAAAAGGAGACGTGGATCTTAGTTCGAGGTTGTGATTTTTGGGTAGAAGGGACATGACAACCTCTGAGTTGTAGATTGATTATACAATTTTTATGATGTCATTATCTTGATGACTCAGATAAGTGCAGTTTATGCAAACTGACTCAGTGTACAGCATATTTAAGCAGTGAAATCCATAGGGTCAGGAGCTGAGTCCAGTTGTGTTTTTCTATGCTGCATTGCTCCCGACAGCCAGGCCTTCATTGTTGGTTTCCTGTCTTGTACCCCAATCCTGTTCATCCCTCTGCCCAGGTTGGTCAAGGAGAGCATTAAGCATCTCTCCTCATCTGAGTGGAAATCTTTGGAGCACAGAAAACTGTGTACGTTATAACTGTGCACACTGTATGTATTACATTTTACTAAGAATTCTGAGGGTATGACAATTAATGAAAACTAGGTGAACCAATGACAAGTGACTTCTAACAGAAGACGGTATTCCCGACAGGGGCTAGGGAAGAGAAATCAGCAAAAACAAAGTATGTACAAAAATGCCATAATGAACCCCATTACTCTGTATGCTAATTAAAAACAAATTCTCAACAGAGAATAATGGTGCTTATATACTGTAACAACTTGGTGAGCTTCCTGCCCTTTGAATTCACCTAACCCTACTCTCATAAAGAAGACATCGTCCTCCTTTGATCACAATACCTCCCTGTGGTATAAAATTTGACTTAGAAATGCTTCGAAATCAGTTAAACTTTCATTTCAATGTCTCTTCTGTGAGGCTTTCTTAGGGTACCATTTTGCAGGTCTCTCATGAGTTCCTCAATTTTATACATTCTTTTATTAGACAATTTTAATATTTTAACACAAATATTTTCCCCATTTTCTTAGATAACACTGAAAACTTTCTGAAGCCTAACGTCTAAAACGCAAATGTGCCATAGAGAACTACTGTGGGTATATGTAGAAACTCATAAACAACACCCTAAGTAAAGTTTCAGTTTTTTATATTTGAGAAAATCACCAAAAACCATTTTTAATGGCATTAATGTGCTATAAGTGTGCTTCTTAGACTTCCCTGACCACAGACTCATACAACGTAGACTCTAGCAGAGAGTTTCAGGCTCCAAATGCAAAATTATTTGTAACTACAGAATATATTTGTGTACTCTCTGACAAGTAGTTGTAATCATTCATGTGTAAATTTATTAGCTATGGGCCATCATTAACACTTTAATCAGAATATAGACACAACTATTTTCCAATCAAACTGTCTCGAGTTCAAAGTCTGTACATCTAACTTTGTTTCTTGAGACAGAGTTTTCTTCTGTATCTGGGTTGACTTCTTGAACTTACAACTCTCCTTCTTTAACAAGATAACATGTGGATTCTAGACAAGTTTTAACTGCTCAGCTCTGAAAATTATTGATGGTAAACTGGGAGCTGAAGTCTTAAGAAATAATTCTCTCAACAATTTCCATCAGCTTTCACATACTATATCTTACCATATATGATTGCACATTTTCATGATATACAAAGTAATGGCTGAGAATTCATGTGATAGTTATTGGCATCTAAAATATCTTTGGCTATTTTTTCATAGGCAATGAGAGCAGGCAAAAACACAGGGTTCCCTAGTAGTGCGAACAGGGACTGGCTCTGACATGAACTCAGGGGCTGGCTCTTGATCACCTTCACCTGAGGGGTGAGCAGCCTTACCAGGCCACAGAGAAACACACTGCAGACAGTCCTGATGAGACCTGATAGGCTAGGGTCAAATGGAAGTGGAGGAGGTCCTCCCCTATCAGTGGACTGGGGGAGGGACATGGGAGAAGAGGGAGGGTGGATGAGATTGGAAGGGAACGGGGGGGAGGGGCTACAGCTGGGATACAAAGTGAATAAACTCTGATTAATAAAAATTAAATTTCTGTATCCATTCCTCAACTGAGGGACATCTGGGTTGTTTTCAGGTTCTGGCTATTACGAATAAAGCAGCTACGAACATAGTTGAGCATATGTCCTTGTTGTGTACTTGAGCATCTTTTGGATATATGCCTAGGAGTGGTATAGCTGGATCTTGGGGAATCACTATTCCTAATTGTCTAAGAAAGCACTAAATTGATTTCCAGAGTGGTTGTACAAGTTTACATTCCCACCAGTAATGGAGGAGGGTTCCTCTTTCTCCACATCCTCTCTAGCATGTGTTGTCTCTTGAGTTTTTGATCTTTGCCATTCTGACAGGTGTAAGGTGAAATCTCAGGGTCATTTTGATATGCATCTCCCTGATGGCTAAGGACATTGAGCATTTCTTTAACAGATACAGAAATTGTGGTGCTTTTACACAACGGAATACTACTCAGCAATTAAAAAGGAGGAAATCATGAAAGTTGCAGGCAAATGGTGGGACCTGGAAATGATTATCCTGAGTGAGGTATCCCAAAAGCAGAAAGACACACATGGTATATACTCACTTATATAGACCTATAAGATAGGATAAACATGCTGAAATCTATACACCTAAAGAAGATAAATTAGAAAGAGGACCTGGGGTAAGAGGATTAATCCTCACTTAGAAAGACAAATGGGATGGACATTGGATGTAGGAGAAAACAAGTAGTAGGACAAGAGCCTACCACATGGGGCCTCAGAAAGACTCTGCCTAACAGTGTATCAAAGCAAATATTAAGACACATAACCAACCCTTTGGCAGAATGCAGGGAATCATATGAAAAAGGGAGGAGATAGTATGACCTGAAGAGGACAGGAGCTCTGCAAGGACCAAATATATCAGGGCAGAGGGGTCTTTTGTGAGACTGTTTCCCCAACCAAGGACCCATGTATGGATATAACCTAGAACCTCTGCTTGAATGTAGCAAATGGTAGCTCAATATCAAAGTGGGTACCCTAGTAAGGGGAACAGGGACTATTTCTGACATGAACTCAATAGCTGGCTCTTCGATCCCCCAATCCCCTGAGGGAGGAGCAGCCTTGCTAGGCCACAGAAGAGGACATTGCAGCCAGTCCTGAAGAGACCTGATAAGCTAGAGTTAGATGGAAGGGGAGGAGGTTCTCCTCTATCAGTAGACTTAGAAAGGAGCAGGGAGGAGATGAGAGAGTGATGGGGAGGATAGGGAGGGAATGCGGGAGGAGGCTACGGCTGGGATACAAAGTACATAACCTCTGATTAATATGAAATAAAAACGTTAATTAAAAAAATAAATAAATAAAATTGAAATTAAATTTTAAAAATACAGTTTGTGCCTTGTTGCATCCACCCTTGCTCTCCCCAAACCACCTGTATGGGTGCTTTTGGACCAAAATAAATGTGTTCCGTAGACCTTGTATCAGTGTTTGAGGACACACATAACTGAAAGTTGATTCAATGTCACTTAGGTTAATGTACTGGAAAAAAAAAAAAAAGAAGGCGCCTCTTTCTCCTTCCTTATTTACATAAGCTTCTCATGTCTAACCTTGAATTTGCAGTAGCATAAAGTATTTCCAACTGTATCAGAAAATAATTTTTCAAAACATCCACTGTAAGATACTTTTAACCAAACATTATGAGCCCTACCTGTGAATGAAAAGGCTTTTGAATAAGAGACAGAAAAACTGTCTTATCCTTTTGCAATAATATTGTGTGTACTGCATTTATAGAAGTAAAATATAGGATTTCTTATGAACTGGTTAGAAATAAATAATTCTTATGATAAAAATTTTAAAATTAAGATTTTCAAAACTAGGTTATCTGTGATTTCTAGAATAATTCAAGTCATTTTCTTATTTTAAAAATTATTTATTTATTTAACCTAATGTGCGAGCATGAGTGTTTGCTTATGTGTATGTCTACACACTATATGCATGTATCATGATCAAGGAGATCAGAAGAGGTAGCTGATTTTTCAACATTTGGCAAATTTAAAGGTTGACTGACAAAAGGTCAGGATGAATATTTCTTAGTAGATAATGTTTTGCATGATGTCACTCTGCAGATACACTTTTTTGCATATATTAGCTGCTACTGGGTTCAGTCAAGATTTAAGCTCTGAAAAAATATGCCAAGACAGTGATGCCCTTACATGTTTAAAATAACATTACTTTTCAAAATGATATAAAATTTTCTATATATCTACATAAAAATGACCTTTTAAATTTTCTCATTGCAAGTATTGGGATAAGTAAGTGCTAGGGGAAAATTGATTTTTTTCCTTTCTCACCTGATAGTTATGGTGGTATTCTCAATAGAATTAACCTGCTGCACATAGCAATGCATTCAATACAAATGGGCACTTCCGTTTATGTTGATATACCTGGACCATGTCTACTCCACAACGATGAATCCCTAGTCTACACTGTGGCTTTGTATCTGTTACGTCGACCTGGGACATGAACCACAGTGAGACCTGAGAAAGAAGAGGCATATGGGTGGGGTCCATGTCCTAGAAGTACAGCAGAAGGGATGGAAGGAGACTCAATGATTAACATCACACAGGATTTAAGATGCACTGGTGTGATCCTTGTTGGGTATTTCTAACAGAAGATGATATGTTGGAAAGTAATTTTCTTCTTTTTTCTTTCCAGTACCCTCTTGTCTATGTCAACGTTGTTTCATATCAGTATTTACCATATCTACACAGAAGTAATAAGGGAGGAGCATTGACCCAGTCCTGGAAATACAACAGTAGTTAAAGAGGGAGCTGAAATTGGAATGGAACTGGGTGAAGGGAGAGTGTATACAACAAAGAAGGATGGGTAGGGAGCTGTGGTAACAGAAAATCAATTCCTGGGCAATGTATAGCTCAGGAAAAAGTAAGAGAAAGTGGTATAAGAGTTGGAGATCCCTGGTACAAATATTGGTACAGTAGCATTCCCTCACATTTGAAGGGATTAGAGTCCTAGGCGCTATAATTTTCAGCCCTTTAGTTTATTGAAAAACTTTAAACCAGGTGAAGGGTTGAGACCCTGGAGTCCTTTAGTGTGGACACTAAACAAAGAGTAGTGGGATGTCTGTGGCAAACATTCACTGAACTGATGGCCTTGCAATCTGAGAGTGAGCCTCAACCTTCCCATCTGCTTTTCTGGCTGGATTTTGAACAACTGTCTAGATGCCATTATCAGTGAATTAGAGGACTAGATGAAGCCACATCACCTCTAGAAGCTGTAAGTAAACTTCCAAAAGTAAGCTTTTTCTTTCTTGGCTAAGCAAGCATGGATTTGCTGGACTGGTGAGAACTTCACCATAATGATTACAAATGGCACAGAATGGGTTGAAACACTGAACAATAAATGCCATTATATCGAGAAATAATGATAGATCTGGGGGAGGTTGTTGCAACTTGGAGAGAACAAGATCTGCACAAAGACCAAACTGAGCAGGGCACAGGGGTCTTGTATGAGACGGTTTCTACAATCAAGGACCATGTGTGGATATGGCCTGGAACCCCTGCACAGATGGGGCCCATGATAGCTCCTTGTCGGACTGAAGACCCTAGTGAGGGAAACAGGGACTGTTTCAGTCATGAACTTGATGGCTGACTCTTTAACCCTCCCC
>CM053765.1:52688312-52716953 GCA_028658305.1 Pachyuromys duprasi
TAAAAATAAAAATAAATAAATGCCATTATATAACTTGATTTTATCAAAATGACCCACACTCATTGGAGACACAACAAAATTTTTATTATAATCTCATCACCTTGTATTAATCACAAATTGCTTATGAAATTTAAACCAAAATAAGTCATAGAAGTGGCTTGCTTTTCCGAAGAAATACAGCCTCTGTGCTAAAGTACAAACATTTGATTTATGTGATTTTTTTCGTTATAAATTTATTTTTTTATATTAATCACAGGTTGTGTACTTTGTATCCCAGCTGTAGCCCCCTCCCACATTCCCTCCCAATCCCTCCATCTCTCCCCCCAATCTCTTCCCTGCCCCTTTCCAAGTCCACTGATAGGGAGGTCCTCCTCCCCTTCCATCTGACCCTAGCTTATCAGGTATCTTCAGGGCTGGCTGCAAAGTCCTCTTCTGTGGCCTAACAAGGCTGCTCCTCCCTCAGGGGTGGGTGGAGAGGATCCAAGAGCCAGCCATTGAGTTCATGTCAGAAATAGTCCCTGTTCCCCTTACTAGGGTACCCACTTGGACACTGAGCTACCAAGGGGTATATCCGAACACGGGTTCTAGGTTATATGCATACATGGTCCTTGGTTGGAGAAACTGTCTCATAAAAGACCCCTGTTAAGATTGAATCTGGTGGACTAAGTCAGACAGGTAGGAAGAACAATTGAGTCACTTATAGGACAAGCATCAGGCTAGTAACAGAAATAAGATTTTACCAAGACTGATTTGATTCAATAGAATTGTGAACATGCTACAGAATTTGGCTGTTAAGTGATGCCATTATTGTTCAAACATCACAGAGTACACTTACACAAACTTAAAGAACATAGCCTACTATAAACCCAGGATCTATAGTGAAATATGTACATCTGAGTCATAAAACCATACAGCATGTTATTGCATTGACTGACAAAAGGATTGGTAACATAATGGTAGATATGTGTGTACGTGATGGCTGTGGTGTCTCTAGTTGATAGGAATTCAGTTCCATTATAATAATCTTATAAACCCACCACATATATGTACTCCATTATTAATAAAAACATCATTTTATGGCACATATGTATTTTAAACATAGGAGGAAATTCTGGTCATCTCTTGTGTTATAAGGTTTTTCTATTAAATTCCTGGTTTCCCTACTTCTGCACCATATTTGTACTGTCCTTGGTGATATCAAGTCTGACTCTGTGGTCCCCAGCATGTCCTCTTCCTGGATTTTGAGATTGCTGCTAAATAACAGGATGCCATTAATAGTAGGGATTACTTAATAATCTTTCCTCGTCTCTTCTTTTAGCTTTTGCTTAGAAGCAAATAAAACTGACTTTATTTCTATGAACCTGTGAGAAACTGAAATCTTGCATTGTTAACAGATTTTTGAGAAACTCCCAGAAATGAGTGAGTTTCTATGAGACTATCTTTTTTCACTTGCATATCTCTGAGCAAGAAAGGCCAGCCCATGGGGACCAGTTATTATAGAGTTACAAAGTGTAGAACTGGCTTTAAGGTCAATCTGTATGACTCAAAGTCATGATGCTGATAATTTAACAAGAAAAATACAACTTCAAATCAGTGAAACTGAAACAGAACATAGAAGTTCTTGGCACCATCTGGAGCTCATATTTTCCCTTTTTATACAATGACCAAGAAGCCCATACACTGGACCTACAATATCTAATTTCACAGACCCCAATAAACAAGAATACAGTTCTGAACCAGCAACTTAAATCTCTAGCATTAGCTATCTTTGAAGATATAAAATTGCAGGTTTCCTTTTTAATAGTGAGACATGAATCAGCCGAGCAAGAAATTAGTCATGATGGAAAAAATAGCTTTAAATAACTGCATCCATGATAAAAATAATGATATTAACATAATAAAAATATGCTTCACAAAGGATATAACTCAATAATCTTATAATGCTAGGAAATCAATGGTGCAAAGGTGTTCTCAGCCACTTTTTAGAATCAGAACATTAATTTTCCTAAACATATTTAGGATTAAGAAATTCATACCTAGTAAAAGCTTTTCACTTTTAATTTCTTCACCAACATTATTTATTTTGTATTAGATATTCAGACATGTTTTATTTATGATTAACTGTGTATACCATAGAAATAGCTGAACTTGGGATAATATTAACATGTTGACATAATTTTCATTATGTTAGCATCATACTAATTTTCAAATTTTATGATAAATAGTATTATCATTTTTGTAGCAGTGAGTTTTCATATTAATTTATTTGTTGCTAATATTGACATCTTTACAAGTTTTCAGTTTAATTAAAAAATTAAATGGTATGCACAGGATACAAAATGCGTACAAACACTCATGTACATAATGTAGTGAATTTAGAATCAGAGACACCTGTGTGAAAATCTTACATCACTAATCAACTACTACATGAGTTTATGGAATATACTAATTGCAGAGCAACACCAACAGTGGCCCTTACATCTGCAGAGCACAGACAGAGTACCTAGAGGGGTAGGATGGGAAAGATGTCCTCACAAGCTCATCGACTTGCACTTCGGTTGATGCCACTGTTTAGGGAGGCTCTAGAATCTTTACATAGCAGGAGGAAGCATGGAAGCAGGGGAGTTCTTCTAATCTTATTGTTTCTTGTCATGCTTTTCGCTTCTTGACCAGTCAAGATGTGAACAACTCATTGTAGCCTTGCCTTTGCCACCATAAGAAACCGAAGGTGCCTAAAACCAGGAGACAAAATCAGTGTGTCCTTCTTGGGTTGTGTCTGTTAGATATTTGGTCACAGCAGTGAAAGAGATGACCTACACACCTAGCACAGAAGGCACCACACAGTTCTCTCTCTTAAAGTCTGGTTCTGTCTTGAATTTAAGGAACTCTGTTTTACTTTTCCTCCTCTAAACCATTTTTATTTTTATTGTTAATATTGGTCATCTTGCTTCTTTTAGTCCAGATTCCACACACACAATATTATATAGTGAAATTTATTAAATATAAAAGACTTTGTACCTCTCTCTTGTTGAATATTCAACTATCTTTTCATCTTGTTTTATTTCTTGAAAGATTTTTTAAATTCTAATTATTTAGTTTGTGGGAAATTATCATATAACTACATTATTTCCCCCATTTCACTTTCTTGCTCTGAGTCATTCTCTTTGTTATCTTTCAAATTCATGGCCTCTATTTTCATTAAATATTATATAATCCTAAATATGTAAGCATAACCAACTCAGTCTGTATATTACTTATATACATGTTTTCAGGGCTGACAATTTGGTATTAGATAACTAATAGATGTGTTCTTCCACAGGGAAGACTATTTTCCCTTCTCTCAGCTATAGTTGTCTGTAGTTCCTCTGGAGAGTTGAGGCCTTTCTATTTGCTCTTTACCATATTGTTTCAGATTTTTCAATGGTCTTTACTTTTAATTGAGCTCTATAATCTTATAGTATTCAATGAATTCTAAGAGTCAAAAGGCAGTAAAAATTAGAAAATAAGAATTCAAAATAAAAAATAGATAAAAATAGAATATTTATAATTTATTTATTTGAGACAATTTGTTTAGCTCTTTATTTAATTGTGACTTTGAACATGTTAGCCCCCTACATCAGCCTTCTGAGTACTATAATTGTAGATATGTGTCATTATGCCTGGCTCAAAATCATTATAATTAAAAAATTATATTAAATTATGAGATATGCACTTGCACAAAATATTCCATGATCTACACAAATGCTTAGAGATATATAATTGCCTAGGATTAAATAATACACCTGTGCATCATAATTTTTAATATGGTATAGTAAATAATTTCAAGTTGAAGTTTTGAAATAACATTTGTTGCTAATTCTGGTTTTATCATGTTATATAAAGTCCAAGCATAATAGAGAGGTTGTTTGGCTAGTGCATCCTAGACATAGCTGCTTATTTGTTCATGAATGTTTCTCACTGAGAAAGGCTTAACTGGAGTCTTTGATTCTCTGCTTGGATCTTTCTTTTCCTCGTTCTCATATTTTGAGGCCTTTAGGACCTCAAAGGGAGCAAAGAATGTGCATTGTTCAATCACTAAAGGGGGTTTCATGCTTTGATATTGAATTTAGTCCAAATTTAGAAAACCATATCCTAGGATACACTAAAACAATTCCATATTGTGATGTTTCAAAAACCAATAAAAGCAAGAATCTAATCAACTTAAATAAACACTATGACTCTCACATTCTTGTTGTATAAAACACATATATAAAAATTACTTCATTGTGACTATTACAAAAATGGAACATGTTTGTTATGCTAAATCATGGCAAAATTTATTTTTCATGAAGTCGGTCATTTTTAGTCTTCAAAGCAGCATAAAACTTGAAGGGAATGTTGCTCCTTCCTCCTAATACTGGGTATTTGGGGTGCTTCTTCAGTGGTTTTATAGCTCTTGCTTAAATCTTCATTTCATGGATTCCAAAACATAGATTCAGTTGTAAAAATAGTTGTATTGAATATTGTGAATACCTTGTTTGTCAGAGATATTCTCCTTGACAATTGAATGAAAAATTTAAACCAGATTACAACTTCTCAATCTTGGTGAACTCCAAGAAACACCTGGAATCTAGGGAAAAGTTCTGTTCTTAAATCTGTCCTCTGTAGCTCTCAGAAGCAGTTCAGAGCCCTGGAACAGAAAAGCAAGCCAAAGTAGTAAGCACGAACATGAATAAAGCCTGCTTAATAGTAGTTTTCAGATATCAGAATCATTTTATTTTTTAACAAGGTTGTCATAGTGTTGGAGCTATGGTTTTAAATCTGTTTATTCCAGGTTATTGGAAGCTAAGCTAGTGTGTTTTTCTATTTGAGTACAAAATAGGTACAGTCTATTAGCTTTAGGATTTGACTTTTCATTTTCTATTCTATACAGCTTTAAAACTAACCAATAAAAAACAAAGGCCCTCACAGTCTCTATAATTTTCTGTCCCTTAAAATTAAATGTGGCTATGAGCATTAAAACAATTTCCACTTAAGACCATTTTGTAAACTGGTCAGAAGATAACCCCTCGTACTTAACACTATGTTTTTTAAAAATGAACCTGCATTGGAACTTAGCACTTAAATTTTGAAAATGGATAATAAAGATAGTAATAAAATAGATCATTATGGAAGTAAATTGAGTGTGACAATGCAACAATTTCAAATCTCTGAAGAAATAATATTTGGGAATGATTATTTTGAGAAAAATTTAGCTTGTTTTCCCACCCTGGGATTTGGGACGCTAGATTTAATCTTCTGTCATAAACTGTAAGCTATGAACCTTTCTCCTCAAAAATTAATGTAATATTAAATGAGTTTGAGCTAGTATCAGACCCAGAGAGATGCTGATAAGAGTATCATTTGCCTTCACAGCTTCTATACCTCTAAAGAAATAAGTAAAAAAAAAAAATTAAAAGCCACACATAATTATTTTGTTTACATATTCCAAAATTAGCATTAGAAAATATATCACATTCACTTCTTCCAAAGGAAAATAACTTAGCAAGACTGCATAGTTTTATTATTATTTATTATTATTATTATTTTATGAGCATAAACTTCACTGAAAAAGTGGCATAAAAGAACAATTAAATTGTTTATTTATGTGATAAAATCCATGTTAGCTCTGAACTGATGACCAGTTCAGCTTGTGATCTTGAGGATGTTACTTCACCTCTGTGGGTGAGAAAAAGCCTTTTTGTCTATAGCGGAAGAACTGGATTAAACAAACTCTAGTGTCTCTTGACTGTGACAGGGTGTGGCTCACTGCCTGGTAACAGCAGCAGGGATGTTTGTCGAAGTCACATGAAGAAGTGTCCAGGCTTCACACAAAAACACAGGATTGCATTTCACAAAAGCTTTAGTGGCCGTGATAAATATTTTATTCCATTTTACTTTATGGCCATTTAGTGTGATTTAGTAAGACAACTGAACTATAAATGTAAAAATTAAACTTAATCCAATGGGAAAATATGCACAATATATAAAACAGACACTACTAAAGCAATTTTAAGACCACCTATTTAATACCAAATGACAAAGAATTCTTTATCCTTGTCCTTATACTTCATTGAACTTCAAAGGTTAATTACTTGACATATCATTTTGTCAATCATACACACAGAAAACAAAATACAATTAACTGGGATGTCTTAGTTGTTTCTGTTACTGTGGTAAAAATATCATGACTAAGTAAATGGGGGTGGAAAATGTTTATTTCAGCTTGTAGGTCCTAATCACACTCCCTCATGAGTGTGACTTTGTTTTGCATTTTTCTGATAACTAGTGCTGTGGAGTATCGTTGCACATTCATGTAAGCATTGTATTTTTTTTGAGAAATGTCTATTCATATCCTTTGTCCTTTTTCAAATTCGGGTTTATTTTCTTGCTATTGAGTTCTATATTTCCCTCATATTTTGGATAATAACCCTCAGTCAGATGTGCACTTTAGAACCTCCTATTCTAGTAACTACTTCAATTTCATTCATTCCTATCTAATAAATTTCATTGACTACATCTTTTACTTCGTTTGGTAAATTTACTCCTTAGTATTTTATTATTTAAAGTGTAACTAATTTGGGGAGAGTTAGTTCATTGTTAGTATAAAGAAATTCAAGTAGATTTACAAATTGATTTTGTATCCTGAAACTTTACTGAATTTATTAGGTTTAGCATTTTTTTCTTAAAATTAACATAGATAGATAGACAGAAAGATAGATAATAGGTAGATGATAAGTAGGTAGCAGATAGATAGATAGACCAATAAAAAGATGGCATATGATAAAGATAGACAAATAGGTAGATAGATATAGATAGATAGACTACCTGCAAATAGAGGCTTAATGACTCCCTTTCCACTTCAGATGTCACATGCTATATTTTTTCTTTCTGGATGTTACTGTTGTTAAGAACTCTAGTAGGCTGAGTATATATGGCAAAAGTAGGCACTCATTTTATTCCAGGACTTAGTACAAAGAGTTCCAACATTTTTTTTAACATATAAAGACATAGTGCTGTTCTTTTGCTGGTGGCCCTGGGTTCTTTAAGAAAGCAGATTGACAAATTTCTCATATGACTATTATTTCCTTCTGATTTTGCATTATCATTGCATAGTCTTCATAGAAATTGCTTTAATGGCTGCACTTTGTTCCACCCAGAAACATTACAGATGACCAACGTTCCACTGCTATTGGAAATATAGATTGTTTTTCATTAAAAAAAAGAAAGAAAGAAAGCAGATTGAGCAAGTCAGAGGAAGCAAGCCAGTAAGCAACACTGCTCCCTGGCCTCTGCCTCAGCTCCTGCCCCTATGTTTCTGTTCTTTAGTTCCTCTCTTGACTTCCTTTGGTAATGAACAGCAATGTGGAAATGTAAGCCAAATAAACTCTTTCCTCTCCAACTTGCTTTTGGTCATGGTGTTTTGTTGCAGCAATAGAAACTCTAACTAAGACAATTTTGTACATTTTTTTCTAGTAGATTTCCTCTGATTCTGAGAAATAAAAACAACAAAATAACCGGTTCTGGACAAGAACTAAATTCCCATCATTCCCTTTTATAGTTGCCATGGTCAAGACAAAACAGCAATGGAATATCAGTATTCATTTTGGGATAGAAATTAGGTCTTAAAAAAATAGAACTTTGAGATTTTCTTGAGAACCACATGTCTGGCTGCAAGGCAAGTTATAATACCTTCCTTACAAAGAGAAGTATAACATTGAGGTTGATTATGATATTAGTTTAAAACTCTTATCTCTCACTTCACCTCTCAATGGCCTCATATTCTTTACCTATAAAACAGCACCTACTTCCCAAGCTAAAATAAACAGTGCAACTACTCAATACCTGTATATTGTGGAATTAAAAAATGTTAGCTAAAACATTGAACATGATCACACATGCATATATCACTAAATCTTCATAAAACTTTGTAAAATAACAAAAAATAGCTTCAAAACCATAGTCAAGTAAGTCACAATAGAGATAGTAAAATTTTACTAATCCTGCAGATCTAACCTGTCAGATCAAGTAGTATAAGGAATCATTACTTTAGGATCAATATTTATAACTTGAGTGATAGAACATGTGATTAAATAATCTGATTTTTCTCTCAGAGCTTTCTGAGATATTAAATATTCATTGAAAGAATGTTCAAAATAATATCAATGTTTTTCCTTTACAATATTTGACTTTAGAAGCAGAGTTCAAAATTTAAGTCACTTTCTCATTTGTTTTCCAGGATACAATATATAACAGAAAATTTCCCACAATTGTAAATTTCCACAAGACCTTTGGCTCAGAGGACTATAGAGAATTGTCATAGACCTGTATATAGTACCACAAGTTTGGGCTTGGCTTTTCTTTGCAGGCAACTGTTGAAACCTTCAGTGCATTAACTACAAATGCTAGCTCTCTTGTTATCTTTTAAAAGTGGAGGTTTAAAATACTTGCTGTCCTACATTGTCAACTATAATGCATACATATCAACTTTTCTGAGCTACATGCAACCAAAATAAGACGAAAGAGACAAAAGAAAAAAAACTCTAAGAATCTTTATTTGCAGATTATATGATTCTATACATCAAAGACATATAGACTCCACTAGAAAATTTCTGTAGCTGAAAAATGCATCAGCAAAATAGTAAGAATCAAAATTAAAGCCCTTAAATTAGTAACATTTTATATACAAATGGCAAACACACTAAGAAAAAACCAAGTAAGCAATACCATTCAAAACTGCTGCAAAAATATCATGGAATAAGTCTAGAAAATTGAAAGATTTGTGTAATCAAAACTTTAAAACACTAAAGAAAAATATTGAATAAGACCAAAATATGAGAATGACTCCTGTGTTCAAATGTTGGTGGGATTAATATTGTGAAAATGAGAATCCAACCAAAAATAATCTACATATTCAATGGAATCTTTATCAATTTTTTATATTTTTGTTATAATTTATTCACTTTGTAGCCAGCAGTAGCCCCCTTCCTCACCCCCTTGCAATCCTCCCTCCAGCCCTTTTCTCCTCCCACGTTCCTCCCCCAGTCCGCTGATAGGGGAGGTCCTCCTCTTCTTCCATCTAACCCTAGCCTTTTAGGTCTCATCATTATTGACTGCAATGTCTTCCTCTGTGGCCTGGTAAGGTTGCTCCCTCCTCAGGGGGAGGTGATCAAAGATAAGCCACTGAGTTCATGTCAGAGACAGTTCCTGTTTCCCTTACTAAGGACCCACTTGGAGCCTGAGCTTCCATGGAATACAAGAGACAACTTATCAAAATTTTAAGGCAGCTCTTCACAGAAATTGAAAACAACAATAAAAAAATCCCTTAAATTTGATTTAGAATTACAAAAGACCTAGGATAGCCAAAACAGTCATCAACAACAACAAAAATCTGTGGTATCACCTCATAATATAAATAACATGATACAATTAAACAGTCTCCTTGGTCAGTATAATAGAATTGAGGAACCACTTATAAGCCCACACTCTTATAACCAGTTTTTAAAAAGAAGTCAAAAATACACATTGTAAAAAAGACAGCATCTTCAGCAAATGGCGCTTATCAAGGTGGATAGCTACAGGTAAAAGAATGAAAGTAGAAACTCAACTCCAAAAGGATCAAAGTCTAAAATGTGAAACTTGATGCTCTGAGTCTGAGAAGAGAAAATATATATTATGCTTGAACTCATTGGTACAGGAAAAGACTTTCTGAATAGGTCCCCCATACTACAGGCATTTAAACTAACAATGAATGAGTTCTCATAAAACTAAAAATTTATGTACAGCAAAGAGCATCATCACTCAAGAGAAGAGGAAATGATTCTTATTATAAAAGTGTGACGAAGGACATCATTTCCTCAGTGAACAGCGACCTTTGCAATAATATGATCATCCTTGTGATAGGATTTGACTCTTTTCTAACTTGTAAACTACTACGTTTCTGTTATGAGAAAGACCACACAGAAACAGAGAAAAAAATAATGCAAGCAGTCTAGACACACAAAGTTAAATATTATGATTAAAATTTAAAAATAAGTATCGATTAAATGTAAACTGGCAATATATTATTACCAAACTAAGTACTAAAGACATTGCTGATCAAGAATGAGCAAGCCCTGCAATTTAGTCTTTGTTTCACGTTTATGAGATTGTGGTATATTCCAAGAATACTTTTGCATGCACATATCAAATTCTAGGCAAGTCACTGACATATAAACTGGGCTGGTCAAAAGACTTTAACTTCCTGACAGTTCTAACAGTCTCTCACTGGCTGTTGTGCATTCACTTTTTGAGTTGAAAGTGTTCCTTGAATTTGCATATACACCAGGGTATCAGACAGCTCTGATCCCCATGTGGCTGTTATTCCTGTATCTTAACTGTTTTCTTTGCAAACACATAAACGGGACCAAATTCTCCTATAAGGCTCCTGTAAGTCCTTTGCATCCTATAACAATAGCCTTGAGCTCTTGCCTACAAGAGAAAATGTATTTCTCTTCTATTTGGAACTACCAAGTTAAAATAAAAATGAATATTAAGAATCAGCATCTGTGAGTCTTTTCCTAATAGGTGCACATCAGGGTTTAAAGTTTTGACACTTTTAGACTGAGTGTTAAGTCACCCTACCAGATGGTTCTAGGATAGTTATGCAAAAGGCTGATCTCCACCTGGGAGGAAGAGCATTTATATTAAAGTCTTGCTGAGCAGACGCATGCAGAAAAGAGAGTGTGACTGGCCCAAGGTCAAAAGACAAGAAGCTCAATGTAACAACAGAATAAAAAATTGTCTGTGCTGAAAACTCATGTGCAAAGTAAACAGTTTTGTTGTAAAGAAAAGCTAGTCGTTAGAGGAGGAAGATATATGAAGCTGATTTCAATGAAGAAAACCTTTAGTTTAGGTTTACAAGCCTAAACATATGTGCAGACTTACCTAAGCTTCTAAAAAGTAAGGATTGAGTGTGGATGGGAAACCATTGAACAACAAACTGAAGCACCTGATACAAGATGAACAAAAATAATCTAAAGCATTTCAGGTCTGTTTTTTTTTTTACCTATATTCAGAGATGGTAGGCTGGAGTAGAGACATTTGTCATCTATGCTGTGTCGTACTTTAGTACAAATAAAACTATCATTGGTGACAAAAAATTAAAGTGTAAATATTCTGAAGACATAGCTGGAATTATGAACTCTTCTTTCAGAATTGCCGAGAGAGATGACTTAACATGTTCCCGGTATACTGAACTTGATCATCAAGTCACCATCACTGCTGCCATCCTTCTCCTTCTCCTTCTCCTTCTCCTTCTCCTTCTCCTTCTCCTTCTCCTTCTTCTTCTTGCCAGTTAACCTTCTAAAAATGCTTGTTTGTCTAGAAACATATAATCCTTGATTTGTGTCCATTGCATAATTGTACTTTACAGCTAGCTTTGACCTTTGTGTTACTTTATATTTCTTTAATTAAATGGGAATTTATATGGCTCTCAAATGTCTGGAACAAATCTAATAATGATGATGAAAGCCGCCTCCTTGCTAGGCTGAGTATGAGGCTGTTCCTCATTTATTGTTAGAAAAAAAAACACTTCAGAGGTGGGCTACCCTGCCACAGACTCCATCCATGCACAAGGAAGCCACCTCCTCCAATGTTCTCCCCTTGCTCAGATTCTTTTAACAGGGAACACAGAGTTTCACTTGACAAGTTGAAGTTGTACTTAAATGAAAGAATTACTGGGAAAGGTGATGTACTTACTAGAATCTGAAAGTTTAAAGGGTCAGTAAATTATATTTCCTCTAGGTTTCATAAAGGGAAAAAAAACGATTTTAACCTTTCTTCACTATTTCTGTATCATTCTGAAAAACACTTAAGCTTCTCAGAAATTTAGATTTATATAAGCCACAGCCAATGAGATAGGTAATTAAGGGTGCCCTAGACCCCTCCAAGTCAGCTCTTATGCCCACTGGGAACAGAGGTTTCAGTTAATATCAATGCTTTAGTTCAGCCTGCACGTGGTACAATAGAGCAAACCTGGCCAGCAGCTGAGGTTTATATAGTTATGTGCCAATTGCCAGGCGTCACTGTCAACCTTTCTGTACACCTCTCCTCAGGTCATCTTTATAACGCCTCTGCAATGAAGACATGAAAGAATATTTTCTATTTCATAAATGAGGAAAGTTAAATCTGTTACCTTACCATCTCAATTTGCAATTAAGTAGATTCCAATTTGAGATCTATTTTACAAGTCTATTTTATAATTAAATAAGATCTATTTATAGGTCTATGTATAAATAAGAAAAATAAGATCTTACCCTAGATTCTCAGTTTGCAATTATGTATATCCCAATTTGCAAAGGTGCAGCAATCCTATTAGGAGAGATCCTTGAATAAAAGAAAGGAGAAAAGAACTGGAGAGCTGGTGGAAGTGCCATCAAATCACCAGTCAGACATGCCCTAGGAAAAGAAGAGTATTGAGTATCGCAGAGTGCTGAGAAGTCTAGGGAATATTCCACAAAGGAATCAGGCAGTGCTTGAACCATGGTTGTTCACCAAATGCATTGTCTGCTCTAGTACCTCTGTGATGGTTTCAGTAGCTGGTCTCAGAAACACAGACAGAAGCCTGGAGCTGCCAACTTTTGGATACTAATCCCTTCAAGCAGGTTACACTGCAAAGATGAAGGTGAAGCTGTAGCACCCCAGAGCCTCAGCAGGAGACAGCCTCCCAAGACACCTTGTTTCTGCCTAGCACACCGGCCCTCCATCTGCTGTAATAATTTGTTAGGTAACAAAGAAAGGCACATGTGGGGTGGGACCACTGCCAGTGGATAAGGGCCTCTTGCTTTGCAATTAAACGCACACATCCAGTAGAATGCCGCTTCCTCTCCCAGCGTTCTCACCCGTGAACACTTTCTCCTGACCAAATTTATTACCCAGACAGCAGATCTTGACATTCATTTCCTTTTTAGCCTGTTGGTAAAGCTTTAAAGAACTTAATTGCTAAGATACCCGATCTCTCCAGTTTGACATAAGTATGGCTTACAAGGAAACACAATAATGTTGAAATAAAACACAAAGGCCCAAACCCTTTGTGTTCATAAGAAATGCCAGGTGTCAGTGGAATGCAGTCACCCATTCTCTCAAATGTGAAAATGAATGGAGACTTGTGAAGTCCTTTCTGTGCCATGATGTGACTTTTTCATACTGGTTAACTCAAGGTTCAGATATAACATCTTTGCTTCTGACATAGTGTCTGAAAATTCCTATGGAATCATTTAATTCAGACCTAATAGCACCTTATAGCTGTGAGACCATGTTTAGTTCTTTTATCAGAAATAAAAAAGAAGCTAATTCATGTAGCACCAACCTTTCAATGGAAGATTCAGACTTACTCATACACACTGTCCATGGGAGCTTCTAGTTCTTCAGCAGCCGAGGGACTTACAACTCAGCCTTAACTGATATTCTTGCTCTCTTTGACAGAATAAGATAAGTTATACACCTCTGTATGAATCTGTGCTGGTTCGTTTTGCTGTCAACTTGACTCAATACTAAGAGAATACCTATTGCAAAGTTGGGAGGCAAAGAAGAGTTTAGAAATGTTGCAGTCATCTATTGAGCATCAAGCATAAATCGAGGAGTATGCCAGCTGCATTGTTTCCTAGATAAATTTCTCTACTGCCCCTTGCATTTAAAAAATAACCTGCACATCTCACACAGTACAGACAGAACTAAGTGTGTGAAGCACATCCTATTCAGTCTCAGTCTCCATACCAACCAATTTTACGATCATCAGTGTGAATAGGTTGTGCACAGACTGACTGTACAAGTTATTGTACAGTATACACTGTTTACCAGATCTTGTGGTAGACTTGACAGTAAACAAAGAAGGAACACCACCTTCCTGGAGCTCACATTCTGGTAAAGGGGAAATGAGATTATCTTGCTTTATACACACACACACACACACACACACACACTCACAAACACACAAATGCGCACATGCATGCACACACACACACAGGCGCTTAAATATATATCATTACATATATAGCTATAAACAAATCTTCACATTTGTAAGCCTCACAAATGTGTACTTCGGAAAGTGCTATGTATCAATTCATGTTTTTAAAAACTAAGGGCCTCCCTTTTCATTGGACTGAGGGAGGGGCATAGGAAAAGTAGAGGGAGGGATGGGATTGGAAAGGAATGGGAGAGGGGGCTACAGCTGGGGCTACAGTGAATAAACTATAATTAATAAAAATTAAAGAAAACCAAGCAAACGTAAATACTTTACTAGAGATAATAGGAACAATGGAAAAATAGAACAAGGGAGATAGAATGGGTTGAACAGAGGTGTGAGCCAGTGCAGTGCCCTAGGAAATGTGCTACTGAGAAGGTGAGGCTTGAGGGAATACCTGAGTTTGGTCAAATGAGTGAATCTCTCCTTTTCAATTACCAACATGATTAAAACAGATATTACCAACAGAAATATATGCCCATGTTTTATTTTAACCCACTTTACAAGATGAAACTAGTTTATATAAATTCACTCTTTTCTTTTAAAATTTTTAAGATTTAGTTTTATTTTATGTGTAAGTATGTTTGTCCATTAAGTATGCATGTGTACCATATGTATGCCCAGTGAGAAGGCCAGGAGAGGGTGTCAGATCTTCTGGAACTAGATTTACATGCAGTTGTAAGCCACATGGGAACCGTACCCCCCTCTTAACAACTGAGCCATGTCTCCATTTCCTTGCTATTTGGTTTTTAAGATGAGAAGCAAAATAATGGCATTTCTCAGAGATTAGTCCATATGGATCTGTTTTTTTTTTAATTTTAATATCTGCGTACTTTTCCATGATTGGAGAGCTATAATTAACAGAAATGTTCTTCCACTAATAGAATTCAGATTATTATTTTTCCATCCTTCATCCTCTCTTTGTAAAAACAAGACACGTTGTTGTGATTTTTTTTCAGCCTTGTTTGTTCAAGATCCTATTTTATTCAGCACAAACTAAGAACGAGAATTTAATATTTTTTAATAAACAAAGGAATAGACACTGAGATGATTCCACTGATCTTCACTGAGGCATTTAGGTAGTAAAGAAAAGAATCCAAAGAGACAACAGCTAATCCTGGATGACTACGTTTTCAAGTTCTATGCTCTTTCTAAAGCCACCCCAAATTTCAGCAATGAAGGTAAAGCACAGAAGGGGGAGTGGTGGTCTGCCCCAGGAGCACAGAGGCTGCTCCTGCTCTTATAAAGTTTGTTTTCCAGAGCACAAGCTTCTTCTCTTTAAAAACTGCCATTTATTCTGATACTGTCTTTTTTGTGTCACTAATTCAACTTGTTTCCATGGAAAAGATAACCACAAATGGAATACAAAAACTTCTTAATTACAGCTTTGTTCCCCCAATATACATGCCGTCCTGTTAAATGACTCAAGAACTCATGAAACACAGAACCTGATTTCAAACTTGGGTCTAGACAGTGAAGATCTGAGCCTCACCATGGTTCTCCCTCTGCTGATCCTCCTCAAGGTATAGTTGCCACGTTTGTAAATCTGACATGACATAACACACAAAGGATTTTTACTCAGCTAATAGGACAAAGGAAATTATTAAGTCTATAGAAAAATGAGCGAAGCCAGAAAGTATTACATTAAGTGAGGCAACCCAGTCTCAGAAGACAGAAATCACATATTCTCACACATATGTGGGATTTACCTTTTAATGTCGGTCTGTGTTTAAATAAGAAATTAGTAGAGTGGGAATAGATGGTGAAGCTATAGGGAGCAATCAGAGTGAATAAGAGGTACTAAGAAAGAAAGGCAGCTACTAATAGGATGATATATGAGGGGGAGCAGGAGAGATGATAAGGAAGATGTGGGGGAGAGAAATAACTAAAACGTTTTTTTTAACTGAAAAAAAAAGACAAAATAAAACCTGTCTTTTTGTAAACTAATAAAAAATAATGAAGACAGGAAGGGCACCAGAAAGTGGTGGCAGAAAAAACAAACAACAACAACAACAACAAAAAACATGAGAACCACAGGTTGTAGAGGGTTGTGCAATAGGACATTGTCTTTGCATTCACAAACTCAGGGGAGCTGTGGTTACTTCCACAAGACCTGCATAAGATTGGACAAGTTGCCATTCCATCTTCCATCGTGCATGAGTTTCCTGAGGCCCTACACCTCACTGGGGGTCAATGGAGAGACAGGGCTGGGGGGTGCATAGAAGAGAGATCCAAGTAGTAACAGGGAGAGGACAGTGATTTTTAGGAAGATGGATTTCAGAGAGAGAAAATGGCAGATGTAACAGTGGAAATGTATAGAAGTCAGTATATACATGAATGAAATTGTGAGTAATCAGCTGATGTTCTATCATTATTATTATTATTGATAGTAGGGATTGCTTAGCCTTTGTTTCTAAATGCCACTTAGCTTTAATTTTTTTCAACTTGGAAATGTCACTGTCATTCATTAGGCTTTCACTAACTTTTTATTCCCAGTCTAATCAATGAATATGCATATACCTATCACAGACATAGTGCGATAACTCCATATATGTGGGCTTGAGTTTAATAACATCAGATTTTAAAATAAAATTATTTTGTTTTATTCTTTGAGAATTTCTAATGCTATGTAAAGCATTTACCCTCACAGTAAGTGTCAGCTGGAATAAACAACATCCAGTTAATAATCTGGGCTCACATACACACACTAATGAAGTCTCCAGAACTGAGACATAAAATATGGAAAGAAGGAATAATACAAGAACAAAATCTTTAAAGAAACAGCCCATCTCCCCCCAAAATATTCTTTATATATGTATAACACAGTGACATGTTGAGTTTCTATAACATCCTGAATTTAGGTGCTTAGTGTCTAGTAGAATAGCAGGTAAATCCCATATTAACACAACATAAATTTATCTGATAGGCTGGCCATATCAGGAGAGGCCTAGATCACCTACTTCTATTTAGTGGCCTGCATAATTTACAATACAGAAAAAAAGGGTGATGGCAAGAATCATGTTTTCCATCCACTTTATCAAACTAGTGACTTTCCTTTCTAAAATTTGAAGATTAATTCAAATATGAAAAAAGTACTAATAAAAGCGGTAACCCAGAGTGACAGGTGTCAGTTCTCCCAGCATAACAGAATCAGAATGTGTGCTCTTCTGTAATGACAACACAGCCAGTATTGAACAAGAGGATGCTCACAAGGGATTTATTCCCTAAAACGAACAGTCCTACTCTGCCCTGTTGCACAAGTTAGCAAGAAATGAGACTCTGCTGCTGTCAGACTTGGATTAGCTAAAGGCAGAATCAAAATGCTGGCAAAAACAAGAAAGGAAGGATTAACAATGAGGTAGCTTCCAGAGGTTCCAGCTGTTTTATCACCATGGTGAAATGTCACTGACTCAAAATCACTGTGACTGCTGAATTTAGCTTGAATAAGAATGTCACCCAATTGGGTTATATACTGGAATGCTTAGTCACCAGAGAATGACACTATTTGAAATGATTAGAAGGATTAGGAGGTGTGACTTGTTGGATGAAATGTGTCATTGGTGATGGGCTTAGAGGTTTCAAAGGCACATGCCAATCCCAGTGTACCTCTCTCTGCCTATGGACCAGTATATAGTTCTCAACTACTGGTCCAGAACCTGCCTGTATAGCAATTATGCTGTCTGCTATAACGATAGTGGACTAAACCTCTGAAACTGTAAGCAAGCCTCCAATGGAACGTTTTCTAAGAGTCCTTGGTCATGGTGTGCATTCAAAGCAGTAGAACAGTGACTAAGACACCCATGTACTTTCCAATAATCCCTGAAAAACAAAACAAAACCCAAATTTGATGTTCTGCAAAATTTTATGACTAGAGAGATAAACACCATGGAATAAAATTGATTTGATACAATGAATTTTTTTAACAGTCAGATAAAACAAATCCTCCTCTAACTTTCTAGGTTTCCTTTGTATAGCCTGAGACTCAGCCCTGGACTTTGCTTGGAAAAAGGGCAATATTTTTTTTCTGAGGGGTGGAGTTTTGTGTGCCAGCACATTACTTCTTTCCCTGTTCTAAGTATGTAATTGTAGAGATGGTTGTTGCTTTAAAAATGGTGTAGGAACAACAGGAAGATTTAAGGAAATGGAGAGAATAGAATTTAAAGATTAGATTTCATATGTGCTGAGGTAGCAATGTTATTAGTCTGAAGAAAAAACCCCATGTCTTTTTGATTAATAGGACACGATGAAATTTAGAATCACTGCTTCCCAGTAATCTCAAATGTCCTAATTGATCTCAAGAAAATCAATAGTTAGAGATTTCCAGAAGTTTTCAACCTGTAAGGAAGAAACTCATAAGTGAAAGGTCCCACTCTGCCCTTTGCTTGAAAGCACTCAGAATCTGTCTCCAGAAGGAAGCTGCATGAGGAAGGTTTCCATTCATCACGAAGCATTGTGAACCTCTCTGCTACCATGTCAGGAAAACAGGCAGATCAGCTTTTCTGACTGTGGAGGAGCCCAGAATCTGGCTAAAAACACAAGATCGCTTTGTCATGTCTTTAGAGAGTGTCTTTTGAAATTTCTTAAATTAAAATTTGATTGTGTGTGTTTGCCTGCATGTATGTCTGTGTATCACATACATGCAACATACCCTTGGTGCCCAGAAGAGGGTGCCCTATCTTCTAGAACTGGAGTTATGGACAGGTTTAAGCTTCCTTGTGTGTGCTGGGAATGAAGCCCTGGTATTCTGTAAGAACAGACATTGTTCTTGACTGTTGTACCATCTCTCCAGCCCCACTTAGTTTTTAAAAGTAAACTGGTTGTTATTTTCATCAAAACAGGCTATCAGAACTTGTAAAAGGCCTAGGATTCTGGTAACTCTACCGACCTTCAGGGTGGAGAAGAGGTGATGTGCTTATTTCAGGGGGTTAAATAAAAGTCGTCTACACCTATAGATGAGGTTAGACTCTCTAGAGGCATTATTAAAGCTATATGTCAAGGTCTTATAGGTGTTGATTAAAATTAAGTGTTGGGCCGGAGCACCGGCATTCTTCAAGTTTCCTAGGTGATTTTATTATGATTGGAAAATTTGAGAAACACTATTATAAATCAAGGATTTCTGTTGTGGGGTTTCTTTTTCTTTTCTTTCTTTCTTTTAAAGAAAAGAATACTCTTAAAACTGTAACACTTTCTCTCTCAAAATTTGTTTTTTTAGGGCACATTTACACACAAAAACAAATGTTCCTCCTCAAAAAAAAAATTAGTAAAGGATTTATGTAATTCCAGCCTCACCCACAATATTCCATGATCAACATAAAGAACACACACACTTGAGGGGAAAGAGATATTTTTGTCGATTTCCTAGTCATCACATAACTTAATTAAGGGATCTAGGAATAGCAAGGAAAAATACAAAGCAAAACAAATGTACACCCACATAAAATTTTATATTTTGTTAATTTATTATTATTTTTTACGAATTACACTTTGTATCTCAGCTGTAGCCTTCTCACTCATCTCCTCCCAAACCCTCCCTCCTTCCCTCATCTCCTCCCATGTCCCTTCCCAAATCCACTGATAGGGGAGGTCCTCATCCCCTTCTATCTGATCCTAGTCTATCAGGTCTCATCAGGATCGGATCATCTGCATTGTCTTCCTCTGTGGCCTGGTAAGGCTGCTCTCCCCTCAGGGGGAGGTGATCAGAGCCAACCACTGATTTCACATCAGAGACAGTCCCTGATCCCACAAGCAACAGGTCAGGAGCCTCCCACAGAGGGCCTCTGAAAGACTCTAACTAACAATGAATCAAAGCTGATAATAAGACTCAAAACCAAGCCATTGTCAGAGTGCAGGGAATCATATGAAAGAAAGGGGAGTTAGTAAGATTTGGAGAGGACAAGAGCTCCACAAAGACCAAATAGATCAGGGCACAGGGGTCTTCTATGAGACTGTTTCTCCAACCAAGGAACATGTATGGATACAAACTATAACCCCTGCTCAGATGTGGCCCATGGTAGCTCAGTACCCAACTGGGTACCCTAGTAAGGGAAACAGGGACTATTTCGGTCATGAACCCAATGGCTGGCTTGTCGATTGCCCCCCTCCCCGCCCCCCGAGGGAGGAGCAGCCTAACTAGATCCCAGAAGAGGACATTGCAGCCAGCCCTGAAGAGACAGGATAAGCTAGGATCAGATGGAAGGGGGGGAGGTCCTCCCCTATCAGTGGACTTGGAGGGGGACAGGGAGAACATGGGGGAGGGATGGGGAGAGTGGGAGGGAATGAAGGAGGGGGCTACAGCTGTTATACAAAATATATAACCTGTGATTAATATAAAAATAAATAAATTACTTATTAAAGAAAAAACAAGGGCACACACTTGAAGACTGAGCTGCCATAGGCTACATCTATGCAGGGGTTCTAGATTATCTCCATGCATAGTCCTTGGTTGGAGTATCAGTCTCAGAAAAAACCCCTGTGCCCAGATTTTTTGGTTCTGTTGCTCTCCTTGTGGAGTTCCTGTATCCTCCAGGTCTTTCTATCTCCCCTTTCTTTTATAAGATTCCCTGTACTCTGCCCAAAGTTAGGCTTTGATACCCTCCTGGGTGGAGTTTTTCAGAGGCCCTCTGTCGTAGGATCCTGTCCTATTTCCTGCTTCTCCCTCTTCCGATGACCTTGGAATTTGTCTTTCTGAGTGAGGATTGAGGATTGATCATCTTACCCACAGTCATTTTTGCTTAGCTTATTTAGGTGTACCAATTTTAGCATGTTTAATAAAATAAAAATCAGTGCTAGGGGGAAAAATTGCTTGCCTTTCCAATGATTTATTCTTCCCACATCAGCAACAAAGCTATTGTGAGCAGAAGAAACTGATTTTAGGAGTGCCCTTCAGAATCAAATTCTCAAGGAAAGGAAACCCAACACCTAACAAAGAGTTGTCTGTTTTTCAGGAAAAGCTTTTTTGTTTTGTTTTGTTGTTGTTGTTGTTGTTGTTTTTGTTGCCTTCTAGTTCAATGCTGAGATGCTAAGAAAAGTTATTTGTGCAAATAGTCTGACTTTTCTATAGCTGCATTTACACCTTTGCAGAAGTAGCACCATCACAAAGCTTTATTAAGACCTAATCTGGCAGCACACACCACTCAAATACTCTATTCTACTTAAGAGAGTCACCACTGAGTTCATGGCTTAGTAAACTCAGACTATGGAAACCTACCAGGAAGTGGCAGTCTTAGGCTGAGCTCTCCACCTGTGTTATGACTTGTAGACACACCTTATCTTTAAATAGGAGCCAGGCTTCTTCCCTCAAAAAAAAACTTTCTGGAATAGAAAATTTGTCATTTTTTATTTCTCACAAAGCACCAGCTTTGCTTATTTTCTTTAACATGCTAGAAGACTGGAAATAAATATGTTCGAAAGCCCTTTCTCACGGGAGTATATAAGTGCTCCGAAATAATTAGTGTCTCTCACCCCCTGGAGCATTATACTACACAACAAGTACACAACAAAATAAAGATCTCTCGCATGTAAGTCAACCATTCTGATGTCTCTAACCAAACCTATGAAATCATTAGTCATTATTTCTCTTTTGTGGTAAAAGCAGAGTCTAAAAAAGACTTCCCTCTTGACCTTCTATTGTGGAAATATTTTATTCGACAACTTGATCTGAGTTAAAATCCTTATTTCTTTCATTGGGCATTTGATTGTTTGTTGAGATCTGATCTACAAAACAAAACAAAAAATCCTTTTAACCATTTTAATTGTGGACTTACTTGTCACTAAGTACATCCACTTTCTGCACAATCATCATGCCACCTGATTGCAGTTTTATTTTCCATCTTCCCAAACAGAAATTCTTTTTTCATGGAACAATAGTTTTCACCAATCCCACCATTCTACATTCTACTCTATGATTTGACTACTCTAGCTACTTCATGTAAATTGAGTCAAAATATCTGCTCCTCTTTCTGGCTTCTTACAGCATTTATGAGAACTGCATTCCTTTTGGAAGATTGAATACTGTTCCATTGTTGTGCAGCTACAACATATCAATGACCTATGAGTCTCTTAAAATTTATAGTATTTATATATTTAATATTATTATTATTATTATGAACATCTGGTCAAATTATTGCTGTGGTTATTTAGGTATTTGATAGTCACAAGTGGGATTACCAGATCTTGTAAGTAGTTAAAGGAATGTCCATTACACAGTCCAGGAAAGCTGTGCCAAGTTGCACCACAATTCTAGTTTTCCCAGATTACCACCATCATTTACTATATTTTCAGTGAGTATGTTTTAATAATTGCCCTCCTAATGAGTAGATAACAACATTTCATTGTAGCTTTAATTTGCATTTTCTTTAAAAAATTATTTATTAATTACAGTTCATTCACTTTGTATGCCAGCTGTAACCCTCTCCCTTGATCTTTCCCAATCACATCCATCCTCCCTTATCTCCTCCCATGCCCCTCCCCAAGACCACTGATAGGGGAGGTCCTCCTCCTCTTCCCTCTGACCCTAGCCTATCAGGTTTCATCAGGACTGGCTGCATTGTCTTCCTCTGTGGCCTGGTAAGGTTGCTCCCTCCTCAGGGGGAGGTGATCAAAGAGCCAGCCACTGAGTTCATGTCAGAGACAGTCCCTGTTCCCCTTACTAGGGAACACACTTAGAGACTGAGCTGCCATGGTCTACATCTGTGCAGGGGTTCTAGGTTATCTCTATGCATGGTCCTTGGTTGGAGTATCAGTCTCACAAAAGACCCCTGTGCCCAGATTTTTTTGGTTCTGTTGCTCTCCTTGTGGAGTTCCTGTATCCTTCAGGTCTTTCTATCTCCCCTTTCTTTCATAAGATTCCCTGCACTCTGCCCAATTTGCATTTTCTTATTGGTTACAAAGGCTTTCTGGTGTGTCATTCCTATGGAAACATGCATTGACGTCTTTATTAATTTGCTGCATTATTGTTGTTCTGTTGTATTTTTCAAGTGTTCTAAATATTAAACCCTCTTCAGCTACATGATTTGAAAATACTTTTGCTCACTGTCATGTATGACTTCTAATAAACAGTTTTTAAATTTTATTAAATATGTTTAATTTTTCATTTTATTGCCTATACTTTGGGTGGTACAAGGAAGAAAATATTGTAAACTCAGTGTCAGGATGTTTTCTTCTAGAAGTTTGCTGGTTTTAGTTGTTACATTTATCTATCTTGCATGCATGCTCTTGTATGTGTATGTTTGTTTGTGTGTGCATGTGTGTGTGCATATATTTACACGTGCAGTGCATGGACACTTATGTACACATATATAGAAGCCGGAGGACAACCTCATATGTAAACAGCAATTGCCTTTTAAGAGCTTCTAGCTAAACTTGGAGGGAGGAAAATAAAGTAAGCATGCATCTTGAGATTTGTTTGAACTATCACAGGTTTCAACATCAACAGCCTAAGATTACCCCTGTCTGGAACTCCATTTCCTTGTCCACCATTAGCCTGACCACTGTGCTTTATTGGCTGTTGTAATTTCTATTTATTACCTTAAATTACAATTAAAAAATTATATAGCTTTGTGCTTTGTTTTGTTTTTCCTCAGAGAACTGATATACCAGTAGCTTGATGTTTGCGCTATTCATTTTGTTGTAACTGTTGTGAGGATGCATCATCCAAAGGTACATACTGACTTGAACTTTGGTAGATTTCTCTTCTAATATGCATATAACTACTGTTATTAAAATCTGTATAATGAAAAGCTGCTTCTCCGTACATTTTTAGGTTGATAACACAGAAGTCTTCCTTTGGGTAGCACGGGTGAAAATGTTGCTGAAGATGAGTATTTGCTGTACAGTGACCACATTTCATGAATATTTTAACTTCACTTCCAGCTTGACACTAGTAATTCAGAAAACTCAATTACTTTTTTATAGTTCATGGTATTTGGAAATCATTTTTGATGCCTGAGATTTCCAAAGCCATATAAAACTAAAGCATATGTCCTTTTAAAATCCTAGCAATCTGTCATTTAACTGACTTGCTTGTTAGGGTTTTTTATGAATAGCAAAAATAACTAAAATGATTTCAGAGTTCTCTGTAGTATATTTTATTTTGTTAACATTTGAGAAATGTGATTTTATATATTAGGGCAGAGTATAGCTCTTAACTTCATATATCACTTCTTGTAAAATTGAAGTATAAAACTGGTGCATCATTTAATAATATCTCCCTTTATTTCTCCCTAGAATATCAAATTGGTTGACTTTATTCTTTAGCAGCGTGGACATTTGGTCCATAAAAGCTTGCCTAGAAACTGAATTGTCATGAGACTGTGCTCCAGCTGACATGTGCTTTGGACACAATCTGGATACTGTAGCTGGCTCTGTGATTGAGATACTCAGCTCTCCTCTACTCAAAAATCAATGAGTAAGCCTTCAGAACTGTGCCCAGTGGAAAACACCCAGACCACTAGGAAGTGAAAGCACTGAGTCTCCAAACTGACCCAGTCCAAGACTCAAGGGGCAGGAGCCTATTTCAGTGCTACTTCAGTAAAACAGATATATAATATCTTGGCCAGAGAAAATGCTAAAGTCAGAGAGTAGAGTGTTTTTTTTTTATTAATCCTTTTGCTAAAATTTCAATCCATCAAATGTATAATGAGTGTTTACCTTAGGCCAGGCATCAAAATGATGTGAATGAATAGAGTCTACCATAAGAGAGCTTATAGTTTAGTGAAACAGGCAGCAAAATAATTTCTTATGACTAATGAATATACTATAAGAAAAACAGAATGTGTTATGGACAGTTAGCTATCACAGATAAGGGTATTATTATTTCCATTACTGTAATCAGGTTATTTTTTTAAAGATATGATCTTATTATATGTTGCCTAGACAGGCCTCAAATAAGAGATACTTCTTCATTTGTGAGCTGAAGATCTCTGGAAATGTACACTTATATTGGAGATTATACAGAATGATGATTGAAAGATGATATACTGTAGGCTGAGGACCATCATCATCTTAGTCCCTTCAATAGTGTTTGTCCCTAACCTCTGAATCTGACTCAATTGTCTTTTTTTTTTTAATTAGGTAGAACTTTTGGAATGTATTAACAGGCCAAAAATCTTCACCAACAGAAAGGCTAAAAGTGTCATCAGATAGCATCTGCTGAGACGTGGAGCAGAGTTTCCCCTGCTACAGCTCACTGCCTATCTGATCTTATATTTGATAAACACATTGATTTATGCCTTTTGTTGCAGTCCTGTCAGTATAAAAGTTGATGTGACCTCTTCCATTGTGCATCTGTGCTCTTTTGGAGCAAGAGCTGTGTATTAAAAGGCACAATTGGTGACTTAACGTAAGACCCAGAGGGCAATCCATTTTTACTGGATCCACACTGAGACTGGTGTAAGACGCCAGCAGGCGCTTTTTGCATTCACCGTCTGTGTTGCCTCCTTGCACAGATGTCGGTGAGACCGTTTTAGAGCTGATTGCCCCATGTTTGGTTGAAGGCTCACTAACAGCTTAGTCTGAGGCAGCTGTTGCATTGGTGTTCCTCTGTTGTAGGGGAACATTAGGAGAGCACTCATCACAACCCTTGCTTGCCGACTCTTAGCCACTTTCTTCTGTCACCTCTCTGATATCTAATTTGAATTTTTGTTTTTCTGTCTCCTTCTTCTATGTTTACAACCTCAGCCCTTTTGTTTTAGAAATTAATTACCGACACCCGCCCAATACTAAAGGTAAGAGGCACCCATGCCCTTCAACTCAACAGCAAAAATATGACTGGGGAAAGTTCCCAGTATATGCAATGACGTTAAAGAGAAGTCCCCAAGCAACATATGTAATTTTTGATTTAGAGGAAGATTATCGGTTTAACTGAACCCACACAGAAGGAGCGATCACCCAGTTCCTCAAACTCTCTTGCCTTCATAAAAATGTGCAGGTTAAAATCAGTATACAGAAGGAACCAACTTCAGGGTGAGACTTTGGGGAGTTATTCCCATAAGCAAACCATAATTCTGATCCCAGTACAAATCCACCAGCAAACATAAAACATTACAGTTTTCAGGAAAAAAATAAAATAAAAAGACACCCCCACTAACATTGTAAATGAAATTTAAAGACAAAAAAATCTGTTTGGAAGAAAAAAAAAAGGAAACATTTGGTACCCCAGTTGGTTTTATGTTTGATAACTATGGTAATTCAACCTATAAATATTTAGAGAAACAAGGAAAGCTTGATATTTCCTAAAATAAAGTACTAAGCAATAAAACAAAAGGTGATTAATGCAAAGTTTGTCTTAACTGCAATTTAGATCATCTAAGAAAAGAAACTTTAAAATTGCTAATTTATAGGTTAGTAAGAGAGGTTTCAAAACTTTATCATAATTATGGAAAATTATTCTAAAGGACAAGAAAGTGAGAAGGAATTTTTATGGGTACCATCAGAACCAAAAACTAGTCCTAAGGAATTCAATTCTGCTTATCTTTGCTCCTGGCTATGTTTCTCTGCCCTTCCTTCCTCCAGGAGGAATAAGGTCAGCTTCCTCCTTCTCCACTACCCTGTTCTTGTGACTCTTCTGTAAGAATCCCGAAGGAAAGAAATTCTGTAGTTAAAAGAAATTATTATCTGAGCAGGGGTTCTAGGTTATATCCATGCATGGATTAAGCATCTTCCCTAGGGTCCTCCTTGTTGTTTATCTTTTTAAGGTTATAGATTTTAGTGTGTTTAAGCTATATTATGTAGCTAATATCCACTTACAAGTGAGTATATATCATTTGTGTCTTTCTGCTTCTTGGTGACCTCACTCAGGATGATCTTTTGGAGTCCCTACCATTTGTGTCAAGGCAACTTTTAAGATAAGCCAAAGGAGCAGGAATCCTGATTCTGTCTATATACTCCCTGGAAACTAAGCTAAAATTTTTTATTTTGGGTTTCCTAATACATATTAGGGCTGTCTGGTACTTGTTAAGGAGTTTCATTTCACCATACTGACTTACAAACCACATTATTTCTAACTGATGTTAATTAATTTTTGGCTTTAGGGAGAAAACCAAAGAGACTGTTCCATTTGGTAGGCTGATAAAAACATCTTTAGAGGACTTTAACAAAATTGATACCAATTCCAAGACCTCCGAATGAGAATTAGAAAACAAATCTGCTATGATTCTAAAAACATGCCTGTGACTTAAAATGGGGGTTAAAATACAGCAGTGTAATAGAAGAGCAAGAGAAGCTAACCTCAACTTCTACATCAGAGTTGAAAAAGACATAGTGGATCCAAGATGGCTGCCACGAGAGAACACTGTGTCTGAGGAGTAGGAGAGCAGAAACAACGCAGCGACCAGGAGACTGAATTCTGGGACCTAAAACGCCAGCATTCGTGATTGCCAGGTGAGCAGAACTCCCACGGTGAGAAAATCAAGTGGGAAAACCCTAGGGACACCCAGTTATTCCCCGGAAAAACCTCTGGGTGACCAGCAGCGCACAGCTCTGATCTGGAGGAGCAGCCATACTGGGCGCCCGCAGCCGCCATTATAGACTGGATCACACAGTCTTGCAGGCAGTCTGAGGAGGAACCTGGTGCCGTTTTCGCTGAACTGCACCCTGCGAGCTCACACTGCACCCAGGTTCTGCTTCAAACCCACGAGTGTGCGGCGGGCACGAACCCATCGCCAGAACCACCCCAGTCTGAGAAAGGCGGGGGACCATTTTGACCAGTCTGCACTCTGCAGGCTCGAGCCTCATGCTTCCGCCAGCAAAACCTCAGTCCCTGTGACAGTCCGAGAGCAAGTCTGGGAGGGACCTGAGTTCTGCTGGTAGTGTCGGAAGTTAATCCAAATTCTGCAACAACTTTTATTTAGTAGGGGCAGAAGCCATTGGAGAAATGTTTCTCTCCACTTTTGCCCACACAGTTCTATGAGCATTCCAGTCATTCAGAGAGTTCCATCAAGAATAAGGTCCAGTATCCATAGTAGTGACCATGTCAGCAAGGTGCAGTATTGATGTATTGCTCTTTTACTTCTTCCAATTAAATTTTCATAATACAGTGTTCTGATGTTACTTTTGTGGGAAGACCCTTTATTTAGACAGGTACAATTGTCATTTGTGTATGTATGTTTTGTCTGCCTGTCATTTGTCCGGTCATCCATCCATCCTTCATTCATCCAATTACAGATTAGAAATAAGGGGCTTACTAATAACATAAAGTACCTTGGGGTGACTCTAACCAAGCAAGTGAAAGACCTATATGAAAAAAATTTCAAATCTCTGAGGAAATTGAAGAAGATATTAGAAGGTGGAAAGACCTCCCATGCTCATGGATTGGTAGGATTAACATAGTGAAAATGACCATATTGTCAAAAGCAATCTACAGATTCAATGCAATCCCCATCAAAACACCTTCACAAATCTTCACAGACCTTGAAAGAAAAATACTCAACTTCATATGGAGAAACAAAAAACCCAGAATCTCCAAAACAATCCTCTACAACAACAGATCATCTGGAGGTATCTCCATCCCTAACCTCAAGCTGTACTACAGAGCAATAGTCATAAAACTGTATGGTATTGGCATAGAAACAGAATAGTGGATCAATGGAACCGAATAGAAGACCCAGAAATGAACCCACACACCT
>CM053765.1:52717453-52754329 GCA_028658305.1 Pachyuromys duprasi
CATATATTGAACCACCCTTGCATGCCTGGGATGAAGCCTACTTGGTCATGGTGGATGATATCTTTTATGTGCTCTTGGATTCGGTTTGCAAGTATTTTATTGAGTATTTTTGCATCAGTGTTCATAAGAGAGATAGGTCTGAATCATACGACTTTTAAAAACCAAGATGATACATATCTTTGATTAGGTTGACAAATGGGAATCTAAGTAACTGAAATCAGCCCATCTGCGTGACTACAAACTCACTTTTTTAAATAACATTTCTTAAATGCATTTAGATTCACATATTTTAAAAATTGTCTAAGATAATTGAGATTAGCCTTTTTTCTTCATTATTTTAATTTTTATAAGTGTATGTTTATTGTCCAAAGTAGTAGGTTTCATAGTGATATATTTTGTCCAGCTATATCACTGATCTTATCCCCTTATTCTTATCTTAATACCCTTATTCTTCCCATTTTGTAATGTAGGTGCACATATGTGTGTATGAGTATATGCACATATGTGTGTGCATGTATACATATATATATATGTACATTTCAGGTTCCACCTTTAAAAGAAAACATGCTATGCCTGCATTTCTGTGTTTGCCTTTTTTTGTTTACTTGTTTCATTGATAAGATGATGTTCAAGTCTAATCGTTTTCTTGCAAATAAATTTGTTTCCAATTCATTCTTCTTCATTACTGATTGAAATCTCTGTGTGTGTATGTGTGTGTAATATAGATATAGATACTCATCATATCTTCTTTATTCATTCATCTGTTGACAGACACCAGGCATCATAGCTACTCTTTCACTGATGTAATAAAATACTCTAACAGAAGCAACTTAAGGGAAGGAGTAAGGGTTAATTTTGAGTTGTAGTCCCAGGAGAGGACAGTCCATCACTGCAGGGAAGATGACAGTGAAAGCCTGGTGGAAAAGTTGGGAGCCTACATGGTCACACTCAAGAAACATGGTTTCCACTCAAGAAACAGGGAGAAAACAGGAAGTGGAGGTGGGCTATAAATTCGTAAGTCCCACACCCAGCAAGGTTTGGAACTCCTGAAGGCTGCATAGCTTTCCTAAACAGTGCTAATAGGCCAGTACCAAGTACCCAAATATGTAACCCCATGAAGCCACTTCACTTGGCTGATTCCATAGTTATAATTATCATGAATTGTAGCAAAAGAAACAAGTCAGCAGATGTCTCTGTCCTATGCAAATATGGATTGTGAGATTTATTTCCAAGAGTTGTATGGCTGTGTCATTTGGTAGATTTATCTGGTTTTTCAGGAATCCCCATACTAATTCCTAGAATGTCTGAACCAACATTTTCACCAACTGTGAAAATGTATGCCTTTCTCCTCACACCTTTACCAGTGTCTGTTGTTGGTTATTTTATTTATCATAATAAAACAAATGAAAAAGATGTTAAATTAGGGTGAAGACATGTTGGAAGAAGGGGTAGGAGATTGGTAAGAAGAGAATAAGAGAAGGTAGAAGGAGGAATGTATCAAGAATGTATTATATACATGTATGAATTTGTTGAAAAATAAACTGATTTGAAGTCACATTGTTAGAGATAAATGTTTATTGTAAAAAAGATAATTCTGATCTGGATGATTTTAGTGAAAATATATATGAGGATGACACTATCTTCTCATCAATCAAGTCTTCACTATACCGTGTATCCATCCATGCTTTCTATTTACTTGAATTAAAAAAAAAATCAATATGCTTATAAAAGGATTCATTGATCATTCAGAATAATTTAACTTTTTCCCCTGTTGTTAAAAATACGTTCTTGTTTTACAAAATACATTCTGATTATAGTTTCCCCTCCCTCTAATCCTCCAAGTTCCTCCCAACCTTTCCTCCCATCCACATCCCTTTATGCCTCTCATTAGAAAATAACAGGTTTCCAAGAGGGACTAATAAAATAAAATCTGACCCTTGCTTATCAGGTCTCATCAAAGCTGGCTACATCATCTTCCTCTATGGTTTGTCGGCTACAACCTCCAGGGAGAGGTAATCAGAGAGCCTGCCACAGAGTTCATGTCAGAGACATCCCTGTACCCCTTACTAGGGCACCTGCTTGGAAACTGAGCAGCCAATGGGCTTCCTTAGAACAGGGGGTCTAGGTCCTCTCCATGCATGTTGGAATATCGGTCTCTGTAGGCCCCCTGGGCCCAGGTATTATGGCTCTGTTGTTCTCCTTGGGGAGTTACTGCTCCCTTCAGATCTTTCTATTTCCCTTTTCTTCCATAAGGATTCAGGTACTCTGACCAAAGTTTGCCTATGAGTCTCAGTATCTCTTTTGATACCCTTGTGGGTAGAATCTTTAGAAGGGGAGGAGGTCCTCCACTATCAGGGGACTATGGAAAGGGCATAGGGGGAGAAGAAAGAGGGTGGGTAGGACTGGGAGCAGACAAGGGAGGGGGCTGCAGCAGGGATACAAAATGAATAAATTCTGGTAAATAAATGTATAAATAAAATTAAGTTTAAACAAAACAAATAGCCAAAATACCTGGGCCCAGAGGGCCTGCAGAGACCAATACCCAACTAAGGACCATGCATGGAGAGGACCTAGATGCCCTGTTCAAAGGAAGCCCATTGGCTGGTCAGTTTCCAAGTAGGTTCCCTTGTAAGGGATTCTTAATAAGGGGTACAGGGGCTGTAGGAAAAAAAAAGAAAAAAAAATATATATGGTAAAACAAAAACTATCACATTGAAATTGAACAAGAAAAACCAACAGAAGGCAAAGAGCTCAAGAGAAGGCACAAGAATAAAAGACTCATTTGTTCATACACTCAGAAATTCATTAAATCACTAAACTGAAAGCCATAATCTATACTCAAAGGATCTAGTGCAAACCCATGTAGGACCTATATATTTTGCCTTGGTCTATGTGTGTATATGAGCTTTGTTCATGCTGATTTAGAGGGTCTTGCTTTTTTTTATGTCCCCCATCCCCTTTGACCCTTACACTATTTCTACTACCTCTTCCACAGCCTTGAGTGAAGAGATTTTTTGGAGACATCTCACTTAGGGTTAAGTGTTACAAGGTCTCTCATTCACTCTCTGGCTGCGGGTCTCTGTATTTGTTCCCATCTGCCGCAGAAGGAAGTTTTTCTGATGATGGCTGAGCAAGACAGTATGATCTATGAGTATAGCAGAACGTCATTAGGAGTGATTTATCAATAACCCCGCCCCCCCTTCATTTCACCCTAGGTCCCTGAACTCTCTGGTCCTTGCTCACATAAGCAATATAGGGTATGGGTTCCATTTTATGGCATAGGCATTAAGTGATATCAGATATTGGCTGGTTACTCTCAAAAACTTTGTGCCTCTAACATATCCTACAGGCAGGGCAGCATTATAAACCAAAGGTTTCATGGCTGATTGGGGTTTGTCTTTCTCCTATGGTTTTTTACAGAATACTTCCCCCTACCAAAAATATTAGACATAAGGGTGAGGGCTCTATGTAGGTACCAGCTCAACTTTGGAGAGGTTTATTTTAGATATGCCAAAAGAAACTGTTTTTTCAGTATCCCTATGACCTAAAACACCTACATTAAAACAATGAACAGATCCTAAAGATGAGACTTCTAGGCATCATGGGACATAAATTGTGTGTGTGTGCCCAAAATGTAGTACCTAACCAACAGGTACATTAGCAAAGAGCACTTGGAGAAAGGGCATAATGCTCTGAGTGAATGTGGGTGTAGGAACGTGTTTATTAACTATGAAGTTGTCACTAACTGGTCACTATTATGATGTTTACTGGAAAGGCTGCAATTATGTTGGAGATTCTGCAGACTGACTGAATGAATAAAAACTCATGGCATTTGAGAGATGGAATGCTACAGACTGAGAGTGGGGATTATTCTGGGCTGTCTCTAACTCCCTTAATAACCATTTGTCCCCAACCTCTGTATCTGATTTAACATTTTTGTTATTATTAGGTTAGGTTTTAGAAAGATATTAATATTCACCATTCAAGAATCTAAAGAATGTCATTAGATAATATCTAAAGCTCTTAGCAGGAGTATATCCAGTTTGCTATAATTTGTTGTAAACCTGATGTCCCTACCAGTGTATTTAACAAGTGAATTGATTTGTGACTTTTTTTGTTTTATGATTGCAAAAGTTCATATAATCTTCTCCATGGTGCAACATGTCATGCTTGGCAGTCTGTGGCTGTGTTCGTAGGCCATAATCACTAACACTGGATTTGCAATAACGCATTATCCCATTGGCAAAAGCTATGTTTTGCATCAACACAGAACTGCAGCATTCCCAGTGTGTTTTGTACTTTAAAGTAAAAAGTATCTGAAATGTTATTCAATAAAGAGCATTTCCAAACTTAAAAGGTGAAGGCTTATATGCATGTTCAAGTACACCAGCCACTTTGTTGCTTTACTGTGCAATAAGCGCTCATGTAGCTTTTGAGTAACCTAATGCTACTTGTTGATGCTGTGACTTTGATAACTCTTAGCAAACGAGATGACTAGAACATCACTTAGTACTCCAATTTCATGATACCAAATGTCTTGTACGCCAAACAATGTGGTATTTCAGAGAATATCCTGAAAAACTGGTGAGAAAAAGAGCTAATCTTCATTTTAAGTTTTACTTAAAAAGAACAGTGTATTAAATATTGACCTCGAGACACTATATTTCTAGCAAATGAATTTTTAAAAGTACAAGCAATTACCCTCAAGCAAGCTTAATTTCACTCTGACTCAGTTTTACAGAATTCATTTTCACATTCCTCATTATTTCTTTTTCTTTCAAGTTGACCCTCTCTACCTCCCAACAGCAACCTGCTGTTACACCTCCAAGTGACAGAAGTTGATTAAGGCTCCATTCAGAAGCTACCATTATCATTCAGGATTAGCTTGGAGGTTTTTACAATGGAGTGAAAAGAAATGTTTTAACACTCTCTTGTCATCCTCTTTTACCTTGATCCTAACAATTGTAGAGAAAACATTTCACAATTTGTTTATGAAAGAGAGACTATGGGACTAGAGGCAGATTAAGAGTCACATAAAGAGACTGAGAGAAAAGTAGGCAGGTAGTAGTAATTAGCATTATCAAACACCAAACAAATGCCAAAAAGAGATATGTTTATAGAACACATCATATAAAAACTTTTTTTGTCTACAGTTTAATACAAAATAAAAATTGATTTCAGAAAGTCACTGAGATATTAAGCGGCTAATACAATATTCAATCTCAGAGGAAGCATTAAATAAATGATACATTTAAAACTGGTCTGTGATACCATTATACATCGGTGTGTGAATCTTGAAGATAATGTTGAATACATAAAGGTAAAATCTGAGAATTAAAGCCACGCAGCTCATAGAGTACTGTTTCTTTCTCCGTGCTTCCTTTTAATAACCAGATTTGTAAGGGTAGTAAGTTGAAGGCAGCAAAGATATAAATAAATAGCAAGGCCCTGTGGACTGGAAACAGGAGCTTAAACTTACACAATGCAGGACGAAGAACACGTTCATTAGTGTGAAAAGAAACCATCACAATTAGTGATTATTATGAAAGTCTTATGGATGACTACTGTTTGTGCTTTGTGTGTGACCAAAGTGGGCTTTCCGAACAGATAATAAATAGCCATGCTCATCAAGATTTCATGGAAATGGGTCACCTTGATACCCTGGATTGTGAAGGAAAAGTTAGGTTCTTCTTTACCTTTAGGTTGTGTTCCTTGTTAACAAGCTGAATTAAAATTGCTAGTAATTTCAAGTCAATCATTCGAACCCCAAAGATTTGTGTTCTTATCTACTCTTGGCTGTACAACAAAATGATAATGTCAGTTCTAATATATAACCAAAATGCTATAAAATAATAAACTTTTTTGTAAAAAATAAAAGAAAAACAGATTTACAAGGTGCTAACATTGGAAAGAAGTTTCAGTGTAAGACTTTTGTATAGATTAATATATAGTCAAATATACCACAATGGTCATTTTTTTGCATCAGTTTAGCTACACTATTGATTATCTTACTTGTTCAAACAGTCCAGATACCACACTAAAGACCCTTTTTAGCCATGATTAACAGCTGTAGTAAGTCACTTTTAAGTAAAAAATATTATATTCTGCATTTTGAATATCTCTCATCTAATTGCTTAGAGACTTTAAAAGCAAATACAAGTGCTTACTAAAGAAGAAATAATCTTATTTTCAGACTGAGTTTTCAGCAACTGGATTCAAGAATGCACTGTCATGAGTGCATTTCCCAGGATATAGCTTGCTCTTAGGATTTCAATCTTTCCATCACTCACAATATCTTCAAACATACATGATATAGAAAATGTATTTGTCTGTATGTGAGTGTCTGTGTGTGTGTGTAGGTAGGTAGGCAGACAAGTGTAAAGATAGATAGAATAGTTATATGTTGATAGATAAAATATGTCTATTGATATTGCCCTTTATTTTTAATTTTTGTTGAGATTTTCAACCCATGGAACCCTAAAATATTAACATATTGTCCCTGTTCTAAATGCTCAATTTCTGCCATTTATTGTTAAAATCATTTTTATAAAACTGTTTGTTTCTCAGTTTCTCTCTCTTAACCCTTACTACCTTCTCTTAGACCTCCTCTCCTTGCTGGCAGCAAGCCCAGCCCTATTCTCTCTGGATCTGTGATTGGCTGTAAGCTGCTTTATTGGCATATCAAGGGACAATGGGGAGTAGTGTTAATACAATACTGAGACAGGAGATTCTCAGAATAAGGATTGCAACAAGATATGGAGAGTACAGAAATCAGCATTGGAATCACACAATGAACTTATACCTTCAATTTATTTCTTTCAGTGTTTAGTAAATGTTAGGAATGCATCTTATACAAAGAAAAGCAAGTAGGTAAGTGTGGTTCAAAATGAAACATTGAGTTCATTCATCTATTAGCGAATAAAATTGAAATTTGCAAAAATTTATTAAACAGAAAATACTCCATCAATTAATTATGTACTCAGAGATAATATGCAAATGATAAATAACTGTCATTTGGGCAAGTAAAATATTCCATAAAGTTTCAAACAAAGACAAGTTCCAATTTTTATGGAATAACACACCACATCTATGTGAAACTTTGAATTACTAGTGTCGCAGATGCACCAGCAAGCCTTTTCATCAAATATTTATATCAGGTTGATCAACTTGACTTTCAGTTTAATTCTTTGAGTTGGCATATGAAAGGAAAACATTATTTTATTTGGTTTAAAAAATAATGTATGTTATTCTCTTCAATTCTCTAGAAAGAAAAACTGAAATGAGCTTTCATCTATGCTCCTATCCATCTTTTAACTCATTCATTCATGTAAAATCTTAATATTAAGCCTGATGTACATAAAATGAATCAAGAGATTTTTAAGTACCAACATCTGCATCGAAAATCCTAAGTCTTGAGACCTACCCTAAAGGTGTTTATTGCCTTTTCGAGGAACCCAGGCAAAACAGAGTTCAATAACAAGAAAATTATGCTTAACTAAATGTCACGATACCTAAAGCAATAACAAATACTAAAGTATTTCTGAGAAGGAATGAAAGTACAATAAACGTACAAGTCAATGTTAAGTATAGAAAATAAAAACTTCTAGTACCAATAAGGTAGCCTGGTGGGGTCAGTTAGAGATGTATTTTGTTGCCACCTGTCTTTGCAGTAAAGATTTGCTGCTTTAATCATGAGCAACGTGTTAGTCAGTGTTCTACTGTAAAGACATATCATGACCATGGCAACTTTTATAAAGGAAAACATTTAATTGAAAATTGTTTATGGTTTCAGAAATGTATCTCTTTGTCATCACGCTGGGTAGTATGGTGGCAGGGTGGATAAACTTGATGAGAAGACAAGGGCAGAAGTAGCTGAGAGTTCTACATCAGGAAGCAGGAAGAAAGAGATCTAGGACTTTTGGGAGACTTCAAAGTCCATCCCCATTGAAACACTTCCTTCAACAAAGCCACAACTACTAATTCTTTTAAATAGTGCTACTCTTTGGTAATCACATATTCAAATCTATGAGCACAATCACTAACAAGAGTATTAAAAAAAAGACCTCAAATGTAAGCATGACTGAACACAGACAGGATATGTTTGAGCTACAGCGTAAGGAAAGAGCTCCCTCTCCTTGCCTATTAGTGGCTCTGCCTTCCCTCCATCTCCATCCCCTCAAAGTTTTCTTATAGAAGAAACTGCTTTTGCTCTTGGAATTTCCCATCCTAGCTATTCTATAAAGAGCAATGGCTGTTGTCACACCTGCTACAGACCTAGCTTGGATCAAGGGCTCTCCTCCTAGATGAAATTTATCATCTACTTCAATTCTGTAAAGCTTTTCCAAAATCTTTTCTGAGAGAGCCCATGCTCTCTCACTGCTCGGATAATTATCCCACATTCCTAGTTAAAATAATTAACTCAATCACTAAGCCTACAAATATGTTTATAGAGAGTGCTTGTGGAGAAGAAATCACAAGTGATAGCTTGAGTAGAAGCTAAACTTCAAAAATGTAAGAAAGGAGAATGAAGGTGACAAATCTATATGCACCAAATAGGTATCAAAAGGAGTAACAGGATGTATAACCAACAATTTAGAAAATTAAGTCATGTACCATGGGCTTCAGGATATGTGCGGCTCTGAGAAAGTGGTGAATTTCTGAGCAACAAATGAGAGACCGAAGGTAAAGTATAGGAGGTAAAACTTACATTACTGATCTGGAAGCTCCAGACAGTAAGTGAATCAAGCACATAAGAAGTACAAATCACGTGTAACTGCCCTGGATGACACTGATAGAGACTGAAAAGTTCAAGGTGGAGGCAGTGGCAGAATCCATGTTTGACTCTCTTCCTCAGATGCTTTCAGCTGTGTCTTCTCATGTCCTCAGAGACAAATTCCCACTGCCTCCTGGGGGCTACACCTTCCTGTCAAATCCCTGTCTCAAGGTCCCACTGTTTAACACAATAGCAAAGCAAATGCCAGAAAAGAACATAAAAAGTCAAAAATATTGTGAGAATAGACTCATGTAAGAAGTAGCTGTTCAAATAAATGACAAGCGTTGTTGTTCCTGTCTACAGCCTTCCAGGCTCTCACCTTCTACGTCAGTGTCATGACTGTGATCATTCTACTTCAGTGTCACGACTAAACATACATATGTTACTGTCAGTCTATGACCGCTTGATCATTCATCAGCTCTTGTTTGTGGTTATCGAATATTCATTAAGTGCCTACTGTACTCCAGGTAGTCTCCTGGTTGTAGGCACAAAGCCGTGACTGTAAAACATGTTTCTGCTCCAGCCCTGCCACTACCTCACTCCTTACTACGGCTCAAATCATGGCCAGCCTTTAACACCTATTTCTGTCCTCATTCATTTCTGCATCATGACTTTTGTGCTCCAAATTTATTGAATTTGTTAGTGAGTTCTAGGATTTTGGGTGGCACCTCTGGAATTTTGTCCGTGTAAGAGCCTGTCATCTTCTGCCAGCAATGTCCATCACTTCCTTTCCATCCAAGTTGAGTGCCTTTTAATTCCTTCTCTTCTGTAATTCTTATGGTTAGGCATTTTTATACTAGGTAGGTCAAGGGTATACTTTCTGTACTAAGTGAGGACTGAGTATCCTTGCCACATTTATAATTATAATGAAAAACTTTCAGCTCCGTACAATTGAGGGTGAAAGCTATGCAATTGTCCTAATAATAAAGGATTTTTTCATCTCTATCTAATTTTAGGTATGAAAAATATTGGATCTTGTCAAATTCTTTTCCTGCTTCAATTGAAATGATCATAATTTTTGTTCCTCATTCTGTTCATGTGGTTAAGTCATGTTAACAGATTTCCCTGCATTGAACCATGACTATATCCTAGAGAATAATTTTTCTTGGTGATGGTGAGTGATATTCAATACATTCTTGAATTAGTTTGCTGTTATTTTTATTAAAGTTACTGCATTTATGGTTCTCAGGAACAGTAGTATGAGATGCTCTTCTTTAGTAACATCTGGTTGGGTTTTTGTATGAGTACAATACTGGAACTGTAAATTCATTTGAATTTTTTCTATATTTTATAAAAATAAGTTTAAGAAAAATTGCCATCAAAAATTTTAAAAATATTTGGTAGAATTCACCCATGAATCAATTTACTTACACAAACTTACATTAGTAAATACTATGGTCTGAATATGTGTGTATCTTCACTGATCCCAAAATTAATACATTGAAATCAAAATCAGCAGGATAACGGACTATTAATATGTAAGATTATTAATTTATAAGGTCAGAGACTTCATAAAGGAGATTATCTCCTCCTGAAAGTGACCACAAAGAGTTAAATACTCTTTGTACAAAGCAAACACAAAGGGGAAAGACTGACATCTATGTACCAGATTCGAAAACTTTCAATGACATGAGCTTAAATTTTCGGCTTCCAGAAATATGAGATGTAAACATTTATTGCTGATAAATCAATTGGAACATATTTTGTTACAGCACCAGGACTAGATGACAATAAGAAATATTGATTACTGACCAAATAATTTCACATGTTACTGATCTGTTAAGATTTTCTGTTCTTTCACGACTTATTCTTACTAGGTTGCTTACTTCTAGAAATGTATTTAAATCTTATCCAATTCATTGGTGTTTTTCAACTTTTATAAATATGTGCATTTTTCTTAGTCTTTTTAAATTGAAAAATGGATTTTTTCATACAATATATTCTGATTATGGCCCCCCTTCCCCCAACTCCTCCTAGATCCTCCTTACTTCCCCACCCACACAAATCCAAACACCCTTTCTTGCTCTCTTCTCTTAGCAAACAGCACACTTCGGTAAAATCTTTCCTGGTGATAATTAAGTCATTCCTATGTGCACAATAAAGTGCACATAAATCTCCTTGAAGAACAAAGTAAGCAAATAATGATATATGTACTTTATAATGTACATATGACACCCTCCATAAAGATGGACTTCATAGATTGGCTGAGTAAACAACCTCACAATTAGGGCCTGGGAGACAATCCAGTGTGGTCTAGGCTATACTAATAGTGAGAAAGTCACTATTAACCATGTCTGCTCTCAACCTTCTGGGTAGATAACATCATCTAAAGAAACAAAACAAACCTAAATAGAACGATACAAACAAAGAACAGAAAAACAGAGAGCCAAAGAAAAAGCACAAGAAAGACATATAGTAGAGACTAATACATTAGCACACACAGAAATCTCCAAAACACAAAATCAGAAAACATGATATGTAAGCAAAAACTTTTAAGGTTATAAACAAACAAACAGGCAGACAAAAACTGCCCAGAGAAACATTATGAGACAAAAAAAAAAAATCTCCCAATTACTATTGAGTTCACTTTGTGTTGGCCATCTTCTGCTAGGCATGGAGCCAGCCTTATGAGTAGTTTGTATACATAATGAGATTCCATTAAAGAAAAATAATTTGTCACTTGTGAATTGTTATTAATTGGAGATACCTTCTGGGTTAGGGATGGGAGCTTGTGTCCACTCCCACTGTCTGAACTAAGACCCCATCAGGCATAGACCTCTGAAGGCCTTGTGTATGCTGTCATAGTCTCTGTGAGTTTATGTGTATATCTGCTCCATGGTGTTCAGAAGGCCTTGTTTCCTAGAATACTCACCCTCTGGTGCTTACAGGCTGTATGTACCCTCTTCCACAGGTTCCCTTACCTGTGAAGAAAGGGCATTGATAGAAACATCCCATTTAAGATTGAGTGTTCATAGGTCTTTTACTTTCTGAACATTGTCCAGTAATGAGCCTCTAATTACTATCTGCTGCAGGAGGAAGCATCTCTGATGATGGCCAAGCAAAACACTGATCTATGAGTATAGCAGAATGGCATTAGGGATCATTTTGCTGCTACATTCCTTAAACAGAGTGGCTCTCAACCTTCCTAATGCTGCGACCCTTTATACAGTTCCTCATGTTGTGAAGACCCCAACCATAAAATTATTTCATTGCTCCTTTATAATTATAAGTTTGTTACTATTGTGAATCATGTAAATATCTAATAAGCAGAACAGCTAATATGTGACTGTTGTGGGAGTCATGACCCACAGGTTGAGAACCACTGGGGTTTAGTAAGACAGTAGTATTTTGTACTGTAATATACATTGCATGCTACCAGAGGATAAAGGTAAACAGCAAGCTAGCTATAAAACTTTTTGTCCTCAATGGTAACCTAGATTCAAGACTAACTATTGCAAAAGTGACACAAAGTTTGTATAGGTATACACACAAGTATATGATTTGAGTTAAGGCTCACTCCATTGGATGGAAGCTATTCCCAACACTTGGTGGTGATAAAGGACCTGAGTCTAGATAACCCATGGACCCAGAAAAAAAAATCATATTGTTGTGTTGGATGGAGTACCCCTTTCATTTCTAACTTCATTTCTGAATCTTCTGCCTCACTTTTTCTTTCTCTTTCTTTTAAGTCTAGCTAAAAATTTTTCAGTTGTTGTATTTTCAAAAAGACTTTGGAGCAATCAGTCCTACATGGGATTTATTCATTTAAGCTCTCCTGTCAAAACTCAGGGATGTGATGTTTTGAAGAGAGGGTGGAAAGAGTTATCCAGAGGTGATACATAACTCAAAGTAGTGTCTTCCAGACACAGCAGGACTGAAGCACATTTGAACTCCCAGCCACTGCAGCAGCCTGCACTGGTTCAAGAGATGGGGGCCTCAGCACTGAAGTGGGGAAGTGGACATGAGCTCCCACCCCAAACCCAGAATCTCTGCAGCTGATGCCCACTGGCAAAGTGAAAGTAAGTGTGCTACAGCAGGACCTCCCTGAATATATCAACCACACCTCAGAGCAGGCCCTATGCCCAGGACCAGCTGGATAACACAAATGAACTAAGTGGTATTTTTGTAGACTTCTTGTCTCATGTTGCTTTGTAGGACTTTTTTTTTTCTTGTTGGTGTTTTGCTTATGTTTTTGGTTTCCATTTTGTGTTTGTGTGCATTTTTTGATTGTTTTGTTCTCTGTTGGGGACATAAAGTTGAATGAGTAAGGAGCTAGGGAGGATCTGGGAGAGATTAAGGAAGAAGGAATATTTATATTTTATGGTTGTTTTCAATTAAAAAAATTAAAATGACTGAACTTACACAGGTTAATATTTTTACTTTGTTTTTCTAGGTTCCATTTCCTCTGTAGCTGATATGATTTTTTTCCTTAAGATTATAGTTTGTATCACTTAATTTTGAATATGACTTTATAAATACTATCTCTATTTTTCTTTATATGGAATGAAATGCCTTGGAGTTAGAGAGGACTTCCAGAAATTTTTATACATCCTTCCTAGTCTTTGGTTTGTTGGTTAATTTGTTTGTTTTAATAGATTCTTCTTTTATACATCTTGATCACAGTTTCCTCTGTCTGCACTTCTCTCCACTGCCCCCCCTCTGCATTCCCTCTCTCCCTGATTCTCCTTCTGTGCCTCTGCAGAAAGGAGCAGGCCTCTAAGAGACAACAGTCAACACACACACAAAGATAAAATAAGTCAAGGTGAAACCCTGGACAACGCAACCAAATTGAAGGAAAAGAGACGCAAGGAGAGGCAAATGTTATGCCCAGTGCACAAACCCCAAAAGACCAAGAACAAATAGACTCTGCTGTAAATACATGGGGTTTTTGTTTATTAAAAGTTACAAGCTGCAGCTTGGGTCCACAGGCCCCATCGACAAAGTGGCAGACGCCGTGAACCTCATGTTCAGGGTAGTTTGCCTATTTAAATATTCCGTCCTTCCCAGCATGCCCAAAGCAGGGGGCGTTTCCTACCTGGCAAGTAAATGGGGTATATTGAATTGATCGGCTATAGGGAGGTCCCCAAACCTATCAATCAACTAGTATCTCTCCCTAGGGAGATAGGCCAGTTTCCTAGTAACTGTATCTCTAGTGAGTAGGGAAAGAATACAAAAAGGTGAGCTTTTCCCCTCCTCCCCCCATCTAGTTTAGGCCTTAAACTAATATCCATTTATTTTCAATCTTTTGGTCTCTCATCAGAGTCAGAGAAACACCTGCTCCTACTGTTAGGAGCCCACAAAAACATCAAGCTAACAGCGTAGATTAATGTAGAGGCCCTGGTGCAGACCCACACAGACCCCATGCTTGCTGGTGCAGTCTCTGTGAACCTATGTGAGCTCTGCTTAGGTGATTCAGTGGGCCATGTTCTCCTGGTGTCCTTTATCTCCTCTGACTCCTACAATCGCTCTGCCCCCTCTAAGTCCCACAATCTTTCCTCCCTCTCCAACTGCTACAATCTTTCTTCCCCCTCTGACTCCTACAACTCTTCCTTTCCCTCTTCCACTGAGTTCTCTGATCTCTGCAGGGAGGGACCCGATGAAGACCTCCAACTTAGACTCTCTGTACACGCAATGTCTGACTGTGAATCTCTGCACCCACTCCCATCTGCTGCTGGAGGAAGCTTTTCAGGTAATGATTAGACAGGACAAAGAGATCTATGAGTATTATAGAACTGATTTGATTTTTATTATTTACTTATTTTTCTTCTTTCTCCATGAGATCTAAGGCTAGTTATCAATTTGGGATCTTCCTTCTTTTCTTTAAAGTAAATTTTTATCACAGTAAGTTTCCCCTTTACATAGCTTTTGTTGCATCCCAGAACTCACCCAAGAGCAGTTATCACAAGCGATGCTGCTCCCAGTTGACACAAGATGGTGCATAGTTCTTCGACTCTCTTGCTTGTACCACTTTTTTGGTGTTTGTGACAACATAGTTTCCAGCATTGTCTTTGTCTCTCTGGATAGTTTTTCTTGTTTATTCCTGTAAATGGAATTCCTTGGCTTCTTTCTCTTTAATAATCTCTCTTTGGGTTATCCATATCATAACTTTGATGTACCTACTAAAGACATATCATCTATTTACTGATAGAGAGGCATGGTTTCCAATGTATGCAACTAATTTTTGACATATATATATATGCACAGTGAACCAAAATTAGCTTTAGACTCTAGGGGCTTTTTGTTGTTTGTTTTTCTCTTCCTTCCTTTCTGCTTTTTTTCCTCCTCCTCAAACACAGTCTTCCTCTAACACCTCCCAAAATAGTGATGGAATCACTATCTGTGTTGTGTTTTCCAAGATTTTTAGAAACAGGAGGCAAATATAAGATTTAGACCTCAAGAAAGTCATTCTTCCTTCACTTTGGAGAAAGCACAGATTGCCTGGTGGGATAAGTCAACCTTGAGTTGCACTAGTATGGCCTGCTCATGACTCTACAAAGAATTTGTAATTGATTTTATATCTTCCTGGAATACTTGCAAATTTCCATTTACAACAGTCCCTGCCTGTCTCAGTCCTCAGCTCACTTTTCAGTTTCTTAAGAGTGTCCTCTGTAGCAGATTCTTCACAAACTCTTGCTCATCTCAAGACATACAAATGTTTGGTATATATATATATTATATATGCATACAATATATAAATATATAAAGGTATTGAAGGTTGTGTGAAAATGAGAATGAACTGATCACATATCCTTGATTTGAGTAATATTGTAGGCCCCTCCTCCCCACTGGCAGACAAGCTGTTCTATGGAAGAAAAAAAAGCTTACTGTGACTAAAATTGACCCTAGCTTATGATCATTTGAATTGTTCCATTAGGAATTTGCTTTTGTGAAATCAGGCTTGTATTGTGGGAGAAAATGCATTTTAAATTTTACTCTGTATTGATTTTGAGATTAAAACCATGTAAGATACTAACACAGTAAAAAAAAAAATAGAATGACCTCTTTCAACTCTGTTGAGCCAAAGGTGGTTATGATTATATTTGTTATGGTTAGTTGTATAATTCTCTTGACATGTCTATCATCAAAACAGAAAAATCTACCTTCCATCAAAAGAGACTATGTCTACTTTTTCTCAAAGTTTTATAATATAGCAATATAGGCAAAAAAGATTCTTCATAAATATTTGTTGAAAACTTAAATATCAGCAAATGAGTTTGTGAAAAGATGAGGTGCATTACAACTTCTAAGCAAGCTATATGAATCAGTAAAAATGTATGTACTATTTTTCCTATGTTCATAACAACTTACCGAGCAAAAATTCAGATTTAGGATCAAATACAAATTCAATATACTTTCATTTATGCATGTTGTTTACATGGTTCTTAAGATCTGTAGTACATGGTATGACATTTTCAAAATTAAAATGGAGCTAAGGGTATTTTCTATTATTTTGAGCAAATATTGTTATATATATATGATATGTGATACATATATGATATGTATATGATATGATATATATGCTTCTTCTTTCAATGGTCCAGTTTCAAATAACAACTTACTATATAAATTAGTAGCAAATTGATTATGCTTATGACTTTGTGGTTCAAGAACATGAAAAAAGAAGTCATCAATGCTCCCAGTGACCCTCTCTTGGATTAGACCATTTGAATGACCAGATGTGGCTGGTTTGGCTCTAGGAGGGTCTAATATGATGCTTTTTTCCTTCCAAGTGATGTCTGATACGATGGATTGTCTAAGATGTATTCCTCACATAGGTTTGTCAACTAGGGTAGAATGAATGGAACAGGCGCCTCTGTATAAACAGTCTATTTCTCAATACTCAGAGCTCTCTAAATGGTTTTCTTGAATTTCTTAGTAACATGGTTCCTGGAGAAAATGTGTTTTTTATGTGGCAACTGATAGGTTTCAGGATAACTGGGCAGAAGATACATGATTTTTTTCTGACCTGTTTTTATTCAAGACTATCACTTCTGCACATACTAGAAAAATAAGCTACCACAGCCATCCTAGAATCAAGGGATGGGAGGTTAGACCTCACCTTCCAGTGGAATACAAAATTACTTTTGGAGTTTTAATACTTAGTACTTCTTGTATTGCCCAGTATCATTGCTCCATGCACATGTCTATGCCCATGCTGTCATCTCTAGAGACGTCATCCTTAAGATGGCAATCAACCCGCTGCCTTACTCTTCTTAATTTCTCTACATTATATCTATTTATCTGATATACTTGATTTTCTATACATTTTATGCCTCACTCGTTACACGTCAAGATCTAACTGGTTTTTTTCTTCCTTTAAATTTTTTTCTTATACAGTCACACTTACTAGATGATTTCTTCATGAAATAAAAAAATAATAATTCCTAAACCACTCAACAAAGTTGATTAATAAAACTCTGCCACTAGAAAGCATTCCTGGAGTATCTTTAGGTCATTATACAGTTACTGTAGCTGAGACTCTCAAGAATTGAGGATAAACCTTCATCTCTCAAGAGGCTGCCTAGAGCTGACTCAATTTTGGAATTGGTTCTGAACATAGAAATATATGTCTTGATTCTTTACCTGGTTTGTTCAATGGATGTAAGAAGCCTAGTTTTGTGGGAAAAAAGATAGAAACTAATTAAGACAAGCGTAAAAAATAAAATCCAGCATGTCTTTAAAGGAGCACATGTTAAAGGGCTTGATAATGCATGATATCAGCCATAGAAGTGCATTTATATAGCAAGAAAGGCATATGTGACAGGAGTCACCTTTACGTAAGGCACAGCTACAAGAAGCCAGGTGGGTGGTATTTTTACACTGAAACATCTTCTTCATAATATGATTCTGAAATATAATTAGGGTGTTGATATTTATAATGGTTTATAATCACAGCTCATCTTACTGGCAATTGTTACTGCCCTTTGGATAGCTACTTGCTAGTTATTTTGTATAACTTTAGTAGCAAAGAAGTTTGATTAACTTTCATTTAGTATTTACTTCTTTATAAGCAGTTTTTTTGTATTATAAAAACATCTCCAGGAAAGTTATTGGGTCATAATTATTTGAGTCTTATATGTAATCCTGTATTAATATTGGAAAGGCAATATTGTATTCTACCCAGCTAGAAAAATACTTCTACTATTAATCTGTGTGAAATATTTACCTCGCATTGGAACTGACCAGTAAGTATATTGTTTGTATAAATTTTTTGGTAACTCCTGAAGAAAGATACCAAATTGATTATCTATGTTTTATGTTATATTGCAATGGAAGAAAAGTCTGCAAAATAAATATATTGGCTATTAAACTCTAGTGTTATTTACAGTAGTGGTTTGAAATGCTGAAAATCTTAACAGAATAGATATGTCCAAGCCTTCCTATCAAGAATCGAGATAGAATCTAAAAGGTTTTTTACCACAAACCAGTATCTCACAAAGTATACTCATTGTATCACTTGCTTCAGGAGCATCTCATGTGCTCATTCACATCCTAACTCAGATAAAATGAAATCAAAATCTCTTGGGATGAGAATCTCTCTTGCATTTGAATTATGGACAAAATTCTTTTTCTAGAAATTACACATATGGAAAAAACTAAGTTCAGTTATGTACTATGAGCCAATGTGTCTGGAATGGAAAGTTATGTTCAAGAATGAAGAGAAAAAAGGAATGAAAACTGACATTAATGCCCACATTATTTTCTATTTTTTATGAAAATTTTAGACACTGTGACATCGATATGACCTAACAAGAAGTAGGAGTCACAGAGAAAGAACAAGAAGGGATTTGGCCTATGGACCACTGATGTCTGGTAAGACAACAAAAGGCTCCTGGCTGTAGAGCTACAAGATGAAGGATAGTGTCATGGGTGACATATTGAAAGCTTTGACTTTACAGTCACAAAGACTTTAATTTAAGTCCACATTCATTTACTTAAAATATATTTTTACTTTTTAATCTATGCTTCATACTGGAAACAGATCAGTACTTCTTAGATGTAGCCAGCATATCGCCATTCCTGCTTAAACAATCATGTCATTTCTCATAAAGTTGATATCCAAATTATTCTGTTTTGAAAGTCTATGATCTGGTTCTCATGTATTTTTCTAATGTCATCTAAATCTTCTTTCATCTACTGCTAATTCAAACTATTTTTTGTGGTTTTTTTTTTCAATCCTTAAAAAAAAAAAAAAAAAGGCAACGTTTTTTCCTGCCTAGGAACCTACATATGCAATTTCTTGAGTGACTCATTTTCCCCGAATCTGCGTTTACAATGTCAGCTTGAACATTATTTTCTTAGACAAATATTTGCTGATTACACTACTGTTGTACATTTAGACTTCTTGGGATCTTTTTAATTCAGTTCTCATAAAAAAATGTCTATTAAACTGTGTCCTTTTCTGTTTTGCAAATGTTTTCCTTGTCTCTTTGCTCCTTGCTTCATTACCAATAACCCAGCCAGGTCCTCCTTGACTTCTTAGAGTCTTGTAACGTTTTTTAATTGCATTACCCATCTCCCAGTCACTCTCCCAGTCCGCGTTGCCACTAGAACCCACACGTTTGGTTTGAGTGCTGTCTTATCTGTGTCTTGCATATTTATCAGATAAATACAAACAGGAAAGTATGTTATTAGTGCAACCCAGCTTTCCTAAATTATGCCCTAACACAGGTACTTGAAACATATCCATGTTTTTCTTCAGTTGGCTTGGGCCTGTTTCCTCTTTACTATTGGCCTCTTTTTTACATTTTGTACTTTGTAATTTTACTTGCTACTTTGTTTCTTCCTGAAAATTTTGTCTTGCCTAAATCTAACAATCTTAAAGTACATCTTTCTTTCTTGGCTCAAATGTTTCTTTTCCCCATGGCCTTGCCAGATTCTTTTAGTTATAAATGTATCTTTCTTCTTCATTAACTTTGAACACTCTTTTTTACAATATAATAAGTATGGGTAGTTATAGATACATTTAAATACTCAATTAGAGTACAAGTCAGTTTTTTTTTTAAAAACTACATCCTACTTAATAATACACAATACTAAACAAAGTGCCTTGCAGATGCATATTAATTTATCAACATGTTCCATTTAAACTCTAGTAATTCTGTTCATTGTAATTACTTTCTTACATTTTTAAATTAACTTTTAATTTTTTACATTATTTTTATTTGTTTTGTAGCCAGCTGTAGCCTCTTCCCTCATTCCTTCCCAATCTTACCCTCCCTCATTTCCTCCCATGACCCTCTCCAAAGTCCACTGATAGGGGAGGTCCTTCTCCCCTTCCATCTGACCTTAGCTAATCAGGTCTCATCAGGACTGGTTGCAATGTCCTCCTCTGTGGCCTCAGGGGGGTCAAAGGGCCAGCCACTGAGTTCATGTTAGAGACAGTGCCTCTTCCCCTTACTAGGGAACTCAGTTGGATACTGAGCTGCCATGGGCTACATCTGAGCAAGGGTTCTAGGTTATATCCATAAATGGACCTTGGTTGGAGTGTCAGTCTCAGAAAATACCCCTGAGCCCAAATATTTTGTTTCTGTTGCTCTCCTTGTGTTGCTCCTGTACTCTCCAGGTCTTACTAACTACCTCTTCTTTCATATGATTCCCTGCACTCTGAGCATCTGCTTTGATACATTGCTAGGTAGAGTCCTGTCCTGTTTCTTGTTTTCTCCGTTTTCCAATTTCTATCCCATTTGTATTTCTAAGTGAGGATTAATCCTTCTTCCCTGGATCCTTCTTCTTGTTTAGCTTCTTCAGGTGTACAGATTTTAGTAGGTTTATTCTATCATATAGATCCACTTATAAGTGAGTATATACTATGTGTGTCTTTCTGCTTCTGGGATACCTCACTCCCACCATTTGCCTGAAAATTTCATGATTTCCTTGTTTTTGATTGCTGAATAGTATTCCACTGTGTAAATGTACCACAGTTTCTGTATTCATTCCTCAGTTGAGGGGCATCTGGGTTGTTTCCAGCTTCTGGCTATTACAAATAAAACTGCTACAAACATGGTTGAGCAAATGTCCTTATTGTGTACTTGAGCCTATTTTGGGATATATGCCTAGGAGTGGTATAGCTGTATCTTGGGGAAGCACTAATCCTAATTGTCTGAGAAAGCTCCAGATTAATTTCCAAAAGTGGTTGTACAAGTTTACATTCCCACCAGCAATGGAGGAGGGTTCCTCTTTCTCCACATCCTCTCCAGCATGTGTTGTCACTTGAGTTTTTGATCTTAGCCATTCTGATGAGTGTAAGGTGAAATCTCAGGGTCGTTCTGATTTGCATCTCCCTGATGGCTAAGGATGTTGAGCATTTCTTTAAGTGTTTCTTTGCCATTCTATATTCTTCTACAGAGAATTCTCTGTTTAGCTCTGTTCCCCATTTATTAATTGGATTACTTGATTTGTTGTTTTTTTAACTTCTTTAGTTCTTTATATATGCTGGATATTAGCCCTCTGTTAGCTATAGGGTTGGTGAGGATTCTTTCCCAATCTGTGGTCTATGGTTTTGTTCTGATGACAGTGTCTTTTGTTTTACAGAAGTGTTTCAGTTTCATGAGGTCCCATTTATGGATTGTTGATCTTAGAGCCTGTGCTGTTGGTGTTCTGCTCAGGAAATTTCTTACTTTTCAAAGCCCAATCTTATTACCTCAAATTCTACATAGAGTTTGTCAACTATGATCTAGCCACCATGCTGGTTAATAACAAAATTCAGAAGGATAAAATGTATTGATTCTTTAGTAAACATTTTTATTTTAGAAAACAATATAAACAATAAAGTTACAGCCAATATTGTAAATCAGAGCCATTTAAACAAAAGGCATTTTTTCCTTACCCAAAAGATTGTGCTATTGGTATAACATAGTTTAGGAAATGAAAGACAAGAAGTTTGGGTATTTCACTTATTTATTTGCTTAAATAGTTTTGAAATTAAACTATATAGATTCGTGCTAGAGATGGAATATGTGGTGGGAAATTAAAATATAGTCTCTGTTCTCAGAAATCTACAGTGTAACCAGGCATAATCTTTTAACTGCATAATTAAATCAAACACCCTCCCTTGTAAATGCACAAATATGGAAAGGTTTACAAGCTGGGGCCTTTAGGCAATGAGCACATCCGTTCAGAAAGCAGGGCTACAGAGCTGACTTTCATTGCACGCATGAGCTCAGACGGTGCTCCAGGTCCTGGGAAAACAAAGCCAGGGAATTGCCCAGGGAAACTTACGTTGTGTGAATAACCAGAACTGATGAATTCTGGAGTCAGGTAGAGATCCTGCCTCAATAAACAACGTGGGATGCAGAGGGCCAAGAAAGGCTTCTTCCCTGGAAGTGATGATCAGGGGGATAGCATAGAGAGCAGTAGATATCATTGAATAAACTAGCAAACAATTAAGAGGAGATGTTTTCTGTGGGAAGAAACCTCATAGCAACTCTCTGCAAGAGAAAGGATACAGAAGGAAACAGAGCGTCTAGATGGAGCTGCAGAGGACAGTGGAAAAGGCTGGTCTTAAACGTTGTGGCATTTATCCTATGAGAAAAAGGAAAGTTCCTGCATAGTAGGTATGAAGAAGCTGGATTAGATCAAAAACAAAAAGACAAACTAATTTACGCTTAATATCAGGGCACAGGGGTCTTTTATGAGGTTGTTTTTCCAACCAAGGACCATGTATGGATATAACCTAGAATCCCTGCTTGAATGTAGCAAATGGTAGCTCAACATCCAGGTGGGTACACTAGTAAGGGGAACAGGAACTATTTCGGACATGAACTCAATGGCTGGCTCTTTGACACTCCCTTCCCCTGGGGGAGGGGCAGCCTTGCTAGGCCACAGAAGAGGACATTGCAGCCAGTCCTGAAGAGACCTGATAAGCTAGAGTTAGATGGAAGGGGAAGAGGTCCTCCCCTATGGTAGGCTTGGAAAGGGGCAGGGAGGAGAAGAGGGAGGGAAGGAGGGGATAGGGAGGGAATGCGGGTGGGGGCTACAGATGGGATACAAAGTACATAACCTGTGATTAATATAAAATAAAATGTAAAAAAAAAATAAAATAAATGTGTTCTTAATAGTGAAAAAAAAAGAACAAGTATCACAAGGCTTATTATCAGATTTTCTTCATTTATTTATTTATTTATTTATTTATTTATTTATTTATTTATTTAATCTTTTTACAGCCTGATATCCAGGCCTTCCTCCCTCTTCTCCTCCCAGTTCAGCCCTCATGGCCTGCTTCCCCTATTCCCCCATTCCCCTTTTTCTCAGAGAAGGGGAGACCCCACAGGGTACCAACCCATCGTTGTACCTCAAATCACAGAAGGACTAAGTGCATCCTCTCCCACTGGAACCTGGCAAGGCAGCCCAGCTACAGAGAAGGGATCCAGTGGCAGTCAACAGAGTCAGAGACAGCCCCTGCTCCCATTGTTAGGGGACCCACATAAAGAACAAGCTGCATATCTGCTTCATATGTGTAGGGAGTCTAGGTCCACCCCTTGCATGCTCTTTGGTTGCTGAGCCAGTCTCTGAGAGCCATGCATGGGGCCAGGTTAGTTGACACTGTAAGTCTTTTTGTGGTGTCGTGACATCTTCTGCTCCCTTAAGCCTTCCTCCCCTTCCACAGCACTCTCTGAGCTCTGCCTATTGTTTGTCTCCTATTGTTTAGACTCCTAGGATACTGCTCTGTCCCAAAGATGCCCCCACCCACCGATTTCCACTCTCTCTCCCAGTCTCCCCTCCTATGCTTCACTCTCGTTCTTCATACCCTCCACACCCTCTCTCCCATCCAGTTCCCTGTCACCATCTACTTCAGGTGTCTATTTTGTTTCCTGTTTTGAGATTCAGCATCGTCCCTTGGGCCCTCCTTGGCTTTCTTGGATCTGTAGATTGTAGCATGGTTATCCTTTATGGCTAATATCCACTTATAAGTGAGTACATACCATATGTTTCTTTCTGGGTTTGGATTACCTCATTCAGTATGATCTTTTCTAGTTCCATCTCTTTGCCTGCAAATTGCATAATGTCTTTGTTTTTAATGGTTGAGTAGTATTCCATCGTGTGGCTATACCACAGTTTCTTCATTTTTTAAATTTTACTTATTTGTTACAGTTTATTCACATTGTATCCCAGCTGTAGGCCCCTCTCTCATCTCCTCCCAGTTCCACCCACCCTTCTTCTCCCATCTAAGCCCCTTTCCTAGTTCCCTTATACTGGAGGTCCTCCTCCCCTTCTATCTGACCCTAGTCTATCAGGTCCCATCAGTGCTGGCTGCATCATCTTCCTCTGTGGCTTGGCAAGGCTACGCCCTCCAGGGGAAGTGGTAATCAAAGAGCCTGCCACTGAGTTCATGTCAGAGACAGCTCCTGCTCCCATTATTAGGGAACCTACTTGGAAACTGAACAGTTTTTGAAATGTCTCTCTGCAGAAGTTCTAGGTCCTCTCCATGCATGATCCTTGGTTAGAGTATCAGTCTCTGCTGGTCCCCCTGGGCCCAGGTTTTTTTTTTGGCTCTGTGGAGTTTCTGTCCCCTCTAGGTCTTCCTATCTCCCACTTCCTTCAAAAGGTTTCCTGCACTCTGCCCAAAATTTGGCTATGAGTATCAGCATTTCCTTCAATACCCTAATGGGCCTGTTTTCTCTTATTTCCTAAGTCTATCGTGTTTGCTGTTCTGAGTAAGGTTTCAGCCTCTTCCCTAGGGTCTTCCTTGTTGTTTAGCTTCTTTAGGACTATAGATTTAGTATTTTTACCCTATATTATATGGCTAATATCCACATATAAGTGAGTATATACCATATGTGTCTTTCTGCTTCTGGAATATCTCACTCAAGATGATCTTTTCTAGTTCCCACCGTTTGCCTGCAAATTTCATGATTTCCTTGTTTTTAATTGCTGGGTAGTATTCCATTGTGTAAATGTACCACACTTTCTGTATCCATTCCTCTGTTGAGGGGCATCTAGGTTGTTTCCAGATCCTGGGTATTACGAATAAAGCTATGAAGATAGTTGAACAAATGTCCTTGTTGTATGGTTTATTATCTTCCAGATATATGTCTAAGAGTGTTATGGCTGGATCTTGAGGTAGCACTCTTCCTAATATTCTGAGAAAGTGTGAGATTGATTTTCAAAGTGGTTGCTCAAGTTTATATTCCCACCAGCAATGGAGGAGGGTTCCCCTTTCTCCACAACCTTTCCAGCATACATCATCCCTTGGGGTTTTGATCTTAGCCAATCTGATTGGTATGAGGTAGAATCTCAGTGTCATTTTGATTTGCATTTCTTGGATGACTAAGGACACTGAGTATTTCTTTAAGTGTTTCTCTGCCAGTCTATATTCCTCTGTTGAGGACTCTCTGTTTAGCTCTGGACCCCATTTTTAATTGGATTACTTGGTTTGTTGATGTTTAACTTCTTCAGTTCTTTATATATTCTGGATATCAGCCCTCCATCATATAGAGGGTTGGTGAAGATCTTTTCCCAGTCTGTAGGCTGTTGTTTTATTCTGATGACAGTGTCCTTTGCTTTACAGAAGCTTCTCAGTTTCATGAGGTCCCATTTATTGATTGTAGAACTTGTGTTGTCATAGCACAGTTTCCTTATCCATTCTTCTGTTGTGGAACATCTAGGTTGTTTCCTGTTTCTGGTTGTTACAAATAAAGCTATTGGAAGAACCCTGCTGTTTGAGGCTGCAGTCCTCCCAGTCCAGATAGCCATTCTGAGCTCAGTGTTAAGATGCTCTCAGATGGCAAAGCAAATGCTCAAGGCTTGCGTGGTGGGTGATAACTCTTCTGTAGTATCACAGGGGCTTGAATGGTGCTTATGGATGAGAAATGGAATGTTGGCACTGGATTTGAAATGAAAATCAGATAGCAGATTAGTATTTAGTCTGCTTAATAACCATTGATTGCCCAACACTACACCTGGCTTAACATCCTTTTGTCTAACAATTAAAAACTATGAAATGTGTTAATAGAACGCTTGCTTCCATAAACTCCAAAGATAAGAACTTCAATAGCCAACACTGAAAACTTCCAAAACAGTTTGCTCTGTTTATAGTTATTTGGCTATCTAGGTTTTCCACTAAAGTATTTGGGAAATGTCTTGATTTTTGTCTTTCCCTGGTTCTACAACTAGGAAAATTTCAAGAAATCACTTCCACTTTGGAACATGTTATTCAGGACAACTTATGTGCCTGGGTCATCATCTCTCACATTTGATTCAGAATCAATTATTCTTTATTCCTGTTGAAATGAAAGTTATATTTTGCATTGACAACATGAAATTAAGTAACACAAACAATACAATTTTGTTAAGCTTTGACTTTATCGTTGCAGTTGGACAATCATCACTACTACATATGTGACATTTTGGTGACCTTTCTAAGGTCACTAGGAGAGGCAAATGGTATAATTTTCTTCATGCTACAAGTCTAATAATGGGTTTTCTTGTGAAAACAGAGCTTTTGATGTTTTTTGTTTAGATTTAGTGTTTATACCATATTTATGTATGTTGAATTAAAAAATAAGTAAATAGGTCAAATATTTAATCTTCATATAAAGTTATACTTTTGTGTGAAAAATATATAGTTAGTTGCTAGTTAGTTAGTTGGTGAGTTAGTTAGACTATTGTTAGCCTGTTCCTGAGGTGTGAGGTTCTGCAGTGTTCAGAGGAACAGACATTTGGACATTAGTCAATGTTGAGCTTGCTACAACCTCAGTCTCATTCATCTCATACTGTTTTCTTATTAATTTCCGCTTGATTTTGTACATATATATATATACATATATTTACAATATTATAAATGTCACCAAACATATATACATGTGTTACTTGCATATATATATATACATATATATATATATGATACCCCCAACACACACACAATCATCAAGCAGGCACTAAGAGTAGAAAATTATTGTTGCCTTATTCTTCAAATGACAAGTCAAATACATGCCTTCTTGAATTTAAGTTTTTGTTCCTCTGGACCATTAGGTGAGTCCTTCACCCTTATTTTGAGTTCATTGATCCCATATTAAGAAACAGCCTCCATAATTGTGCTGTACTATTGATCTGTGTCATAGAGGTCAAGATGGGTTTACCCAGTGCAAATGGGTGCTGAGAGTTCCCGTGTCATTGATGGGGACATGTTGACCTAGATGCATCTCTTATCTGAGTGCTCTACTGATGGTGTACAGCTGCTTTTGAGTGTTATATATTCAGCAGCAGCTGACAAGACAATTGTTAGCCTATTCCTGAGGTGTGAGGTTCTCAAGTGCTCATAGGAACAGACAATTAGACATTAGTCAATGCTGACCTTGCTAGAGTCTCAGCCCCATTCATCTTATACTCTTGTCTTTTTATTAATTTACCTCTTGACATATAATATAGCAGGGAGGGTTAATTAGAGGACATTGGACTATTTTTCTAAGGGTTTTATTTAAAGAATTTTAATTTACCATAAGTCTCTTCCTTTCCTTCAGTGAATAAGCTTTGAAATTCAAAATTAGAAAAAAAAGACTGCCTTCCCAACTCCCTTTTGATTCTGCTCTCATGTGTCTTCTTTTTCCTCCGAAGAAATTAGAACACAGGGATCTAGGTGTTCAGCCAAAAAGATGAAACAAAAAGTAAAGAAATGGGCAAGGGAGAATTTGTTAATATTTCAGAAGTGCTTTCTATACTTTATTACTTACTGTATTTCTAAATGTTGATCTAAGAGAAATGACATTACCTAGAATGTGTTTCACCATATAAAAAGTAACTTCATAACCTTGAAGAAAAGGTTTGAGAAGTAAAACCTATATAAAAGTGTATAGAAAACACAAAGCAAATAAAATAAAAGGTATCTTGTAATTGTGGGCTTTTAAAATTACATAAAGTAGGACATTTGATATTCTGTAAAGTGCAGTTCTGAATAATATTTACACAGTATTGCCATTTAAAACACCAAGTATAAACATTAATTAACTCAAAGCAGTAATAGAAATGAAGTCATAGAATTAGGGGTGCATAGTGATTTGTGATGGTTTGAATTAGAAATGTCTCCCATAACCATATATATATATATGTATATATTTGAATGCTTGGTCCCCAGTCATTGGCACTGTTTAGGAAGGCTATGAAGCCTGTAGAAGGAGGAACATTGCTGGAGGAAGTACATCACTGGAGCTGGTTTCCTGGTCTCTGTCTCCTTTCTGTGGGGAGATGAAACGTGATGTCTTATTCCTGTGCCTGCTGTCATGCCTTATCCACCATTATGGAATCTATCATTGTCAAACCATAAGCTAAAATAAAACCTCTCTTCTTCAAGTTGTTTTTGATCATGGCATTTTCTCCCATTTTTTCCTTTTATTTTTGAGATTATTGTATAATTACATTATTTCCCCCTTACCTCTCCTGACTCCAAACTCTTCTCTGGCTGTCTTTCAAATTCATGTCCTCTTTTTACATTGATTATTGTTACACTCATCTGTGTATACATATATATTTGTAAATATAAATCGTTCAGTTCATATGTTACTTGTATGTATGTTTTGAAACTGACCTTTGGTATTGGAAGGTCAGTTGGTGTGCCCTTCCATAGCGAAGACTCTTTCTCCCACTCTTAGCATTGCTTAGTTGCCTACAATTCTTTGAGACCTCATGGGATTTCCCTTGTCTACTTTGATATTGTTGTCCTTATTGTGAATGCCAGCTCAAGTCTAGGCAATCATGTTGAAGAGCTCTTATGGGTGTAGCTTCTGAGATTCCTAGGAGACACAATCTCACAGCAAACTTCCCAAGTGTCTGGCTCCTACAATCTTTCCTCTTCTACAAAGTTTCCTGAGCCTTGTAGGAGTATTGTAGATGTGTCCCTTAAGACTGGGCTTTACAATGTTGTACTTTCTTTGGTTGTAGTTTTCTGTAATGGTCTCCTTCTGTTACAATGAGAAGTTTCTTTGATGAGGGATAAGACTTATCCATACCTCACCCCTCAACTTATGTGAGTATATGGACAAATATTTAGAATGGAGTTAGGGATTATGCTAGTTTAATAATCTGGTGGTTGTAGGTTCTCCATCAAGATACATGCTGTTACCAACCCTGCATATTTGGCTAGGTTCCCTGTATCAGGCATGATTTCCCGCTTGTTGAACAGATCTTAGTCTAATTACAGAGATGTTGGTTACCACGAAGGTCTGCATAGCACTACTTCACCTTTGGAGTTATCAGGCCATATTGATCATTGCTGTGGTTCATAGGTGAGTAGCACTGCTGATTGCTTCCTCCTTAGAAAGCATGCATAGTGTCTTCTGGTAACATACATCTGGTCCTTAGGGAGGGGTCATTCAGTTCACTGCCATCTCAGGGAACTCTGGGCACTATATCTGATGTGCATGCTGTCTTCAGCAATTGAGACTTATCTTTTCCCCTCTGGGAGGGGTCAATCAAAAGCAATAACAATAGGCTATATGTTTTAGGAGCATCTTGGACAATCTTGAAGAACAACACAAAAGAGGACTTCTCATGACTGGTATTGATTGATGTTTTTGTTACATGATCTTTGGCTCTTGGAAGGAGCTTTTTCATTCCAGATGAGAAAATTTCATTTAAACTGCATAAGAATATTTATACGCAGATATTACATAGATCACAGATTTCCTACAGATAAATAGATAATATTATGATCCTTTATCATTTGTAGCCTGCTATACCTGTCTCTATAGTTCTGTCAGTTTTTGGGACAACACTATGTTTTTATTACTGTGTAATATATCTTAAGCTATATTGTGAAATGAAAATATATATGTACATACACATATAGAAATATGGATGTATGTATGGATGGATGGATGGAATGGTAAGTCCTCTAACATATTTCTTTCATTCAAAATTATTTCGGTACTCTGGGCTCTTTTGTGGTCAGTATGAATTTGAGGGTAGTTTTTTTCTATTTCTATAAAGAATGAGGAGGGACTTTATGTTGGAATTTCATTGAATCTGTGGGAGATGGGACATCTGACTGGGGAGAGAGTTCTGATATAGTGCAGAAGGGACTTGTGGGGGTGGCATGTGTGGGTGGCCCTAGAGGAATCCTAGAGGATGTTTGTGGTACAGACAGGTATGGACAGACAATGTCAAGACGTTGCTATGTGGCCTGGGCTGCACGTGATGGGTCAGGGAGAGGGTGTGGATATGAAAGTCAGGAAAAATCATTAAGCTGGACAGGGATATGGGGTCTTCGTCATGTTTTCTTATCATAACAGAATAATAACAGAGATTATTTGCTGGTTAATGGGCAAACAAAGAAGGGCTGAACACTGTATGTACCCCAAGTGAACCAGAGGGGGTACTATCTACAATGAAAGACTCAAGAAGCATCAATGACATGTATTTTATTTCCCAGTGTTTAGGTAAATTTAGGAATTACTGAAAGGATGGAATAAAGTCCCAAAAGTCCTTAGAGGGGGTCAGAATCTACGGACTTCTGCGTTTTGTACATTTGCAATTGTTTATAATGTATATATTTCTTATACTAACAGTGTTAATTTCTAATGTAAACTGAAGAACGAGCAAATCTTGAGTTCATAATAGCTTGTAGCCTCTTATTCATTTGCTTTCTTAAAACCCCACAATATGCTTTAAATAGTATTAGCAGTCATATAAAGGGGTAACATAAGTTAAGATCTTTGAAATTCCACTTCTCAGAGAAGGGGTATAAAGACAGGTTAATGTATGATTTCCCCAAAACTTATGTATTTGCAAAACAATGTGATCAAGTGACAACAACTATTTTGTAACTTGTACTTTGTCTTTCAGCTGGACTAGTACATCTTTCTTTGTCAGTGTGTATAGCTTCCCCACATTTTAATTGACTATTTAACATTTTATAGATAGATTTATATCCAATATAGAACATTAAACATTAAATCCCCTGTTTGTTGTCCTCCTGTAATTAGTACAAGTATAAAAAAGAATCAATAACATATTTTTAAATATTTATTTTTATTCATATGTATCTGGGGGAGGGGGATGTGCATGTGAGTGCAGATGCCCATGAAGTCTCAAAGAAATCTTCTGACCCCAGAACCTGCTATAGGTGATTATGAGCTGCCACACATGGGTGTTGGGAATCCAAAACTTATCCTCTGCAAAAATAACTAGAGCTCTTTTTGTGTGTGTCTGTGGTTGTTCTAAATATTTTCTTTTTCTTTCTTTTTTATTTTTATATTAATTGCACTTTATTCACTTTGTATCCCAGCTGTAGCTCCCTCCCTAATCCCTCCCAGTCTCTCCCTCCCTCCTCTCCTGCCAAGCCCCTCTCTAAGCCCACTGATAGGGGAGGTCCTTCTCTCCTTCCATCTGACCCAAGCTTATCAGGTCTCATTAGGACTGGCTGCATTGTCTTCCTCTGTGACCTAGCAAGGCTGTTCCTCTCTCGGGGGTGGTGGGGGAGGAGGGGGGAGGGAGGATGGACAAGAGCCAGACACCAGACACTGAGTTCATGTCAGAGACAGTCCATGCTCCCCTTACTAGGGTACCCATTTGGATACTGAGCAGCCATGGGCTACATCTGAGCAGGGGTTTTATGTTATGTCTATGAATGGTCTTTGGTTGGAGTATCAGTCTCAGAAAAGACCCCTGTGCCCAGATTTTTGGTTCTGTTGCTCTCCTTATGGAGTTCCTGTCCTCTCCAAGTCTTTCTATTTCCCTCTTCTTTCATAAGATTCCCTACACTCTGCCTAAAGTTTGGCTATGAGTGTCAGCATCCGATTTGATACACTGCTAGGTAGAATCTTTCAGAGGCCCTGTCTGGCAGGCTCCATACAATATAGGATAAACCTACAAACATCTGTATACCTCAAGAAGCTAATCAAGAAGGATGACCTGGGGTAAGATGATCAATCCTCACTCAGAAAGACAAATGGGATGGACATCTGAAGAATGGGAAATCAGGAAAGAGAGCAGAAGCAACTAGAGCTCTTAACCACTGAGCTGACTCTTCACTCCCAGAGTATAAATACCTAAAGAGCAAATATTGGCTCAAAAGGGTATGAGAATTCATTTTACAATTTAGCTATGGCTAATTAGTCCACACACATTATAGCTTTAGGTAGTTTTGCTAACATGGAATACATCCACTCAGTAGCCTAAAGTACATTTGCTATTGTTATCAGCAGGTCAATAGAAAATTAAATGTTATGAAAAATTTTTTATGAGGTACTGTAGACTGGAATGTGCCTCCCCAAAATTTGAATGCTGAAACTGTAAACCCAATGTGACTATATCCTTGTGAGGATATTATGATAAAGGTTACATTGGATCATAAGAGTAGGAAATACTCTAATAGGGATGGTGATCTTTATAAAAAAGAGAATGGAACAATAAGCCAAAGAATCCCAGTTTATCTTACCCTTAACTTTTATACACTATGTTTTATGGTTAACTTTTCTGTGTTCCCAAATAGCCTTTCACGTATCAGTGTTGAGTTAGCAGAGGTAATACAAACAACTACCATTATGTTTTAACATTGGCGCAATATTTTCAATAAGGTTATTAAATTCTAAGTGAAGATAAACACACTTTCTCCATGTTTTATTGTGAAGACACAGAAAGAAGTTTCCTACATGCAGGCCAGGAAGAGGCAACACCAGAAACAGACTGGGACAAATCTTAGTCTGAGACACAGAACTACAGAGCCAACAGAAATTTTCCTTATTTAAGCCATTCTGTAGGTGGTATTTGGGCATGATAACTCAAGTCAAGGGATACATATTTTCAGACCACATGGGTTTTCCATAGCAGTGGTTAGAACACATCTGTCAGTGACTCCTTTCCCTATGGAAGTGTGGTCTCCTTTATTGTAATCCCAACTCATTCATTTTTACTATTGAAAAACCCAATTCTATGATATGGTTGAGTTTAAAGGGTTTTTTTTTTGTATTTTTTTCCTGGTTATCTAGCTTAACAAAGAAGTGGAAGCCTGGAAAGATGAGATAATTGGCCAAAGTTCACACATCTCTTTATTAGGGAAGCTGGAGTTAGAATTGAATTTTATCTGAGTCTCACAATCTTTAATTTTGAAAGACTCGTATTTCAGACCTATTTTCAAAGGTAAGAATCAATCTTGCCTAAGGCTCGATCTATATATATGGTTATTTTTCAGGTCAGGAATTTTATCTGACAAAATAGAAGCAGCCCTTTAAAAATCCCTGGGAGATTTGTGCTCCAATGCCCTTTAATAAAGTTCTATAGCATATAAATGGCCAGTTTTGTCTCAGTCTTTTCCTTAAGATTGATCTAACTCTTTTATATGTGATTATTATAGGACTTTGTACCTTCATTCTTTCAAATATCTCATTTCTATGCTAATTAATGTTAGATTTTCCAGTCCTTGTTGAAAATAAGGAACTGAGTAATAAAACATTAGCAGTCTATCTATTTCCTGTGTACCAGTGAAATGGGTTGTTCTTATTAGTCCTAGAAGCACTACATTTGTCCTAAGTATGAACCCTGATATTCAGTGATTTGTGAAGAAGGTATTCCTACCTGGACAGAGAAAATAAAAGGGATTCTGGGGGAAACTCCATTAACATCATCATCACCATCATCAACATCATCAAAATGAGAGATGTTTTTTTGAAAATCAACATTTTCTTTTTTTGAAATTTCATTGTAGCATTTTTTCTCACAATAGAAGAGTTAAATGGATAATGTCAGAGAAATTACTCAAAACCTGTTGTTCGCCTGCCATAGTGTATATTCCATTGCTTGGTGGTTTGAAATACTTCTAAAAATTTGAAAATGAATTAAAGTCATAAGTAATGTGTTAATAATACCATGTAAATTCAATGTTTTTTTTACAGAAACTCCTTATTCACTAATAATAATTCAGTAATTATTATTTGAGAAACTGAAAGGCAACATTCATTCACCAAATGTTTCAAAGATTTCAGTGAACTTTCTACCAAAAGATGACTCATTTTTCCCAATATTCAAAGAAAATCATGTAGCTCTTAACATCAGCTTACAATTCCACAAGGATTCATTTGGTCAAGAGTGAGTACTTGTACTTCTCTTTCAATAAAAGAATGACTCAAACAGAACCTTAAGAATTATTCCCAGTTCCATTATCCATAGAAAAGCTGAATTATCGACTATTGTATTATTTAGAGTGTAATGTCTCCTCCAATCAGAAGAGAACACAGCAGAACCAAAGTGGGGTAATCAGAAAAATTAACTGCAAACCTCTTCACATCAGATCACAGGGGTTAGTGTCCAAAGCACAGATGCCCACACTCACCCTGAGGTTTTATCTGAGCTGCTCAGGATGGAGGCCTGCATGGAAACCCATTATGATAAGAGGATGTGCAGATGACAGCAAGGCAGATGAGGTGTTTTGGCAGCCTCGGTGGCTTTGCAGAGAACAGATACTCTTACAATCTGAAGGCTGGCCCCCTGGATAGATATGCCACTGTCCCAAAAGGCAGGTAGTGCTGGAATCCTGGAAAGAAAACTATCAAAAATGCCTCCAGCTTCATGTGTGTGCTCAGGCAAGAAACCTAATGTTTGCTGCTCCCAATTGCATTTGGGGGGTGGGGAGGTTAGGGTGGAAATAGTTATTCTTTCTCATGAGACTGTCAAGGAGGATGAAATGAGGTAATCCCACATTAGCATTCAGCTCAGTGTCTGGAGCAGTGATGTTCTCAGTGCATGTTATCTGATTGCTCCATGGGTGATGTCATGGATGTGTCTTTTTGGCTTTTAAGCACTTATTGTGGTGTTTTCCTACATAAAACAACAACAACACAACTCAAAAGACAGGATAAACATTGGATGGGCTGAGGAATGACGGTACTAACAGAGCCTTCCTGGGAAATGCAGTGAGGTTGGACTCAGATGCACCGGCATGGTTATGCCTCCCCTGTCATGGGCACAAAGGCTTGCATGTTATGTAACAGGCCTTTCATTACAAGGAAGAAAAGCTGAAACTGGCTGTATCTGGCTGGTGTTGCCATTGTTTAAACTGGAGAAATACACACACGCATATACACATGTGCACAATAAACACAGAAGCAGCAGAGGACTAGTTGAGAGGAAGGGTTCCAACCAGCCAGAGGTGTTATAGAACACTGTGAAAGGTAATAGGGGAGGAGAGCTAATGAGAACAAAGCATGATAATACTTTTGTGACAGTGATGCCTATTATTTTGTATGCTGACTGAAAAAATAATTAAAAATGGAAAATATGAATAGATCTAAAGACTGAAAGAGACAAAGGGAGAAGTGAGGGTGAGTGGGAAGCAACAAGAAAGAGAAGAAGAGGAGGAAAAGGAAAAGAAAAGAAAGAGGGAGACAGAGACACAGAGAGAACAGTAGCAAGGGAGAGGTATGTAACAAAGCCTGCCAATCAGCTTGTGAGGAATCAGAGAAAGGTCCTCTATTCACTGAGCCCGAAGGAACAGACATTATGTAGTCTGGAAGTTTAAAAGCAGAATGTGCAATGTGTGGCCATGATAGAGGGGAAAAGAGCTTGCTGTCTAGTCCTAATTTTTTTGTGGTCATCTGCAGAAATTGCAGGGAAAAAGAGAGAGAGAGAGAGAGAGAAAGAGAGAGAGAGAGAGAGAAAGAGAGAGAGAGACTAAGACAAACCCAGAATCATGAATAGGTGCAGAGGATCTCTCCAGAGCTCTAAATACCTCTTACTTCCATAAATCATTTAGATGACAGTCCTGATTTGTCTGTTTGGAAGATTATTGAAATTCTGCAGCCATTTAAATATAGTTAGTTTTCCAAATAGATCACACTCTCGGAGTATTGTATTATTTTGATGCAAACTTTTATAAGCAGCAATAAAACATTCTTCCATCTAACCATAAAGAATAGGTCTATATAAAAATTTCCTGTTCAAAAAATGGAGATACTATCTTTTAAAACTATATTACAAGTATAATTTCTTCGAGGTCCTTACTTTAAAATATTCTTTTTGGTATTGGATAACCAATTGGTGTGCTCTTCCCTGAAGACTGTTCTCTCTCTCTGTATTCATACAAGTGACATTATGCAGACTGAGCAAGTTATACTTAGAAATGTATATGTATATATATATACATGCAATAGAAATGAATGAAAAAAGAGGTCATGGTTTTAAAGAGAGCAAGGAAGGGTATATGGGAGGATTTGATAGAGAAAAGAAATGGACAGATGTTGCAATTACAACCTCTGATGGAGACAGTAAAGGTTAAAACTGCTATTTTATTCCCTTAAATTTTTATTTTCTACTTTTAATTAGATAAATTCAAGAAGCTTTTTTGAGGAGTACAAAGAATTTTTAAAAGAAACAATAATAACTAAGAAATATAAAAAATAAAAATAAAGATTTGTGCCCAAACACTATATACTTTTCCTATTTTTTCTGACTTAATGTTTAACCAAAGAAAACAATAAACAAACAAAATAAAAAAACAAAACCCAGTATTCTATAAGGTTTGAACTAATGCATAAAAAGTCAAAGAACCAAGAAAAGGTTGTCAAAAGACACATCAAAATGTCTAAGAGAGTCAAGGAAAGCACTCAGGTGAATCACTGTGCACATGGGCTAAGAGATTTACACAGGCAGAACTTGAAATACAGTTGAAAGCTTAAACATTGAAGTGATAAGAAAACACAGCAAAGGCTGTGAAAGCTCTTCAGGGGTCTAATCACAAGCTGGAGTAGATTTCAAGAAACACAACACTGCTTTAGGGAAAGTCAAAAGGAAAATAAAATCCCTTCTCCAAGAAGGAATCAGAGACCAAATGATCTGCATAATAAGCAACAAGAACAAACATAATATGGGAAAATAATTATTTTCTGTTATTCACTATCCAGTGTCTCTAAAACTTATCCTATACTTCATGACAATGTGTAAATGCATAGATCAATTTAAATAATGTGAGCTATAGCTATCCCTGAGAGTACAGCACAACAGCAGAAGCAAGAGAGACTCTACCTCAAAAAAGTGAAAGGCATGTTGGAGAGGCTGTGGAGAAAGAGGAACCCTCCTCCATTGCTGGTGGGAATGCAAACTTGTACAACCACTCTGGAAATCAATTTGGCCCTTTCTTAGACAATTAGGAATAGTGATTCCTCAAGACCCAGCTATAC
>CM053765.1:52754829-52771611 GCA_028658305.1 Pachyuromys duprasi
AAAATCAGATGCCCTCCTGTACACCAAAGACAAAAGGGCCAAGAAGGAAATTAGGGAAACAACACCCTTCACAATAGCCACTAATAACATAAAGTACCTTGGGGTGACTCTAACTAAGCAAATGAAAGACCTATATGAAAAAAACTTGAAATCTCTGAAGAAAGAAATTGAAGAAGATATTAGAAGGTGGAAAGACCTCCCGTGCTCATGGATTGATAGGATTAACATAATGAAAATGACCATATTGCCAAAAGCAATCTACAGATTCAATGCAATTCCCATCAAAATACTTACACAATTCTTCACAGAGCTTGAAAGAAAAACACTCAACTTCATATGGAGAAACAAAAAACCCAGAATCTCCAAAACAATCCTCTACAACAACAGATCATCTGGAGGTATCTCCATCCCTGACCTCAAGCTGTACCACAGAGCAATAGTAATAAAAACTGCATGGTATTGGCATAGAAATAGTGTATCAATGGACCCGAACAGAAGACCCAGAAATGACCCCATATACTTATGGAAACTTGATTTTTGACAAAGAAGCAAAAACCATTCAATGGAAAGAAGACAGCAGCTTCAACAAATGTTGCTGGTCCAACTGGATATCTATAAGCAGAAAAATGAAAAAGATCCATATTTATCACCTTGCACAAAGCTAAAGTCCAAGTGGATCAAAGACCTCAACATAAAACCAGACACACTAAACCGGTTAGAAGAAAAAGTGAGGAAGACCCTAGAACTCATTGGCACAGGAGATTACTTCCTGAATAGAACACCAACAGCACAGGCTCTGAGATCAACAATAAATAAATGGGACCTCATGAAACTGAAAAACTTCTGTAAAGCAAAAGATACTGTCATCAAAACAAAAGGACAGCCTACAGGCTGGGAAAGGATCATTACCAATCCTGCATCTGAAAGGGGGCTAATATCCAATATATATAAAGAACTCAGAAAGTTAAAAAGCAAGAAATCAAGTAATCCAATAGAAAAAATGGGGTATGGAGCTAAAATGAGAACTGACTTAGAGGATTATAGAATGGCAGAAAATCACTTAAAGAAGTGCTCAACGTCCTTAGCCATCAGAGAGATGCAAATCAAAACAACCCTGAGATTTCACCTTATACCCACCAGAATGGCTAAGATCAAAAACTATAGTGACAACACATGCTGGAGAGGTTGTGGAGAAAGAAGAACCCTCCTCAACTGCTTGTGGGAATGCAAACTTGTACAACCACTCTGGAAATCAATTTGGCCCTTTCTTAGACAGTTAGGAATAGTGATTCCTCAAGACACAGCTATACCACTCTTAGGCATATATCCAAAAGATGCTCAAGTACACAACAAGGACATTTGCTCAACTATGTTCGTAGCTGCTTTATTTGTAATAGCCAGAACCTGGAAACAACTCAGATGTCCCTCAGTTGAGGAATGGATACAGAAATTATGGTGCTTTTACACAATGGAATACTACTCAGCAATTAAAAAGGAGGAAATCATGAAATTCGCAGGCAAATGGTGGGACCTGGAAACGATCATCCTAAGAGAGGTATCCCAAAAGCAGAAAGAAACATATGGTATATACTCACTTATATAGACCTATAGGATAGGAAGTTCATTCTGAAATCTCTACACCTAGAGAGGATATACAAGAAGGAGGACCCATGTTGGTATGATCAATGCTCATATAGATGAACAATTGGGATGGACTTTGAATGGAGGAGACAACAAGCAACAGGACAGGAGCATACCAAAGAGGGCCTCTGAAAGAATCAATATAGCAATATAGCAATGCAGATATTAAGACTCATAACCAAGCCTTCGGCAGAGGGTGGGGAATAATAATAAATATAGGGGAAGTTAGTAAGACTTGGGGAGAACAAGAGCTCCACAAAGACCAAATTGAGCAGAGCACAGGGGTCTTTTAAGAGACAGTTTCTCCAACCACGGACCATATATGGATATGGCCTATTACCACCACTCAGATGTGGCCCATGGTAGCTCAGTGTCCAACTGAAGACCCTAGTAAGGGGAACAGGGACTCTTTCTGTCATGAACTCGATGGCTGGCTCTTTGACCCTCCCCCATACACGCCAGGGAGTAACAGCCTGGCTAGATCCCAGGGGAGGACATTTCAGCCAGCCCTGAGGAGACAAGATGAACTGGGGTGGATGTAAGTGGCGGAGGTCCTCCCCCGTAAGTTTACTTGGAGGCGGCGGGGAGGATATGAGGGAGGAATGGGGAAAGTGGGAGGGAATGATGGAGGGGGCTATGCCTGGGATGAAAAGTACCTAACCTGTGATTGATATAAAAATAAATAAATTGCATTTAAAAAAAAAGAAACAATTTGCCCTCTACTGAATGTAACTATGATGTTACATTAACCCATAAAGCAAAAAGGGTATTTTAGAATGATCTTGTTCATGATGTTCATGCCTTCTCCACTGCAAAACCACTCAAATCACACTTAAATTTGTTGTGAATTAAAAAACAATATATGAATGTTTTTATCAGTCCCATTACATGGAAATCTTTAGGAAAATAAAATAAATGAACAAATAAACACCTGGCTACATTGTTTTATATCTTTCACTTTCTGGACATGGCCAGATTACCAAAAGCTGTGCTGCAAATTGTCTTAATTCTTAAGACCAATAAATCTATTTTGTTCACAAAAGAGAGGCTTAGTTTTTTCCTCCTCTAGGGAAGTCATAATCTTGTTCTCTTTCTAACCATATTTAGGGCTGGATGAGACTTAGTGGTAGAGATAAGTATCCAATCTTCTAGAGGTTTATCCAGAATAAATCCTGAATAGCTCTCTAAACTTTTAAGGGATTCCCTGAGAGCTAATCCTTTAAGCTTAGAGTCAAGCAATTATGAGTGATAAAATGGGAATTTGACCCATTCCCCAAAAGTCAAATGCAAAATGCAAAAAAAAAAAATAGTGGTTTTTAGTCAGGATGTCCCATACACTGGGTGTGACTTTGTATGTGTGAATCAGTGTGTGTATGCATGGAAATTATAGGACCCTTAGCCCAAATAGTCTCTCCCCTTCTAGAGCAGTGGTTCTCAACACTGTTCCTAATGCTGCAACACTTTAAATTCAGTTTAAAGTATTATAGTGACTCCCCCAATCATAAAATTATTTTTGTTATTACATCATAGCTATAATTTTGCCACTGCTATGAATCATAACACAAATATGGACATGCAGCATATCTGATATGTGACCCCTGTGAAATGGTCATTCAACCCCCAAAAGGGTCATGACCCACAGGTTGAGAACTGCTAATTTAGAGGCACATGGTAGTTGACCGTCTGTAGCAGAGGTTTGTAAGTTGCTACAGTACTATTTTGGTAAAATAACCAGAAAATAAACTTCTATGTTATTCTAATCATGCCTTGCCCAAACCCTCTTGATTATCCTATAAATCATTTTCTTCTGCTGTCTTACGTCACATGTCATCTACTAACAAATCAGTAATTACTGATTACTGTCTCGGAGTAGATTCTCCACTAAGCATTTCAAACCAATGCTACGAGATCACGGAGCAGCACATCAGTTCTTGGCAGTTTTTTTCTTTATCAATTACACTGCAGGAAAATTAAGTCACCGATTCTTAGTGGAAGATATGATTTAACGTCGTATAATCAGAAAGTCTGATATCTGGTGCTACTGGTGGCTATAACTCTCCCTCACAGGATGCAATGTACTGCCAGTAACTCAGCAGAATTAGACAGAGTGGCAACAAGAGGAAATCAAGATGATTTGTAAAGCAAGAATTTATCACATTTTCAGGGAAAACTGCATAGTATCCAGCAATGGAAGACATTAGAGGGAAAATGAATTTCATTAGCCTCATTTTCTAAGGGCAGTTAGGTTATAAAACCAGTTTGCCTTCTTTGAATCCTTTTCCTTCACTCTCCTCCATTAATCTTCATGTTGTCATGAGTGTGCCAGGATCAAGTTGGAATCTTTATGAGGACAGAAAAAAAAATGAAACTGAAACATATTTGGGAATATTGTTCTGTGTGATGGATTATGTTTGACCTTTCATTTTCTGCCTCTGGGAAATTTCAACAGGCCCAAGTTTCGACTGACCTCATGAACGCAATTTTTGGCTATATGGTTAAAATTTATTTGAATGTATTTCTTCATTCTGAGGGAATAAAGTAAAAGTCTGAGAAGCTCAAATCTTTCAAGAAAAAAATTACTTTCAATCAATTTGGGCAGTTATACACAGCTCTTACATGATAATTTTAATTCTCAGGATGTCTCTTTGCTCATGACATAAACAAAGAAAAGCTGATTGTTTATGTGTGTGTGAATATGCATTCGTGTCTACCCAGGTTTTTGTGTGTATGCATGCCTAAAAAGGGAGAAGGAAAGTGAAAGGAGAAAAGATGGGAAGAGAAAAGGAAATAGGAAAACAAAAGAGTCAAAGGAGGAAAAATATGGATTATATCAAAACAACAAATTCAATACAAATTAGTATGTGGCAATCAAATTTTATGGTAGACTTTGTGAGGTGGGAACAGAGTTATCCTTAAAATAAATGAGCCGAAGTGAGTGAAAATCGACAGTTTTTCTTAATGGGGCAAATACTTACAATTCTGTCCTATAAAAATAGTTGTAGGAATACAGAGGTTTGAGCGATCTTCTTAGTATATATTCTGAAATAATGATGTCAGCAGGAGTAAAATGGTTCTTAGGCTACTTTTGTCCAAGGCCATGTCACTTTATGATTGCTTTCAGATATATCTGAATCCTAGAAATCGTAACATTATCATCAAAAAACCTAAATGAAAAATCCCCAAATCATCAAATCAGTAGGACACATATGTCCTGGCAAAAATATATATTTTCACAAAATGAGTTATAATATATAACTGAAGTTCTTAGCCATCAAACTGAGAACACATTGTCACCTAGGCCAAACCAAATGAAAGATACACACAGCATGACCTGAGACCTTCATGTTTTGGATGACAAGAAGTATTTTACATTTGTTTATGTGAATTTTTAGGCCATTGAAACACCTAAAGGGTATCCATATATCCTTTTAGTTTTAGCTGTTGTTTTTGAAGGTCAAAATGAGATTTTTCAATTTTGTTTTTGCCTACTTTTTATTTTCTAATATTCCACAGTATATGTATGGTTTTGTTGTGATAAAAATATTATTAAAGTAACATCCAAACATCAAGGGCATAAAAAAAAGATAAGAGGACAGTAGATCTCACTCTAAAAAGAAAGAGTTACACAATATACATAAACATGATATAAATAAAGGGATTTTTCAGTTGAAATAGGTATCCATACATCTTAGCAAATGGTAGAATTGTTTTTAATCTAACAAAACAATCAGTAATAGGAAAAAAAACAGTTTAGCATGAGTGGTAGAAGGCAGTTTATCGATACAAAAATGAGTAAATGTTATTAATTACAGATACAGAATGCAAATATATCATCATTATAAAGAAAAAATGACAGTATACTTTCTGAAAAACAAAACTAGGAAATAATCAGAAGATAGAACACAGTGTTTGCTCAGGAATGGAGGTACTGTCTATGGAAACCCACAATAGAAACACAATTAATACAATGAGCCATAACAACAGGGCTTCTTATCAAGTCTGTAGCTAAGGAATAAAGTACTATTTAATAAGATCCAAAGCTTTTGGCTGTCTGGAAGACAAGTTCCAGTGACGTGCATTTGACAAATGGTACTTGCTGCAAGCGTACAAAAAAACAATCTCTTTTTGGTCAAAAATCAATAGTTGACCCATCAATTTATAAAACAAGCTTTAATTTTTATTTACATAAACATTATTTTAATAAGAAAGTACATATAATGTGTTATGTAGCCTTAACATTTGGTACTACTAACTCATAAAGAAGTTTAAAATAATTATTTGGTAGACATAATTTTACACTTAATAAAGGCTAAAGTTTACATACTGAAAAAACAACAACAGATTTTCTCATCAGTGTTATACAAGAACCAGTCAATTCCATTAAAAAGTATATGTTTAGAGAAAAGAGGTTGGCAAAATCATTTACATATGATATGATTATGTGATGGTGCATACACAAGGTAAGGCCAGGGAACCAATCCATAAAATTTAAGGAAAAGAGGGGAACAGGGAAGGGGAGGTGGAGAGCCACAAAATAACACAAACAGCTAATTACTTCAAAATTATTATTTTAACATTTTAATTGTTTTCCCATGTTTTAGTAAAATATTCCTATAATTGTTTCCTAGCACCAAGGTCTGTGAGCACACATAACCAATCAGAAGTGCTAGGAACACAAGTTCAGGCATTGTTCTTAACCCTGTGTAAAACGTGGAATACTAGAAATGCATGCTTTCTCCTTAGTTAAGCTTGCCCAGTTGTAACATATTGGTATCCTATGTATTAATCCTGAAACACTTGGTGTGACATTAAAAGAACATTATGAAGATGGCAAATATAAATTTTACATGTAACTGAAAAAAATGCACGAGAATGTGTTGTTCAGGAATTTCTGTAGCAGAACAGAAGTAGAGGAGATTACAGAACAGAGGTAAGTATTTATGTCCAGACTATCAGAGTCCACAGGGCCGTCAGAGTCTAGGATATATGCAAATAGATAAATACTAATAGAAACAGAACTTAATGTTTGCAAAGGTTGGGGTATGGAGAGACTATTCAATGAATCTTAATGATACAGCCAGTTAGATATTTTAATTAACCCTTCTCATTTAATTAACCCTTTCCATGCCCTTCATTCTCAAGTTGTGAGCCTCTTTTTCTCTTTTTCTTTATTCTTGTTATAGGTGTACCTCTATATGTATGAGTTTATGCACAAATACACATAAATACACACACACATATGTGTCCACTTTTGTTGCTGGTGTGTGTATGGTATCAGGACTGACCACTTTGTACTGAAAAACCAAAAGGAGTCATGTCCCTGAGAAAAAGCTAAGTTTTCTGTGCCCAGCAGTCATTAGCTGTCTGTAGTTCTTAGTCTATGTGTGGACCCCCACAAAATGTTGATATTGATATTGCCATTGTTCTGGCCTCGTTTTTGTAAACATTTCTAGAAGGGACTGTTTTGGAGCATGCTTCCTCGTATGTTGGCTTTTTTTTTTTATTTTTCCACCTCTTCTTCCGTGACGTTCCCTGGGATATAGATACAAGAGTTGTGACATAGATGTATCCAGGATAGCTGGGCTTCCCCTGATCCATTCATCTCTGTGTTATGTCCAGTTCTCACTTTCTGCAGTGGTCTCAGTTTGCTGTGAAAAGAGGCTTCTTTGGTTGGGGTTTGTAGCTACACTTATGTGTGGGCATAAAGATAAGATTTAGAATATAGGAAGAAATTTACTGATCTAGCAAAGTAGTAGTAGTTTTGTTTGTTTGTTTGTTTTGGTTTTTGTTTCTTTGTTTGTTTTTTATTTCTTCCCCCCAATTTATGAGCTCACTGGTCCTGGAAAGCCAGGGAGGTGTTCAGTACTGGTATTATTTCCTTCCTGTTGAGGAGGCCTTAAGTTCGGTGAGATACCCATTGGTAAGGATGTGTTTAAAGCACATGCATCCAAAAGCCCATGTTTATAGAAGTTGTGTGGTATTTTCAACAACAGCAACAAATCCAAACCTATCATTTGGATGCAGTCCCTCAGGGAAGTTCATGTTGTTCAAGTCATTTTCAATGATATTTCCTGAAACCTGACAATTAAAAATAAGGCAACCACCTGTGCATATCAAGTCAGGGAGATAATGTCAAGGGGTATAGTGTTTACAGGCGACTGTGGATCCTTATTACGCCCTCATCTGCTTTGCAGGTACTTCTAGAGATCCCTTTCTTTAGTCACTGAGTTTATTTTGTTACAATTAGAATTAAGTTCAACTGAGCCCTGAAGTATCTGATTAGCTACTACCCCAGAACACTTCAAATTCAGAGTTTTACTTAAAATGGAGGTGGGGAACTGTATTCACTTATTGCCAGGGCTTCTTTAAGTAAATTTTAGAGGGCAGAAAGTAATTTACATGAATTTATGAATATGGTTGAGTACTACACAGATTCCCTTGAAAACTGCAGACACTGCAGACACTGGAGTAGACATGGCACTTCATATTGAGACAAGAAAGGAGCATGCTGAGCTTGCAGTGGACAAAATGCTTTTACAATTGGCTTTAGAAGGAAGTCTACTTGGCTGAGTCGATGGTTCCATGGAGATAGCATTTGCCTTGCAAACGTGAAGACCTGTGTTGAGGTGCACAGAGCTCGGGTGGGTGCACAGTAATTCCAGTGACTATGAGGGCAGAGAGGGCGATCAGATCTCTGGAAGCTCTCCAGCCAGGCAGCCTCTGATGAAGTTCCAGGTCAGTGGGAGTCCTTTCGTCAATCAAGAAGTAGAAGGATCCTGAGGACCAACATTTGAGGTTTGTACTCTAATAGCCACACACATACCGTGAACACACATGAACCCACACACGTGAACACATACACATTGACATGCGTGTGCACACGTGCAAGTGCACGCACGCACACGCATGTCCACATACACAGAGCTGTTCAATTCAGAAAACAGAACAAAATCTAAGAGGTGTGGGATAGTTAAGGACCCCAGAACATATGGTTATTCAGATCTATCCCACAGAAGGATGACCTGCTGAAATAACAATTTTCACATTGAATTTAAGCTCTAGATTACCTATTCCTGCCTGACCTTGCGGGCCATAAAAATGTCATTTACTGTGAACTTACTCATGAATTCCTCCCCTTGCCACCAATTTACAAAGCCTCAACTCTTCCTTATTACAGCAAGCTTATTAACTCCTCTGATCCTCAAGTTTTGCATCTGTAAAATGTGGTAACTACACAAACTACGGAGTTATCCAAACTTAGAGAGACATTGCCTGCAATTGGTTTTAGCACCGTCATTTGGACTACTTAAATGATATCGATACTAACACTATGTTGTAAACTCTGCTTAGTCAGAATCACGTGCAGACAAGTGACCATGCTATCTTACTCTCAGGATATACGTCAGCTTTTTTGTGCTGTTTGGCTGAGGACATTTTGAAGCTTGAAATACAAAATAACATAATGCCAGTAAGTGTGAGTGGCTCTTTCTGTGTTATAGGTGTGGAGCTTTTCTATAAAGCTACCTGCTCTTCATGTAACCTTATGGTGGGGAAACGGTTTCCAAATTTTCACTCATCATTACTGAAAAAGGAACCAAAGCGATAAAAGGGGGAGGGGGAAGAAAGAGGGAGTGAGAAAGGAAGAAAGGAAGGAAGAAAATTCTCTGAATCATAGTAGAAACACACATGTAGCCATTTTTCACTCCAAGGGAGAAAATTCGAGCTTTGTAGCACAGAACTGTTTGTTATTGTTAAATGAGAACTATGTGAAGTACTGTCTTTTTAATACCATTTTGCATCCCTTGGGTTATTTTCAGATGTAATGAATCTCTCTCTCCCTCTCTTTTCCCCTCTCTACTTTTCTGACTCTCACACTCTCACCCCTCTCTCTTAGCCCCCATGAATTTGATCATCTCATTATTGAAAGGCATTGTCCTTTGATCAGATTGAAGGAAAATATTAACATTTTTATTGAAATCCAAAGTAATTCGCTTACCCTGTGAATTTTGCAGTGTTGGAAATGACAGGAGAGGCTCTCTCACCTAGTGCAGTCATTTCAAAGGCTTTATTACAGTCAAGAGGAAAAGGTCTAGGTTAAAATGAACTTAACAGATTTGCTGAAGGGCATGTTTCAACACAACAGAAAGTGTTTCCTTTTCTAACATATTCTGCTGTTGAACTCTGTGATCTCCCTTCACAGGACTGCCTGTCATAAGGGGCTCAATATGCTCTCAGCTGCAAACTCTAGATGTAAACACTTGATGCCTTAGAGCCACAGTTCATGAAAGCCAACCCATTCTAGACACAATGCCGAAAGTAAAGGCTAATACTTAACTTATTTCAGTTGGATGTTTTACTGAGCCTAAAAATGAACAGGCAAATCACATGCTAAGTGAAAACTGAATGGCCAAATCACAGGAAACTTCTTGAAGTGAACTGATGGTCTGCCTAGAAAACTCCTGAAATCTGTGTTATTGGATTCAATTAAATAGTGACAACAGCAAAGGGGCTCTCAATAATTGCTAATTGAAGAGGTGTTGGACCTTTTGAAAATGGCCTTTGTCTGCTAGGAGACCCCTGCATTTTAGATCTGTCTTCAGGGAACCGCTGTTAACCATCAGCTCAAACATCTTAATATTCTCCCATCTCAATAGCCTCTTCAATCTAGTGAGAAGAGAATTTAATGAGTAATCAAGAGACCTGAGTTCTAATACTCCCAGCTACTTATTTGGCTTTGAACTTTACCTCTTCTGAAATTGAAGGTCAGTGGAGGTGGAATTGGTATAAAGTGCTGAACTGATAGCTAAGTACTTGGGTAGATAATCAGCGAGTGTCTGATGCTGTTTGTGGTCCAGAAGAATTTATTAGAAAGAACGCTGGAAGGACCATCATCTTTTCCACTCTTTTCTCATCTCTCCAATGTTCCTGTAGATAATTATATGCATTTGTTATGACAGTTAAACATCACTGTCAACTTGATGGGATTTAGAGTCACTTAATAGATACACCACTGGACATAACTGTGAAAGTTGTTCTAGAAAGACTTAACTAAGGAGACAAGACCCACAATGAATGTGCTTCACTCTGCTGTGTGCTGAGATACCAAATTGAAAGGGGGACAAAAGGAGAAAAGTTATCAAAGGAAGTGTTTTCTTTGCATCTCTGCTGCCTGAAGACAGATGCAGAGTGACCAGTTGTCTAAGCTCCTGCTGACACAGCTACCTCACCCCTTACCACCCTGCTATGCCTCATCTGACTGACTATACCTCCAAACTGGGAGCCAAAATAAATTCTTCCTCCATAAGTTGTCTTTTGTTTTGTTTTGTTTTGTTTTGTTGTGTGTGTGTGAAGTATTTGGTGACAGCAATGACACACTAAGTAATAATGCATCAGTTTTTGTCTTTGATGTGATGTGATAAAAAATAAGACTGAACAATGTCTCTTAAATTTAGGGTCTAAAACTCTATTGGTAATGAGTGCATATTTAATGCTTCCATACAGAGCCAAAAAAAATCTAGGCAAAGGGGTCTTTTCTGAGACTGACATTCCAACCAAGGACCATGCATGGAGATAACCTGGAACCCCTGCACAGTTATAGCCCATGGCAGCTCAATCTGCAAATAGGTTTCCTAGGAAGGGGTACAGTGGTTGTCTCTGACATAGACTCAGTGGCTGGCTCCCTGAGGGGGAGCAAGCCCCAGAGGAAGACAATGCAGACAGTCCTGATGAGATCTGATAGGCTAGGGTCACATGGAAGATGAGGAGGACCTCCCTTATCAGTGGACTTGGGGAGGGGTGTGGGAGGAAATGAGGGAGGAAGGAGGGATTGGAAGGGACTGAGGGAGGGGGCTTCAGCTGGGATACAAAGTGAATAAACTGTAATTAATAAAATAAATACATTTTAAAAAGAATATCTGGGACACAGGAAAGAGGAAATTGGACTTTTCCTGAGGTGGGTCTCTAGGCATAGAGGTGCTGGAATCACTGTTAGAGTCACCCTCTAACCTGACAGGAATGAGACTGAACGACACAAACGGCTCTCACACAGAAGCTGCAGGCCTGGAAACCAGGTGAGATCCTCAATAGTCTCCCAGAAAATACACACCCTGGAGAGCCTATGTCTCCTCATTCGGAAGTTTATTTATGAACAGAGCTGTGATACAATCCCTCGTGGTAAACTCGCTGTGGTGGTGTGTGCCTATAACCTCAAGAATCAGCAGCCTACAGCAGAAGGATCTCAAGGGGCAGGCTTAACTGCCATCTGAGCTGCATACCGTGTTCAAGGGAGGCCTGGTCTGTATTACAAGAGGCGTTCTCAAAAACAAACAAACAAACCCAAACATAAATCTTCATATGCAACAAACTGAATTTTATGGGAGTCCTTTCTCCCACCATATATCTGCCACCTCTACCCTTTTGAATTCTTACAGGGGAAAAAAATGTAAAAATCATCTCCATTTTATTAATTTTTCCAAATACAATGTTATTAGACTCTAGTGATTTGATTTCCAAAAACATTGCTGACTTCATAACCACCTCTCCTCAGCTCCTCATTAGTTTCAATTTTTGTCATCACTTTAATAATTCTTGGTTCTTTTTTTGTCATTAAATTCAAGCTGCTATTCTTTATGAACCCCACTATCAGGTTTTAAAGAACTGGAATTAAAATAAAAGCTTCCAGGTAGCCTTCAAATGCCACTAAAGATTATATGAATTCACATTTCAGAGATACAAAAATGTTAGTCACAACCATACTGTAGCCTTCAGGTCCCTCACTATGATCTCTGTGTCCTTTTGCACCTTCTTCCTGTCTTTTTCGCATTGAGCCTAAGACTGTTCTATGCATGATACAATCACGATGCTGAAGGTACTTCAATTTATTCTGCATATGTTCATAGTAAAATAAAAAATTAGCACAACAAAGACCTGCTGCTGCTTCCAGATCATCACATTCTTATCTTCTTCCAGGCTCCAATCCTGAATAAGCTATTTTTAATTTTTGAAAGAAAAATAATCTCTTTAAATTAAAACTTTGTGCATTCTAAAATGATGCTTCTAACCCCTACTCACCCTTCGGGTCTCAGGTATCTGAAATTGTTATTTCCTGTAGAATAGTCTCCTGACCTCCAGCCAGGCCTGTATATTTCCTCTGGGTTGCCAAAGCACCCTGATCTTAACACACACCTCACTCTGAGAATTCCCACTTTATCTGCTGTGTCTCCTGCACTCAAAAAATCCTTGACATCCAGAATTATTTCTTATATCCTGAATATCCAAGTGCTGTCTATGGTGGCTGACAGCTAAATATTTGTCTAAAACAAACAATATATCAGGGAACCAATGGAGGCTCACAAGTCAAACAATTACATGGCATTTTCCTTTAAAGGCCTTAAGATTTCCTAGCTATCTGCTAGCTCTGGTGGCAGATCACTATTACTGACTTCACAGCAATAAATTACATACATTTCAAATTACAACTATGTGCCCAACTAGAATTAGATAATGCTTTGTCTTGAGGAGATCAGCTTCAAATTATAATACAAACCTAATATTCTAGGTAGCAAGTCTGAAATCAGATAACTAGATGAAAATCAATACAGAATGGATCTAAAAATAGCTAACTGTGTGGTAAAATGTGAACATTATTGGTGTTCACAAGAGAGAACACTGAAAATTGCAGGAGTAATAGAAGGATTATTGACATTAAATGTAAGCAATGACTTAAGAGCAAGATAGATAGTATACTATTCACGTTTAAAAGGAAGTACCTACCTATAGGCCACTGAAAGGGGGCACGTTTAACATTTTGTCCAACTTGCACTATCTTTGTGCATTTAAAATAAAACTCCTTATAAAGGCATTTGTATCATAAGCTTTGAAAAAAGCATTGACCTGGATAATTTGAGATCCATCTTAAGCTCTAATTAAGCTCATTTTTCTCTTTAAATTTCACACTATCATTGCATCCTGCTGCAGTTGTTGTTAATCTGCTCAGGAAAAGTGTATATACAGAAATCCTGGTGAGGTGTAAGGATAATTGCTGTGAAAGTAGAAAATGTCAGCAGCACAATAGAAATACACATGATACCAGCATTCCCCTGTGTGGGCCAATGTTTGCAACCCATCAATTTCTCTGACAAGTCACAGTGACCTGTGCTTGAAGAGAAGTCACTCTGTACCATTTAAACAAAATGACAGGCATGTCCCTGGCGATGAAACGTTTGGATGGTCAATCACAGGTTTAAGGGGACAGCCTTCAGGACTAATTGAAATTGCAGTTGCTCCCAAAGACCTGTTGAAGGGCGCTGCCATTTGTGCCTTCTCTACTTCTGGGAACAGCTCTATTCTAATAGCAGTGAGTTCAACTAATGATAAGAAATTCTGTTTTCATATTACTTTGTCAAGCTCACCACCCTTTGGATAATAGTAACATGGAAGTCAAAATTGGAAGATGGCCAACCATTGACCTTGAACCTGAAACAGAACAGAAGTCACACAGAGAAACATTGAATAAGAAACTGCAGGTCATATAATTAAAAAAGGTGTGGGGTGCGGGCTTCTGCCTGTTTTCTTTCAAAATTAAAATCACATCCCCGTGAATCTATTTTTCTTTGCTGTCTCTCATTTCTTCAAGTACCATTTTTAACAGAAATTTCACCTCCATGGTGCTAGACCATGAACTTGAATTATTAGCCTCTATGGATCCTTCAAAAGTCTAAGTTTCTTTTTCTTTTTCTTTTTTTTAACCTCTCCATAATGTGTTGTCATTTGAGTTTTTGATCTTAGCCATTCTGATGGGTGTAAGGTGAAAATCTCAGGGTCATTTTGATTTGCATCTCTCTGATGGCTAAGGATGTTGAGCATCTCTTTAAGAGTTTCTCTACAGACAACTCTCTGTTTAGCGCTGTATCCCATTTTTTAAAATTTATTCACTTAATTTAATGTTTTGTTTGTTTTTGATTTTTTTTATTAATTACACTTTATTCACTTTGTATCCCCCCCATAAACCCCTCTCTCCTCCCCATGGCAGCTCAGTATCCAAGTGGGTTCCATAATAATGGGAACAGGGACTGCCTCTGACATGAACTGATTGGCCTGCTCTTTGATCACCTCACCCTGATGGGGGAGCAGCCTTACTAGGCCACAGAGGAAGACAATGCAACTACTCCTGATGAGAGCTGATAGACTAGGAAGGAGAGGAAGACCTCCCCTATCAGTGGACTTGGGGAGGGGCATGTGTGGAGAAAAGTCTTAGTTTCATACATCACTTTTCTACCTCATTCTATCTAGACCTCAATCCTATAATAGCATCTAGGTGATCTACTGATTAGCAGGTTCCACCTTTATCCTGACAGCATATTTTCACAGCACATTGTGTTTCAGAGTCCATCACTCTGATCATCTTTTGAAACAAACTGCTTGAGAGATCATTTTGCTTTTGGTTTTCATGTCAAACAAATCTGTTGGCGACAAATCACTCTCAACTTCTGTTTGTTGAAGCATGCTGCTGCTTTTCTTTTACCCATAAAAGCTCTATTCACTAGACATATTAGACTAAACAAAGTTTACTTAAAAAATATAAAGATTCCACTTTAGTATCCTGTGGGTTACATTACCTCTTTGATGGGGAATCTATAGCAGTGCATTGTTATTCTATACATATTTTGTGATTTGTTCTTTATTTTTGTTTTCTTTTTATCCCAGCTTCTCAACAATTGGACTTTGATGTGCCTTAGCTCAGTTTTCTTCGTGTTTATCCTCAGAATTCAGTGAGCTGATTGTATTTGTCTACTAAAAAAATCATTGTGTTTATAGATTCAAATATTTAATATAATGGACAATATATTATTTTGTCATCACCAATTAGTTTCCCTGTCGTTTTAGCCTACTTTAATACCATCTGGAATATTTTTTATCCCTGACTTTATTTTTCAATTCCATTCTTTCCACTTGGTAATTTTACTCAATCCCTCATTATGTTCTTGATTTCCTTCTGATGCTTAAGTCTCTTTGAAGATCTTAGTTTTCAAATTCTATATTTCTAGTAATTCTCTCTGTATATAGCAACTGACTTTTTCCCTCCTAATGAGTTGTGATTTCTTGCTTTTTTATATCTGTAATTTTTAAATCATATATAAGACACTCTAATTTTATGTTTCTGATTGCCTGGTTGTTTCCTTTCTTACTTTAACTGCTCATCATTTTTCTATCAGGTAATTAAGTTATTTGCAAATGACCTTGCTCTTTCTGAAGTTTGTGAGACCAAGTACTACAGCATGATTCTCCTTGAGTCTCTCTTGAGTATCTGGGGAGAACTTTGCTGTGGTTGGTTGGAATGTAGATATCTCCCAGGTTGGGATGAGCTATGGGAATTTCTTCAGCTGACATCTTTTTTTTTATTTTTTATTTTTAATCACAGGTTAGGTACTTTGCATCCCGAGCGTAGCCCTCTCCCTCATTCCCTCCCACCTTCCCCAACCCTCCCTCATCTCCTCCCTGCCCCCTCTAAGTCCACCAACAGGGGAGGACCTCCTCCCCTTCCATCCAAACCCAGCTCATCCTGTCTCCTCAGGGCTGGCTGCAATGTCCTCCACTGGGATGTAGCCAGTCTGTCACTCCCCGGCATGTATGGGGGAGGGTCAAAGAGTCAGCCATCAAGTTCAAGACTGAAACAGTCCCTGTTTCCCTCACTAGGGTCTTTAGTCCTACACCGAGCTATCCTGGGTCCCCATCTGTGCGGGGGTTCCAGGACACATCCACACGTGGTCCTTGGTTGTAGAAACCGTCTCATACAAGACCCCTGTGCCCTGCTTTTAGTTTAGTCATTGTGGAGCTCTTGTTCTCTCCAAGTTTCACCAACCTCCTCCATTTCTATCATCACTCCTTGCCCTCTGCCAAAGGCTTGATCACGAGTCTTAATATCTGCTCTGATACATCGCTACGTTGACCCCCCCCAGAGGTCCTCCTTGGCATACTCCTGTCCTGTTGCTTGTTTTCTCCTCCACTCAATGTCCATCCCATTTGTTCATCCAAACAAGCATTGATCATACCCACCTGGGTCCTCCTTCCTGTATATCCTCCCTAGGAGTGTAGATTTCAGCATGACCTTCCTAACCTATAGGTCTATATAAGTGAGTACAT
>CM053765.1:52772111-52797687 GCA_028658305.1 Pachyuromys duprasi
ACCAGCAATGGAGGAGGGTTCCTCTTTCTCCACAACCTCTCCAGCATGCGTTGTCACTAGAGTTTTTGATCTTAGCCATTCTGGTGGGTGTAAGGTGAAATCTCAGAGTCGTTTTGATTCTCAGCTGACATCTTTATTCACTCCATAGCTCTTCTTCTCTTCTCCCTTTTCCTCTTAATCCTAATGTTCTTTCCTTCCTCCCTTTCTTCTTCTTTTATGGCATACTAATTAGCAACAAAAACAGAAGGATCATTATACAAACTTGTAAACTTTCTTTTGAAATTTATCCATTCAAAATTTAGCACAACAACCTTCCTCAACATTTTCTTTTTAACTCACAAAAACCTTTTCTGCATATGATTCCCCCCCCCCACACACACAAACACACAAAGAATGCCTGGGTTCATTTCCTCCTCTGTGAATCACAGTTCCATCTGTCTGTCGTTCATTGTTTGAAAATATTTTCATGCATTTCTTTCAGTTTTCTAATTATTTGGAAAATAGGTAATCAAGTAGAAAAGCATTGACTTTCTACTTTTGGCAATTGAAATTTTTGTAATTAGCAAGTTAGCTGTTCTAAGGCAAGATTCCACAATGACAATATAAAACCCACATGTTACTAAGTTCAATTTACCTTCTCAAAGCCATCTAATACATTGTGCACTTACTACGCAGTTTGAATGTGGTTTAAAAATTGAACATATTTTACAATGCTCTATTTTATGGAAACTGCTGTATTTTAACTGGCCTGACAGAAATGAAGATATTCCAAAGAGAGACACTTGCATCTCTCAATCTATCAAACTGTTGAAGCAATAGATCCCAAAGACATGGGATTCTCCCTCATGAATTCTTCATGGTGGAAAGGAAAAAAAGGCATGAGCCAGATGTATAACTTTTCTTGAAGATTTCATGGAGTTGTAATAGCTTGCCAGACCACCTTACTGAAGCCCATACAATAACTGATGAGTGATGGATGGGACCACATTTTGTCAGGACTGCAGAGATGTGCATATCCTTGGCCCTTTGTTTAAACTTTAATCTCATTTTGAGACCCCTGCAGAAAGACTTGGGGAATCCCCTGGATCTCTTTGTACCTCTTCCAATGTGGCCACATTGAATCGGTCTTTTTCTGTTTCCTACCATTAATTTGGCTCCTTTAATTGATTTCTTGATGAGAAGTGGGTGATCATGATTTGAGGCACAGGCTATGAGCCCCAATTTCAATAGCAGTGTTTTGTAAACATTTATCACCAGCCCTTTACTTCCTCTAGCTTCTTCTGCCATTGAGGAGAAGGTTTTTTAATGCCACTCTCAAGGACTCCTTGGCTTTTTAATAGATGGAACTTTCTAAAAAAGTAGTCTCCAGAAATCGTTCCACTAGTTATTTTCACCTGGCTCACACATCTTAAATTGGAGAAGAAAGCGCTGAGCTGATTTGTTGGATGGCTGCTATGAATTAGTACTGCCATTCAGGTGAGTTATTAAATCCTGTGTGCAAAAGATAAAGGATGAAACCTTAAGAGATGTCAACTACATCTGAACTCCAGTTAGTGTATACTCATATATATTTCTTTACTATATGCACCTCTCCTAATAATTCCTGCCTCTGGACCCCAGATTCACACACACAAGTCTCTTCCAACATTTTGAAGCAGTATTATTTCTGGCTAAGGTGACTCTGGTGATTTCTGCAGCATTGACAATAGCAGACAAACTCTGAGATTCTTAAAACTCTGTCAGGTAGTTGAATGACTCATTAACTATTGTGTCAAAATTCTGCACTGTTGCAAATAGGGTATTGATCTTGTACAAGGAGTTATACTCAAGAATTACATAGATTTCTTGCCTTTTAAAACCTAGTTAAGCACCCTTATCTTCTCAGAAAACTAAATAGTAAAGAAATTGAATACAAAATTTAAAACCTTTAAGGCCATCAAAATGGCTTAGCCTTAGGTCTTGATTTTAAAGCCATGCATGCCTGGTGACATGAGTTCAGTTTCTAGAATTCATGGTGGAAAGATAAAACCAAAAATAAATAAATGTGATTTGCCATGTGACACAATGAAAGACAAAATATATGATCATTTTAATACGTGAAGAAAAGTACTTGATGAAATACATATTTCCTTGATTAAAAACATCATTGGGGCTGGCAAGGTTGGGTAATGTATAAGCCCTGCAAGCACAAAGAACTGAGATCAGACTCTCAGGACCCACATAACAAAGCTGAGCATGTTGCCCATGCTTTCAATCCCAGTGCTGGGCAGGGCAATAAAAAGAGCCCTGGTGTTGGCACCATGATCATCTAGTCTAGCCAAACTGGTGAGCTTCAGGTTCGGTGATATTCTTGTTCAAAACTTTTCATGGTAAGTCATAGAGGAAAGCATCCAAACTGCAGTCAAACTGGATCTCTGGTTTATGTACACTCGTGCAGAGACTACACACATTTAAAAGCTCTGAAGAAAAATAAAACTATGTATAAACAAATATAACTAACCAAAACATGGGGCACATCGAACAATCTACAGCCATGTTATACTCTGTACTAAGATGGTAAAGGCTTTCCCTGTTAGATCAGGAATAAGACAGACATGTCTGCTCTTACCATGGCACTTTGACATAGCACTGGAAGGCCACGCCAGAGCAATTACATGAGACAAAAAGAGTCCTAATGACAAAATGAAAATAGAATTCTTTTCTGGTTACATGATCTTACACAGAGATTATATAGAGAAAATATTCCACTAAAATTGTAATAGTAGATAAATATGGTAAGTTTGCTCTTCAGTAAGTAGCACTCTATATACTGACAAAAACTCTCTGAAAAGGAAACAAAAAATGATTCCATTTATATTAGCAATAAAACAAAATAAATGTTTAGTTGTAAATTTAACCAGGAAAGTCAAAGCTCTATATTCTAAAACCCTGAAAACATTGAAGATGACACAAATAAATGGAAAAATAAACCTGTCTTTATGGATTATAAACAAATGATACTATTAAAATACACTTGGGGAAATGATCTATATACATTTCATGCAACTTGTACCAAAATTTAAATTGCATTTTTATAAAAATTGAAAAAGTATAATTTATGTAGAATCATAGATGATCTTAAATAGCTAAAACAAAAGTTAAACCTGTAGCATCATATCACTGTATTCAAAATAGATTACAAATGTACAGTTATCAAAACATCTTAGGACAAGGCTAAAGCATGAAGACAGATGCCTTAGCAAATCCAAAAAGGAAACAAGAAATAAAATCACACATATATAGTAGGTTGATTTTTGAAAAGTATTCAAAAAAAATGAGAGAGGAAGTCACTTCAATAATGATGCTAAGAAAACTGGGTATCTACAGACAGAAGTGGGGAAATGGCTCTTTATCTCAGCCTTTATAGTAGAATAACTAAGAATTGGTAAAAAAAAATTAGACATAAACCTGAAACTACAAAATGAAAAGGAAAATAAACATTGGTGCAAAATTTCCTGACATTGTTCTGGGAAGAGATTTCTTGGATACTAATTCACAAACACAGATCATAAAGGAAAAAATTAGTTGAGTATATTTTCATCTAATGGAAAGCCTTTGGAAAAACAAAGAAAAAATAATAGAGACAACCCATAAGTTGGGGCATAATGGTTATAATCTATATGTTAAGTAAGGGACTTATAACAAAATATACAAGAAGCTCATGCTACTCAATAATAAGAAAACAGCTATTTTAAAACAAGTGGAAGAAAACATGTAAACACCCAGCAGATACATGGATAAAGCACTTCATATCACTAATCCAATAAATACAAATTAAATCCACAATGAATTATACCACCCATTATAATGGCCACTATCAAAATGTTAAAAGATGAATTATGAGAGGGTGTGGGATAGATAGAACTTTTGTGCTACCTGTTGACAGCTCTGTGTACTGCTATGTCCATTGTGGAAAACTGTATGGTTTTACCTAAAAACTAAAATTTTCATTAACTGTAGTCCAACACTTCTACTACAAGGTATACCGAAATCTCTGAACTGATGTATCAACATCTCCACACTTACTGAAACATTATGCACAGCAACTGAGATATGAAAACAAAAAGTCTCCATCAGAAGATAAGTGGATTTTTAAAATATGCCATATACACAAGACAGAATCTTGTCATTTGCAGCACCCAGATGAAACTAGAGAGCATAATTTTAAGTGGCATAAGTGGAGCATAGAGAGACAGAGATCACATGACCACACAAATTTATTGAATTTATGAAAGTTGAACTCTTCAAGGTAGATAATAGGATGGTAGTTACCACAGACTAACATAAGGAAATAAGTGTATAATCAAGTGATAGTGCTAAATGGGTACACATTTGTAGTCATATAGGAGATGCAAATTCAAGTGCTAAATCATATGAATGGTTACTATTTTTAAAAATTAATAAACTGCTCATTTCAGAAGTCAGAGGAAGTGTTCCTAAAGTTTTCACCAAAAATTAATAAATATTAGACATCTGTTAATTAGCTTGATACAATCATTACAAAGTACAAATGTAGATCAAAATAGTATGTGTCATAAATATATACACATTTTTAATTAAGAAAAAAACAAAACTTTATAAAAATATTCAGCAGCTTCGAAGGTAGCAAGTAAGACACATTTTGGTTAGGTATTATTTAACCACATTCTAAAAAGAATCTTCCTTTTTTGTTGTCATTTTCAAGACAAAGTGTCTTTTCAACTTCATTATTTTCTGAAATTATAAAATTTCTGGACCAGGGGACATAGGTCTTGATTTTAAAGCCCAGTGCATCCATTAGATAGCTGTGGTCTTAGGTAAAGATTTTAACTACATGTAGCTTCAATATCTGCACTATGAAATGAAAGCATGTTCTCCATGATTACTGAGTTCCCTTCAGGGATGAAATTCAGTGACAGTCATTCTGTCACAATTCACCACTGTAAATCAAGCTACACATAGAATTTTTTTAAAAGACTCAAACTCCAGTTGAAAAATAACTCAATTCATTATGTCTGCAGGAGTTCTGTTCTATCTCCATGCAATGAGAAATGAAAGCAACCAGAGGTGTGCAGAGGAACAATTTAGCATCATGCTGCATTTAATTAGAGGAGAGCCAAAACTAACCCACATCTGTAAAAGCCACAACTGAAAAGTGGTTGGGGATATTCAGTCCATAGTTGTTCCCACAGGGTGTCCCTAGTGACCATTGTTCATCTCACAACTGTATTAATTGGTTTTTGGCTGCAGGCAACACTAGTAAATTCAACTATCCAAAGCAAAAAGGGAACATTTTAGGATGACATGGGGTCTTTCAGAATTGGCTGAGATGGGTGGATAAAAACACAGAGAAGTTTGGAGACAGCTCAGCAGAAGCAGGATTTCTGCACTACCGTAGAACAAGTCTGGTCACGAAACTCCTCTGTGTCTACGGGGATGCCAGATGTTCTTTCCAACAGTCCCAGAACAAGTGGGGCCCATCGCTGACTAAGTCAAGATCTTAGACTACAGGAAAAGCAAGAGTCTAAAGTCGAAAACACACATGATTGCTAAATTGTACGCACTGGAAAAGTTCCACACAACAGAAATGCATGCCTGGAGGGAAAAAGGAAGTGGTGTGAGGAAGAAGAAAAGGGACCTGGAGGGAGGAGGGAAAGACAGGGGAGATAATATTCTGTCTAAAACCTTAATATAAGAAAGTAAATTGTATGTCAATATTTTTGTTTAATGCATTAGGTGGGAAGTGATCATCACAGGGCTCGGAGCAATATAAATATTTTAACATGACCTTGAATTTTGTTTTTTTAATTATGTAGGTAGTACATGAGTAAATTCATTCAGTAAAACTTCATGTATTATTTAAATACTATAATAAAATCTCAAAATACTCTTTTGCATTCCAAATCTTGATCTAATTTCCAAAAGTAACATCACTTTTTGAATTTGTTCCCTTCATAAAGGCTTATAAATGAAGGTATGTGTATATTCATACATTTATATAAAGAATCATAATATTATATATTTTTTGTCTTTCATGGGGAAATACATATTAAAGTTAGTTTTAATGTAGGTAATTCACATAGTTTTACCTCATTGTTTTTAGTTTTTGTATAGAAATCCATTATTTAAACACACACACATATGTGCATGCAAGTGCATGCACACACACAATTTAATGGCCAGGATGGGATGGTTTACTGGGTAAAGGCATGTTCTGCAGAGACTGAAAATCTGACTTCAGTCTCCATGATGGATGAATAGTACAGATCCCCTCAAACTGCCCTTTGGTCTTCACACATACGCTGTGGCATGCACGTGATATTAACTGGAACTACCAGGGATAAAGGCATGCTGGGAGGTTGCTGTCCACCAGCCAGGAAGGACTGTCACCAAAGGGACAGCAGCAACATGTCTTCCTCAAGGTTGCTGGGCCCAGAGCATTGCAAGGGCTTTGACAGATGACAAACTGTGTAACTAAGAAACACCCAAAATGTTATTTTTGCTTTTTCCTTTCACACACACTCAAGCCACCACCATCACCACATGCATGCATGAACACACACACACTCTTAAGTGTTATTTTAAAAATGCTTCTTTTACTATTTCTATAAAGATAGGTATTTTAATTGATTTGAAAATCTTATTACAATTTGAGCAAAACAATAATCTATTGTTTTAAATCACTTGCACTAAATGTACGTAGTGTGTGTCCTCCCTAAGATGTGCAGGAAACATGGTGAGCTGGCATCACCTCAGGACAGGTATGTACAATGGCATCAATGGGTATATCTTTCTTGGTAGGTCACTACTGTGACATATAGGATCAGCAGCTGGGTTGGATTATTGATGACTTTTCTTCCCCCAGAATCTCATGTAATAAGCATTTTGAACACCAATCATCATGGAGGAGACTTCTAGACTAGTCCTAGAATTTTTCTTTGTAACCTATATCCAAAGTGTGTGTTGCCTTCATCAATAAGGTTTTTAAGACATGAAAATATCTTCTTTATCAAAATATCTAAACTAGAAGATACAAAATGGCTAAATAAATTTGACAAAAAATATCTGGCTGATTTGTTCATGCAAAAATCCACATCACCAGCAAAGACAGCACACAGACTGAACGTAGAACGATGGACAATGATTTGGCAACAAACTGAAATTTTAAAGTAAGCAGGAATAAGCACATTTATATCTGATGTGCAGACCTCAATTCAAAATTAGAGGAGTTTTTTTAATGTCATTATAAGGGATAAAGGCATCAATAAGATGTAATAATCTATGTATATCACTAAATGTTAGTAGACTCAGTTTCATAAAATAAACACTATTATAAATAAAACTGTAAATAAAAAATTTAGGATTATAAATTAAAACCTTAGAGATAAGCCTCATCAACATATTACAACATCTGGGCATGAGAATTTTGGGTCTTAAATACAAAGTAGAAAAAAAAGTATAACTATATCAAACAAAATGTTAAATATAAAAAATAAATATAAAATATAAAAATATATAGATATAAAACATTCAGAAAAATCCAGGGCACTATGAAAAGAACAAAGCTTCAAGTAATGGGGGTAGAAGGAGAAGAAATACAAATCAAAGGCACAGGAAATATTTTTGAGAAAGTCATAGATGAAAATTTCCCCAATCTAAGTAAAGAGGTACTAATCAAGGTACCAGGACATACAGAACGCCAAATAGATAAGAGCAGAAAAGAAATTATCATGGCACATAATAATCAAAATGATAAATGTACAAAATGAAGATTTTATATTAAAAGCTGCAAAGGAAAAAAGACCAATTCACCTACAAATGCAGACATATTTGAATAACATCTGATTTTTAATAAAGATTTTAAAAGTTAGAAGAGACTGGAAATATGTCCTACAGACTCAGAGACAACAAAGATGCAACCCAGGACAACTATATCCAGCAAAACTATCAATCAGAATCAATAAAGAAATAAAAATATTCCATGATAAAATTAAAGTAGTATATATTTAACAACCCAGCTCTACAGAAGGTACTAGAAGGAAAACTTCAGTCTGAAGATGTTAACCACACTCAAGGAAATATAAGGAATAAATCATTCCACAACAGTAAAGCAGAAGAGCAGAGGAACAAACAAACAAAAACCACACATACCACCACAACAAAATTGTTGGGGTTGATCTAGTGCCATGTATTCTAAATGCTGTTTACTGTCCCCCAAAACCCAGCTGTCACCCAGATGAACACATTCTCACATACACACTGGTTTTTGTTATGTAAATCTTGCTCTACCTAATTTAAGGTTGATTGGTTAACAAAGTTGTTGAAGCCTGTGAAGGGGCAGAAGACAGCTAGGTGAAGCTTAGATTTCAGGGCAGGGCATGGGGTCTGAGAGGGACCACGAAGCCAAGAGGAAGAGAGGGAGGAAGGCAGAGATGTAGCAGGAGGAAAGTCATCATGAGGCATGTGGCCCTAAGGGTTGGCCTGATTGAACAGAAACAGTGGGTAGTTGTAAAATAGCAAAATAGCTTAGAGGGTTTATACCTGCCCAATTACTGTGCTCTAAAACTTTTATAAATTCAACAGGTCTCTGTCTGTCACGATTATTTGGAAACTAGCAGGGGTAGAGAGGCCCTCTGGAGTCTATTATATAATTCCACAACACAAAATAGCAGCAATCAATAAACATCGCTTATTGGTAGCTCTATATATTAGTGGTCTCAATTCACCACAAAAAGAAAAAGACAAAATTAACAGAGTGTATTAGAAGACAGAATCTGTCTTTCTTCTTTGTCAGTCAAGAATAGACTTCACCTCTGGTAAAGGATGGGAAAAAAAATTCAAAGTAGATAGACCTAAGAAGCAAGCCAGAACAGTCCTTTTAATATATGACAAAATAGACTTCAAACCATAACGAATCAGAAAAGATAGGGGAGAAAATTCACCATATACTCATCAAAGGAAAAAATTTACCAAAAAGGTATCACAATTATAGATATTTATGTACCAAACACGTCACCAATGTTCATAAAAGAAGCATTACTAAAGATAAAATCTCATATTGTTCTTTACAGGACGATAATGGATGACTCCTACCAGTAGACTAGCAATCCAGGCAAAAACTAAACAGAGAAATGCTAGATGTAATAACATCATAAATCAGAGGGACCTAGTAAACATCTGCAAATTATTACATGCAAATACTAAAGAACACACTTTCTTCTCAGCAGCTGATGGAACTTTCTCCAAAATTGACCACATACTGGGACAAAAAACAAGTCTCAACAGAGATAAGAAAGTTAAATGATACTGTATTTTATCTGATCACCAAGGATTAAAGCCTGATATCAACAACAGAAAGCATACAAACTTATGGTAATTGAAGCATTCACTACTGAATGAAAGATGGTTCAAGACAGAAGTCAGAAGAAAATTTAGAAATAAATGAAATAAAACACAATATACCCAAACTTATGGGACACAATGAAGGCAGTTCTAAGAGACAAGTTCATAGCACTAAATGGCTACATTTAAAAAAAAATGGAGATGTATCATATCAGTAGCTTACTGACCACATGAAATCTCTAAAAAACAAGAAGAAATAATAATAATCAAAAAGAATACACAGCATGAAACAATCAAACTAGGGATAAAATAGAAACAAACAAAACAAAGAATGAAATGAAGAGTTGGTTCTTTGAAAATTAACAGGATTGACAGATCCTTAGCCAAATTAAGTAAAAGAAAGAGAAAAGAAACCAAACTAATAGAATTAAAGATGAAAAGGAGGCATTGCAACCAATACCAAAGAAATTCAGAGAATCAGGAAGGCATACTTTAAAAATCTCTTTTCCATCAAACTTGAAAACCTTAAAGAAATGCATGAATTTCTTGGTGTATGATTCCCACCAAACTTAAATCAGAATCAAACAGGCAATTTAAATAGGTCCATAATCCCTAATGAAATAGAAGTAATGCTTAAAAATCTCCCAACAATACTTTTTAAAAAATCACAACAGCCTAGGGACTCACCGTAGAATTCTACCAAACCATCAAAGAACTGACTTCAATATTCTCAAATTATTCCACAAAATAGAGACCAGAAGAAAATTTTCTAATTAGTTTTATGAAGCCACTATAACCCTGATACTGAAACCACATTAAGACACACCAAAACAAAATTATAGACCAATATCCCTCATGCACATAGATACAAAAATTCTCAATAAAATACTTGTAAACTGAATACAAGAACACACCAAAAAGATCATTTACTATGTTAAAAAAATAAACATAAATAAATCAATAGCTGTAATCAACTATTTGAATAGACTGAAAACCCCAAACTGTATGCTTACCTCATTATGTGCAAAAAAGACCCTTGACAAAACCCAACACCCTTCATGACAAGAATCCTGAAGACACAAGGACTAGAAGGGACATACCTTAACACAGAAAGGGCAATTACCACAAGCTCATAGACAGCATCAACTTAAACAGAGAAACTCAAAGCATTTTCACTAAAATCAGAAAAAAACATGGATGCCCATTCTTTCCATTCTTACACAGCATAGTACTTGGATTCTTAGTTATAGCAATAAAACAACTAATGTAGATCAAACAGATACAAATAGGAAGGAAGAAGTCAAAGTATCTTTATTTACAGGTGATATAACTTTATACATAAACAACCTAAAGTGTTCACCAGGAAACTTTAACAATGGATAAATACTTAAAGAAAAGTATCAAGATACAAAATCAACAAACAAATTTAAAAAAAAAAGAATTTGACAAGAATTGAGGACTTCCAATCAAACTATTCAAATGACAAAACATTCAAATTAAAAAAATACATGAAAGGAAAGCCAATCATGGAAGCGCATGTGTGTAATTTAAGCACTTGGAAGGAAAACGCAAAGGATCAACAATTCAAATTTAGCTTGGGATGAATGATACTCAGAGATGGGGGTGGGAGAATACAATGAAAATCAAGGGGATCGATGAGAATATGCACAAAATTTACTTTTCAAAACTGAACGTTCTAGAAACAGTGGATATAGCATACAATTTTTAGAGGCATGAAAAGTGTACATCCTGCTAAAAAGAAACCATGAGAGTACATATTCAATCTAAACACAGCTATTGCAATGACATTGAATCAGTACATCTCACAAAAACAAACAAAATTCTACTCTATCTGTAAAGAGCTGGCATTCCTAAGTTAATCCATAGAATAAGCAAGCAAGAAAGAAATGCTACTACACTCATTATGTGAAGCCATTATTTCCCTAAGACCAATGCTAAATAAGGTGGAAACAATATAACAGAAAACTATAGAACAATTTCCTTGATGAACATTGACACAATAATTTTGAATAAAATAGAAAATAAATTAGACAATACTTTTAAATGAGTACATGTGGTCAAGTCACTCCAAGGATACAAGGATAATTTAGTATGTGCAAATCAGTGGGGAGATATGATCACCTCCATAGAAGAGCAAGCATATTGACAAAACTAAGCATCCTGTGAAGAAACTAAAGATAGTTGGAAAACACTTCATGCTAAAAGCCATGTATAATAAATATGCTGTCAACATTATACTGGCAAATAAAAACTAAAAGCATCGGAAATTGAAAGTGAAAATGCATGCTGCTCTCTCCACTTCTGTTCACTGTACTTCCTGAATCTGTAGGCAATAACAGTAAGTCAGGAAAAAGAAAGAAATGTTACACCAATAAGAATGAAAAAATTCAAATTATCCCTTGTAATGATGACTCCAGCAGAAAACTCATATTACCGCTGATAAACATTTTCAGCAAAATAGCATCATAAGAAACCAACATAAAAACCCAGCAATTCTCTATTAGACAATAACGAATATTTTGAAAAAAAAGCCTCAAGAACAATCCATCCATAGCAGCTTCAAAATATGAATAAATTAAATACTAAGGAATAAACTTAACTGAAGTAACAGTAATGCTTTATAACACAAGCTACAAAACAGTTAAGAAAAAAAAAACAACCTAAAAGGCATATTAAAAAGTAGAAGTGCCTCCATGTACATGGATCAACAGTGTTAATATTGTGAAAGTGGCTGTGTTAGTTACTTTTGATTGCCATGACAAAACACCATGACCAAGGCAACATATAAAGAAAAAAAAATGTAAAGTGGGCTTACAGTTTCAAAGGGCGAACCCGTGATCTGCACGGTGAGAGCATGGCAGCAAGCAGGCACGGCACCGGAACAGGGGCTGGAGCTGGCATCCTGATCCACAGCCCCAGGAAAGAACAAGAAGGGGAAGAAGGGAAAGGGAAAGGGAGGAAGAGAGGGACATAGGGAGGGTGAGGTAACTGGGACATGTGACGCATGTCCTCCAATAAGCCCACACCTCCTAATCCTTCCCAAATAGTTCTACCAACTGGGTATCAAGCACTCACACAAATGAGCCTGTGTTGGCCATTCTCACTCAAACCTCCACAACAGTTTGAAACACCTGAGACATGTTCAATATCCTTAGTTAGTCAGTAAAGATGAAACAAAACCACACTGATAATCTACCTTGCTTAAAAACAATCCATAGCATACCATAAAAAATTTTAATGACATTTGTAAAAGAAATACAAACATCAATCCTAAAATTCACATGGAGGTGCAAAAGACCCTAAATAACCAACGAAATCCTGGAAGACCATTTATATGTGTAAAACAGTGCCTGAGTTCAAACTCACCGTAAAGACACTGTCACAAAAACACACGTGGTACTGGCTCAAAAGCACATAGATCAATGGAATAGAGCAGAATACCCAGAGGGCTCTAACTTTTCCATTCTAGAAGTTGCACTGAAAGCATACCTTGGAGAAAAGACAGTCTCTTTAAGAAATAGTGCTTGGGGAAACAACAGCAGTTGTGAAAGATGGAAACTAGATTCCTATTTCTCATTCTGCAGAGAGGCATGATAGATAGATAGATAGATAGATAGATAGATAGATAGATAGATAGATAGATAGATAGATAGATAGAACCTGTCCAAAATTGGTAAGACCTTAAGGTAAGATTTCATTTGAAATTTGAAACTACAAAAAAAAAAAAACCCAAACAAACAAACAGAGAAAACACCTTAAAGAATAGGTATGGTCGATAATCAGGACTTTAAGTGGTTTAGAAAAATGCTTCCAAGAAGGTACAAATGGAATTGTATGAAATTAATGCACTTGCACACAGCAAAAGAAACAATTTTCATAGTAAAAAGACAGTCTAAAAAGCAGGAGAAAATTGTTGGCAGCTATTTATACAGAAAGGGATTACTATCTGGAATACAGAAAGAACTAAAAGTAAAAAAGCACAAAAATTCTAAAAAAACTAAAAGTAAAAATAACAAAAATTCAACCAATAAGTGGGTAAATGAATTAAACAGCCAGTATTCAAAGCAAGAACATTTGCTCAATAAACACATGGCAAATGTTCAACATCCTTAGCCATCCAGGAAATGCAAAACAAAACCACATGGAGATTCCATCTCACCTCAGTGAGAATAGCTCTGATGAAGAAAATAAACAACAAATGTCCATGAACATGACAAGGAAAGGACACCTCGTACACTGTTACTGAAAATGCAAATTAGTTCAGCCACTGTGGAAATCAGCTCCTGAAAAAACTAAAAACAGAAATACCATATGATGGAGAAATGGTAGTTGCTAGTACAGTAGCTATCTCATTAAAATGTCACTATGCACAAAATCCTAATCCAAACTGGTTTTATTTGTTAATCATCTCTATTTCTTTTCTTCAAAATTATTTGCCACTTGCTACATAGATGATGAGAACTTTATACTAATATAGTAAGCCAGACACACAAAGACAAATATTGTAAGACTTCACCTTACCTAACTGAAATCCAAATATTGTGCCAATGAAGGAGAAAGTGAAATAGTGGTTGCCAGGGACTAAGGTGAGTGCAGTGTAGATTTAATAAGAAGTTTTAATCTGTACTAAATGATGTATAAATTGAGGGCCAGGGCTCAGTAGTTAAGAGCACAACCTGCTTTTCCATAGGACCCAAGTTCAATTCCTAATTCCCACATGTGACTCATAGCCTGATTCCACTTGCCCTCCCTGGCCTCCAAGACACCTGCACATACATGGTACACACACATTCATGCTAAAAAGTACTCAAAGACAAAAAAATACAAATAAATTATAAATTTCAAAAAGATGTGTAAGTGCTATAGATCTAACATAAAGGGATCATATTTAATATTACTGTATTATGTATTTAATTTGCCAAGTGAATGTATCTTAATTATTGTCACCACACATGAACAAAAATCTATGCAAGGTGATGGATGTGTTAATTTACTTGATTGTAGTAATCACAATATACACGTATATTAAATCATCACACGCCATTTATTTTAAACATATATAACTACAATTTGTCAATTGTAGCTGAAAATATAGATTAAAAACTAGTTCTGAGGGTTGTTGTTGGTTTTTTTTTTTTTAGTTTTTATTGATTCTTTGTGAGTTTCACATCATGCACCCCAGTTCTACTCATCTCTCTATACTCTCAGACCTGACCTTTGCCCTTACTGCCTCCACCCCAAAATAAAACATGCACACACAAAGGACAACAGCAACAACAAATCAATGCATAGAAAACATCTCATTGTGGAAGCTGTAGTATGTTGCAGTGTGTCCCATCGTATATCCACTTGCCCATGCATCTTCACTTACAAATATTCATTGCAGTGAGTTTTTGGTCTGGTCAAGATAGCTGGCTTCTGTGACACCATCAATATTGGATCCTTATCAGGACTTCTCCAGGTTAGTCGACTGTTGTCTTTTGTCATGGAGACCCAGCAGCTTTGGATCAGAGGACTGGCCCTTTCATGACTCTCAATCATTGGTGGATGACACAGATTTTGGGGTGGGCCAACTGGGAGCTCTTGGTCTGGGCCTGGGTGGTAGCTGAGCTGGTCAGCCTGCCCGCTATCCCGTATCTACACCACCAAGGTGAGCTCTCTCTAGCACTGCTTGAACAAGGCTGCCCAATGCTACCAGTGACTTGTGGCAGGCTCGGCTCTCCAGCTTTCATGCCCTCAGGACCTGCTCACCAGAATCCACTCCTCCAGAACAGTCTCCATTGTGTGGGGCCCAAGTGCTGCAGCCTGGGAGGGGCTGGGTCAGCTCACACCCTCAGGGATGGCTCACGTGTGCCTTCGCCATTAGAGTCAGCTCCACAGTGTGGCCCAGGTGAGGTACAGGATCGGCTCTCCTAAGTGCTACATCCGGTGACCAGTGATGGGGTAGGAATAGCTGTTCCACTCTCATGCCCTCAAGGGCAGACGGCAGATGGCAACACCCATGCCACTTCACGGCAGACAAGTGGTGGGGCCAACTCTCCCATGCTCTCACCCTTAGGACAAGCTCACCAGTGCCCCCTCCACCAGGGCCAGCTCTACTGTGCTGCTCAGAGGGGGCCAGCTCTACTGTGCTGCTCAGGTAATGTACAGGGCTTGCTCTCCTGATGCTACAGCCAGAGAGGGACAGGGCCAGCACATCCACTGCATGACCCCAGGGCCAGCTCTCCTGACTGCTTCATATGGTGAGGGACAAGGAGGCAGAAGGCAAACATTAAAAAAAAAATCTATGTGTTGTGATGAATGTGTTAATTTACTTGATTGTAGTAATTAAACATACACATACTAAATAATCACACATCATATATCTTAAATATATGTAATTATGATTTGTCAATTGTAGCTGAATTCATATAGATAAAAACTGGTTTTGAGTTTCTTAAAGACAGAAAGTAGGTTTATCCTATTCAAAAGCCTTTGGCTGTGGATAATGGACAAGAATTTGATGGCTTTGAGGTTTCTTTGGGATGTCGTAGAAGCATTATGGAATTACATATGAATGATGCTTGTACAACATTGTGCCTAAGTACTACTATAAAACTTGTGGTGCTATGGCTGACATTAAAGTAAATTTAAAAACTGTAGAAGTTTCACCACAATGCAATTAAAAAAAAAAAAAACAACTAAATCAGATGAAACCCAAACACTTCCCTTGTAGGCAACCCTAACCCTGAACCTGACATTGTGCTAGGAAGTTTTTATGGAATACATGACACTGTAAGTTCTGAATGCCTGAATTTCATCATGCAATCCAATTTTACCAGCCTTCCTGACAGAGGCTGTACCTCTAACCCAGAGGTTCTTTTGCTATGACTTTTCTCTTGTACATGCCAGTATTGTCTGGTACCTTTCTTCTATCCCAGGGACAGTGCACTGACAACCTGGAACAATACGACATTAAACAAGATACCCAATCATAAAAATAAGTCTTCACTGGCTTAGAAAATCCAGGGCTAAAAATGAATACTTTCTGTAATTTCTTTTCCTAATTAAACCCAGGACTAAACAAGTGCACATATTATTTGGGTTATTTGTTTTCATCAGAGGAAATCCTGGTTGAAAGAAAGCATTTGTCCTTCCACTCTTGGGTTCTAAAAGCTAAATAGAAGAGCTCGAATCAAAACAAGCCATGTTCTATCCACACTGAAACCTGAGAAAGAGGATTACTTATGATCCTTTTGTGTATCACATGTATGAAAATAGAGTTATATAGAAACACTGGATGGTGCTATGAAACATGTCTTAGTGTTATTATTACCTGAGAAATGGTACTATCAAGTATCTCTGGTCAACTGCTGACATCTGTTCCTCCTTGCTGCCCTTGCCAAAGCTGTACTGGCAAGACATTAAAAAAAAAAAAAACATATCCCAGCAGGGTACTTTGGAGTCACATCCTCTCTTCACTGAAACACAATCTTTTGGATCATTTTGAAAGTTCTAATAAAAGAGAAAGGGGTGGAGTTAGAGAAAACCAACTGACGTGGTTAAAAAGATAAATGCTTTAAAAATATCCTTTATGTCGTAATCTATTGCCATAGTATGAAAACTAATACATCATGACAATGTCTAGTGTTGTTCACCATAAAAGAAGCTTTTAAAAGAAAGAGTTTGAATAATTACTCAAATATTTATGTAAAGACGCTGCCCTTACTGTCAGATTTGACACGTGCTATTAAAATATTGCCTGTAATTCCTGCCTCCCAGCAAGGCAGGTCAAAAAACCAAATGCAAAACTGCTTGTTCTTTAATATAGAAGTGTCACTTTGTATCTTAGGATAAAGCGTATAGCATTCCTTATGGTTCAACAACTTCATTATTTTTTGAGATAAATTTAAAGTAAAAAGGAACTTAGCTGTGTTCAGGGTGGTCTGCAGTTGGGTTCAGCATCCCGGAGAGTGCCCTGGAGTATTTTTGAAGAAGACAGCTTTTAAAGACCAGGAGGTCAGTGATAGCAGGTCCCTAAGAACTTCAAAGAATTGCCTTAGGATGTCATTGATTCCTGGAAGTTCTGGCAGTGTCTTGACACCAGGGAGGTCTTCCCAGACTCTTTGTCTAGAGATAAAGCATAATTTAATGCCCTTTCTCCTGTGCCCTTGCTGTGGGATACTGGATAAAAAGACCATCTCTTTGATTTGTTGGAGTAACACTTCATTCAATCAGCCAATTAGCCAATAAATACTCACTCAGAATTTACAATATTCCCAAAATTATATTAAGTGCTCAAAACACAAGGCCAAAGGAATAATCCCACATTTTTTGGAAGTTCAGATTGTAGTAAGTAAGAATGATGTCAATGACAAAATTATATGAAAAATACACGTAGTGCTGTCACTGTGATAAATGCTACATTTGAAAACTCTAGGCACTCTTCAGCCAGTGCCTACAAGTGAGAAGTCTTGGGGGACATAACTTGGGGGACAAGGGAGGTTTCCTTGGAAAAGAGGCAATAGAAAAGAGGTCTGAAGAATGAGAGGAATAAGAAGTCATCCAAATGCGAAGGAACATGCAGAGGCCTAGCTGTAGATCAGTGCATGCTGCTCCAGTTGGGGATTGGTTTGGCCACAGCAGAGAGGAGATATACCTGAAGATGTAAGTGGAGACACACTTTACAGAGCCTTGTACATCGTGTTAAGGGCTCATATCTTTAGTATTGTGGAGAAAATTAGGTCACATACTTTAAAGGGAGTAAACAAAGGCTTATAAAACAAAGTCACAAGGCTAGCCTTAGAAGAGGATATCAGATGAGCACAGCTGTGCCTATGATTTATAATTAAGCTCACACCAAAGAACATTTTTAAGCAATACAGAGATTTACTGGAAGATGATACGTAAGATTACAAGAAGGACTGTCCAACCAAAGAGACTTGTACTCCATGTTTATTGCTCTACCCATAACAGAAAGGAAATGGAACTAGCCTAGATGTCTATCAACAGATGATGTCTATAATGAAAATGTGGTCAATGTACACAATGGAATTATTTCGGCCACAAAGACAAAGGAAATGATGAAGTTTACAGGAACATGACTGGAACTGGAAAATACTATAATTGAGAGAGGTAACCCAGGCTCAAGAAAAGAAATCTAGCAACCTCTCTCTCATATGAGAAGGTTAATTCTTACTTTTTCAATATGTGTATTTATATGGCAGTGATTGTGGGTAGAAGATAATAAGTAAATAAAAAGGGGTCCTACAAAAGGAGTAAAAGGATGCTTTCACTCCGGATATTTTAGAAATATTACTTTTATTTTATTCTTTGAGAATGTTATACATGCATACAATGTATTTTGATCACATTGACTCTTGGCTTCCCCCTCCTTCTCCTCCCAGAACTCCAAACCCCTCACAACTTCATGCCTGTTTCTTATTTTTAATGGCCCACTAAGTCCAACTACTATTGCCTGTTTACACAATGATGTAGAATTATGGAAAACCTACAAGGTGCCACACCCTTAAAGAAACTTGACTACATTCATCCCAACAGCCATCAACAGCCAATAGCTCCTCAATAAAGGGAGAGGCCCCATGATTACCTCTCCAATCCATGCTGGAAATTTGGCTAGCTTGATCTGGTCTTTTAAATGAGCCTTGAGAGCTATAATAACCTATAAGTACTTAGAATATAATTTAATATTATGTCCATTTAGAAAAATAATGGTAGTAGATTCTCCCTAGTTATTTATGACCTCCCCAGCCATAGTGACCAAGTTCATAGCATGAGTTCCATCCTATGCAGTAGTCTTTAAATCTAACCAAAGGGCAGTTGGTTATCCCCATAATGTTTATATCACTGTAGCAATCATGAACAAATTTTGCCATGCCAGTTTCTATTCTATTCATTAAACTCAGAGATGGGTAAGATCATTGCTGTTTTCTTTTTATTTCTGTTTTTAACTTCAACAACACAGAACTTGTTACTTTGAAAGCTAGCTAGTACTAACAAAGTTTATCATAACAGCCTGACTTTTTCATATCTATGACCAACAACTCAAGTTCCCACATGGGAACTGGGCTTTTGTTTGATAACCTATGGTGTCTGGAAGGACCATTATCCCCCTCTGTAGGATAACAGAATACATGTAATCTGAGAGTAGGAAAGACAATAATGAATGCAGAAAGGTACAAATAGGGGAAACAGGGACATAGGAAATTCTTGCTCCCACCTCTTGACCTGGGGTTAACTTTATTAAATCCTGTGTACAGAAAGCTCTTGGATTAAAAGTGTGTTCTAGGGCTGAGTAAACCACACCTGTTTATAATAAACAGAGTTACTACATTAAAGGTGTGTGAAGGGTTCAACCACACCAAAGAAACAGGATTTTTATAGTTCACAGTTTTGGGGCTCACAAGGGGATCAAATATACTGCAATAGTGCAACATTGGAACTAAAAAAGAAAATATTTTCCACCTTGTCCTCCAAGGTCAATGAGGTCCCAGAAGAGTTTTGGCCGTCTCTCAATGTTCTGTCATCATAACATCTTCTCTTGTTCAGGAAGGCCATGGAAACCCCTCTCAATGATATCTAAAGAAAGTGTGTCTATAGTATACAAAGAGGAGAACCAACACAGGAAGGTTTCCATTGTGCTTCTGAGGGCAGCCACAACTAGGCCAAGCAAGGCCTTTGACTTATCCTAAAACATAGGCAAACAACTGTTAAAAACAAACAATCAAATAAATAGAGGCTGAAGGACCCTGAAGTTTCTCACAAGCCCAAGCCCAAATATTTTTTAAGGACTAGATTCACAATCAGCCTTGACAGTACAAAACCAAAAATTAATTTGGCTACCTAGGTGGCCAAATTAATTTATGTACCTAGGCAAAAATTACATGTAAGATTAAAATGAGCAGTATGTTCCTTTAATAGTTTAGGAAACTTCAGTCTTCAGATATTATTCTTAATCATGTGAAATGTTATGTGAACGAGTATTTCTCACTGATGATTCTCTTGCTGGCTATATATACGGCAAAACCTTGGCTTCTTCAGCACTGTAGCCTCTATACAGAACTGAAGAAAACAGGCCTGACTTCTTAAACGCTGAAACCGAATATAAAAGCTATACTTACCAACTATGGGACACTGTCCCTTTCTGAAAAAGTGCTTCTCACAGCTGTAAGGTATCCTTTTGCACCCTAAGCACCCATATGCCCTGATTAAGGAGGCAGCCAGATACTCTGTCACAAAACTCACAGGTAAATTATTCAGGAATGAAGCAAATGAGAACACGTTTACTCCCAGAAGAATTTTATTGTAGATATGAGGGCAGATACTGGGCCATGAGAGGAGAGAGAGAGGAAAAAAACAAGAAAGGAAGAAAAGAGAAAGGGATAAGAGAGAAGGGGCAAGTGGACCAAAAGAGCCAAGAGACCAAGAAAAAGGAAGAACCAGGCAGGGATGGCAGGGTTATATAGAAAAGAAAAACTGGGGGAAAGGAAAGCAAAGCCTTTGGGCTGGAGAGGTTTAGGGTAGGAGACAGGGTAAGAAGAGCAGAGAGGAGTCACAGGTGCCAAGTGAACCTGGAAGCCAGCATGTGCATTGTTGACATGCTAATAGGCACCACAGTTAGCCATTTGTCCCAAGTTTCTGATAAGGCTATCTGAGTAGGTTTGGGGTTATTGCTAGATGTTCTTCTAGAAGTGACACAAATTCATTCCATTTCTCTTTTACATCATCAAATAGATGCCCATTTCTTTTCCAAAGCTTCAAGATGCTCATTTCTTATGCAGGAGTCTTTTTTCTCTGTGATTCAACTACATATATATGTCTCCCAGGCAATCTGGTAGGAAGCTGCACCTTAGTCTTTTAATACCCTGACATACAGATTCTCATGAGTAACCACAACAACCTCTGTTCAATCTACTTTTTCATGATCAAAGAGCATTCTCCAACTGGCTCTCTCATCTGCCTTGGGAAGAGGCATAGCAGTAGTATCTACCTCCAATTATCATTTCCAGCAATTATCTAAGGCATGCTCTAACTCCACAGCTGAGCTAGCATCCACTCTCAACAGACTTCAGAACCAGATACACTCCCTTGCAGGAGTAAATCTCCAACATAGGTGATCCATAGATCTCCTAGTGACAGAAAAAGGGAGCCAAGTCACTTTTTCCAAAAGGAATGCTTCCACATCAACCAATCAGGAATCTTAACACAAGTATTTGAAAACAAAAGAAAACTGGCTCACAATAGGACAATAGCTACCTTGCCTAGGCTCCCTACTGTGTCCCTTAATCCTGGGTCTCATTTTACTCATTATAGCCCCCTGCCTAATGAGTGGTTTTCAAAGGATTCTCCAGGGCAGTTTGAAGGTTTGCCAGATCCACTACAGCCATTCAAGTCAATGTTCTTCCTGCTACATGAAGCCAATCTGACCTCTGCCCACCCGCCCCTTAAATCTTGGGGATGGCACTGTCCCTACTCAGCAGAAAGTAACCAGATGACACAGCTCCTCCTTTGCCTTTTCATGCTCTCACAGTCTTTAATGGTCTTTAATAAAGGGCCGATAACACAAAAGCCTCAGATGAGCTAGAAACAATCTCATGTTCTGTAGGAAGTTAGGACCTGGGAAGCTTCTAATATGAACCTCCGCTGGTCTTTACAATTTGGACACTGCAGGTGACAGATCGGCAGATGGACCCTTCCACCTCAAAGTTCCTTTCCCTGCACTATAAAACATGTGCACAATCCCCACTCCCAGAGACTTCTGCCTTCATTCTTCTCATTAAAGAACATTCTCTTCTGCCCTGTGGAGGTCAGTCTCCTCTTTCTTTTATTTTCGCTTTGCCTCAATCAATCCTGACCCTGCTAGCCTTTGAAATGAATTTTGTTGCCTCATTAAAAGCCTCCACCTCTGATCACTTTTCAGTGCCTTGACTCCATCCACCCCCCCCAAAAGAGAAAAAAGGTGATAAGTAATTATAATAATCAATGCAGAGACACATTAAAGTTCACTGTAACATCTCTCGGGATAAATTGTCTACTACAGTTTAGAAATATTTTGAGTTACAAACATTGCATTATAAAATGTTTTATTGCTAAAATCTCTTTAGGGCTGGTGATAGTAATCTTTGGTAGTGTATGTGCAAGACACTATGTTTGATCTTCAGCAGCACAAGAAAAAAATGTGTTTTTATCATTTGATTGTAATAAGGTTTTAACCTACTGGCCACAATCTGCTTTTAGAGACTGAACTACACGATTGGAGTACTCACCTATTCAATTGGACAATGTAAGAACACTACAGCAATATAGCATACTCCTGACTCACAGACACTCACTAGAACTTAAACTAGGATCTATTTTAAGAAAATGTGCCCTTTGAATGTAAACATTAGAAGATCTGGAGCTTTCCTATATGGATCATGCCAGCTCTGGTAGTACCCGTGACACCTCAGCACTTGACCAGCAGCAACCTGGTTTTCCCTATTGACCTCAAAAACTGCATAGTAAATCTGTATAGCACTAACAGGGCAAACAAGCATTGAACTGATTCAGCAAAATCCCATAGCTTTTATACAGGCTAGGACTAAACTTATATTCCCTTTCATCTGAGATGACAGCCCAGCAAGATTCCTGGTCAAGACTCCAGTAAGAACAAATGATGGACTCATTGTCTAGTCATTGCTGCTGTTAAACAAACAAATCGATTGGCTTTTAGCATCTCTTCCTTTATATAAGAAATGAAGAGTTAGCTGCAGGTATGATGGCACCTTAGTGGCCACATATGGATTTTTTTTTTTTTTTAGGCTAGCTCTGTGGATCACTCATAGCGGGAACAGGATTTTTCTTGCCGGGAACATCGGTGTCCCCATTGTGGAGGGCCATGTGCAAGAAAAGATTGGGAGAAATTACACACCTTAAAGCATCTGCTGACACAGAGCTCACATAGCATACAAATGTTCTTGATATTGGGCAAGGTAGTAGTGCTGAAGGCAGAAAAGAACACAGAGGAGAGATAACACAGAGCCTCTGGGATGTGAGATAACACTATCACTTAACAATTTAGACATTTGCTGTAAAGTTTTCCTTCATTTTTGTGAAGTTTCATTAATTTATTTGGAATGCCTCTGAATTTCAGTAGCTAAGACAACTGATACCTCAGATTTAGTATATTTCTAGTAAAACATATTAATGCCCACTTAACTCATGGAATTATCCACTCAAATCTTTCCTTAGTACTCTGACAATGGTCTTCACCATTTTGTTCAAATGTAATGATGAAAGGGGTTGAATTCAAGGAATTTTTCCTTAGTGTATAATATAAATATTTATGCATACTGAGTTAAGTACAGTATAAGCAGAGGCAAGGCCTGACAATAGAGAAACAGAATGACCTTCTGTGGGTAGCTGTTGCAGGTCAGCCACATGAATCTTGTGAAGTTTTTGCAGCTCTTAGGCCATCCAGCTACTCATTTTCAAGTTGGAAGTGTGACTTTTACTGTAGAATTATAGGATTCAACCAGATTTTATCAGTGGTCAATGATGAGATTTTATTCCTTACCTGACATTAATGCAATTTTAGGCTTCCGTCTAATTCCAATGATAATGTGATACCATATTGGGTAATAAATAGCCTTGTGTCATGAGGAATTGAGTCAGGCTCTACAGCCATAAGGAAAGGATATCCCAGCCTGACCATTCAGCTCCACCTACAGAAACAATATATGCCCCGGATTGAAAACTGTTCATCTAAATTTGTTCAACCTTCATCCAGTGGAAAGGTTGTGGCCCCTTGCTGTTCAAATAAAAATAGTCTCAGCCTACTGAGGTTGAGTCTGTCTGCTTCTCTGTCTCATTTGTCTTCCACCTGGTGTCAAAACCCAGGACCCTTTCAGAAAGGGTCCAGGCAGAAAGCCCTCCTAAGCTTTGCCAGAGGTCATTTCTTTGGGACCATCTCTGGGCTCACTATATATCATAAACAGCCACCAGTTTCAACCTGAGACCTCTGTTCCTTGTGGCCTCGGTCTTTATGTGTGGTGCAAGCCTCAAGGATGGAACCCTGGCTCTTGGGAATTTATTGGTACACGGTTTAAATCCAGCTTGACCCTCTCAGCTCTCCTCTGACTCCTCCCCACACATCTTCTTTATTTTAAGTAATTTATTTATTTTTATATTAATCACAGGTTATATATTTTGTATCCCAGCTGTAGCCCCCTCTCTCATTCCCTCCCACTCTCCCCATCCCTCCCTCATCCCTGCCCTCCTCCAAGTCCACTGATAGGGGAGGACCTCACCCCCTTCCATTTGATCCTAGCTTAATTGTGTCTCTTCAGGGCTGACTGCAATGTCCTCTTCTGGGATCTAGTTAGGCTGCTCCCCCTTGGCGGGGAGCAGACTACAAGCCAGCCATTGAGTTCATGACCAAAATAGTCCCTGTTCCCCTTACTAGGATACCCAGTTGGGTACTGAGCTACCATGGGCCACATTTGAGCACGGGTTATAGTTTGTATCCATACATGGTCCTTGGTTGGAGAAACAGGCTCATAGAAGACCCCTGTGCCATGATCTATTTGGTCTTTGTGGAGCTCTTGTCCTCGCCAAATCTTACTAACTCCCCCTTTTTTCATATGATTCCCTGCACTCTAGTGATGGCTTGGTTGTGAGTCTTGATATCAGCTTTGATTCATTGTTAGAGTCTTTCAGAGGCCCTCTGTGGTAGGCTCCTGTCCTGTTGCTTGTTTTCTCCTACATTCAATGTCCATCCCACTTGTCCATCTAACCGATGATTGATCACCCCACCCTGGGTTCTCCTTCTTACTTATCTTCCCTAGGTACATAGATTTAAGCATGTCCATCCTATCCTATAGGTCTATATAAGTGAATATATACCAAGTGTTTCTTTCTGCTTTTGGGATGAACTTTTCCAGGTCCCTCCATTTGCCTGCGAATTTCATGATTTCCTCATTTTTATTTGCTGAGTAGTATTCCATTGTGTGAAAGTACCATAAATTCTGTAACCATTCCTCGCCTGAGGGACATCTGGGTTGTTTCCAGGTTTTGGCTATTCCAAATAAAGCTGCTACAAACATGGTTGAGCAAATGTCCTTGTTGTGTACTTGAGCAACTTTTGGATATATGCCTAAGAGAGGTATAGCTGGGTCTTGAGGAATCACTATTCCTAATTGTCTAAGAAAGCGCCAAA
>CM053765.1:52797787-52823146 GCA_028658305.1 Pachyuromys duprasi
TTCTGTTCAGGAAGTAATCTCCTGTGCCAATGAGTTCTACGGTCTTCCCTACTTTTTCTTCTAACCGGTTTAGTGTGTCTGGTTTTATGTTGAGGTCTTTGATCCATTTGGACTTTAGCTTTGTGCAAGGTGATAAATATGGTTCTATTTTCATTTTTCTGCATACAGATATACAGTTGGACCAGAACCATTTGTTGAAGATGCTGTCTTTTTTCCATTGAATGGTTTTTGCTTCTTTGTCAATAATCAAGTGCTAAGGCCAAAGTTCATAGCACTAAGTACCTTCAAGAAGAAATTTGAAACATCTCATACAAGCAACTTAATGGCCCAACTGAAAGCCCTAGAAAAAAAAGAAACAGATACACCCAAGAGGAGTAGACGGCTGGAAATAATCAAACTCAGGGCTGAAATCAATCAATTAGAAACAAATAAAACAATTCAAAAAATCAATGAAACCAAGAGCTGGTTCTTTGAGAAAATCAACAAGATAGACAAGCCCCTACCCAAACTAACAAAAAGGCAGAGAGAAACTATCCAAATAAGCAAAATCAGAAATGAAAAGGGGGACATAACAACAGACATTGAGGAAATCCAAACCATCATTAGGTCTTACTACCAAAGCCTATATGCCACAAAATTTGAAAATCTAAATGAAATGGACAGTTTTCTTGAGAGATTCCACTACCTAAATTAAGTCAAGATCAGATAGAAAAATTGAATAGAACTATATGCATCAAAGAAATAAAAGCAGTCATCAACAGCCTCCCTACCAAAAAAAAGCCCTGGACAAGATGGTTTTAGTGCAGAATTCTACCAGACCTTCAAAGAAGTCCTAACACCAATTCTCTTTAAACTCTTCCACAAAATAGAAATAGAAGAAAAGTTACAGAACTCTTTCTATGAAGCCATAGTCACCTTGATACCTAAACCACACAAAGATCCAACAAAAAAAAGAGAATTTCAGACCTATCTCTCTTATGAACATTGATGCAAAAATACTCAATAAAATACTCACAAACCAAATCCAAGAACACATAAAAGACATCATCCACCATGACCAAGTAGGCTTCATCCTAGGCATGCAAGGGTGCGTCAATATACGCAAATCCATCAGTGTGAACCACCATATAAACAAACTGAAAGAGAAAAACCACATGATCATCACCCTAGATGCCGAAAAAGCATTTGACAAATTCCAACACCCATTCATGTTTAAAGTCTTGGAGAGATCAGGGATATAAGGCACATACCTAAACATAGTAAAGACAATATACAGCAAGCCTATATCCAACATCAGACTTAATGGAGAGAAACTAAAATCAATCCCACTGAAATCAGGGACAAGGCAAGGCTGCCCATTGTCTCCGTATTTCTTCATCATAGTACTTGAAGTCCTAGCTACAGCAATAAGACAACTAAAGGAGATCAAGGGGATACAAATTGGAAAGGAAGAAGTCAAAGTATCACTATTTGCAGACAATATGATAATATACATGAGCGACTCCAAAAATTCAACCAGAGAACTCCTTCAACTGATAAACACTTTCAGCAAAGTGGCTGTATACAAAATCAACTCAAAAAATCAGAAGCCCTCCTGTACACCAAAGACAAAAGGGCCAAAAAAGAAATTAGGGAAACAACACCCTTCACAATAGCCACTAATAACATAATGTACCTTGGGGTGACTCTAACCAAGCAAGTGAAAGATTTGTTTGAAAAAAACTTCAAATCTCTGAAGAAAGAAATTGAAGAACATTTCAGAAGATGGAAAGACCTCCTGTGCTCATGGATTGGTAGGATTAACATAGTGAAAATGGCCATTCTGCCAAAAGCAATCTGCAGATTCAATGCAATTCCCATCAAAATACCAACACAATTTTTTACAGACCTTGAAAGAAAAATTCTCAACTTCATATGGAGAAACAAAAAACCCAGAATTTCCAAACAATCCTGTACAGCAACAGATCATCTGGAGGTATCTCCATCCCTGACCTCAAGCTGTACTACAGAGCAGTAGTAATAAAAACTGCATGGTATTGGCATAGAAACAGAATAGTGGATCAATGGAACCGAATAGAAGACCCAGAAATAAACCCACACACCTATGGAAACTTGATTTTTGACAAAGAAGCCAAAACTATTCAGTGGAAAAAAGACAGCATCCCCACACATCTTCTTATGGGTCTTCCCCTGACCTCTCTTCCCAGATCTCTGAGAAGACTTTCTCTGTTTGATCACTGCCAGCTATGCACACAAATTCTGCAGGGCAAGGAAACCATCCATCCTGGTCTGACTCCGAGGTGCCCCAATCAGACACCAGAAGCGCTAGGAGTATCTCACTCCTCTGGATTGCTAAGTCCTGGAGGTTCTTAGAACCCTCCCACCTTTTGATTTACTTTGTGACTCCCCTAAATCTTGCAAGTGTGAGGACGCCCCTCCTAACGGTGGGGTTTGTTTTCATTTTTTCCATAAACCTCAGGCTATGGAATAAGATGACACCAGTTCCTCCTGAAATTTCAAATTTAAACCAATTTTGTAAATGAGCTCTAAAAGCTCTTGTCTTAGCCAGCTCCAGCCCACCGAATTCATGCAATTATCCGCTCAGATCTGCCCATCGTACTCTGATAATAGCCATCACTGGCCCCAATTTCAAACTTTTAATTTTGACACTCTTACAGACCTAGACAACTTATTCAAGCAAAACAGGCAAGGATTCAAGGTCTCTCCTCCATGTAACACCCACCCTCACCCTGCAGCTCATTTAAACCCTTCTCATCCATGCCATTCAACTCCTGCTTACGACCAGGCACAGGGCTCAATACATGTGGAAAAATAACTGGAAATAAATCTACACTGGGTCCTAATGCCTGGGGGTTTTAATGGGTCTCCAAGTCTGTTTCCTTTAGATAGATCAGTCTCTTTGTTCTTGGGATTTCATTACCTTTTGCCTTTGCTCTGCTTTTTTATTTTCCCCCTTCCCCATCAAGCCTGAATGCTCTTGCTTTTATTTCTTCTTTTCAGTCACTTGTCAGGATTTTCAAGTTGTCTTCCTCCATCTATGGACACACACAAATTGGTTACGAGTATGAAGATCACTGGGTTCAGTCTTAGACCGATTCAAGAGTCTTTAGGATGTAAATAATATTGGAAAATTGTCACAGCCTGTTTTACTTCAACAACAACAACAACAAATGGCTCTGGGGTGGGATTTGGCCTGGCTACTTCAGACCCAAGCATTTTAGTCTCGAAGTTTCCTGTAAAGTGTCTGTCTTGAGTCAGGCTGGACCCCTGACTGTGTCAGGAAGGAGAACAACAGAAGAACAGCCCAGAAGAAAAAAAATACTATGTCCTTGAGAACTGCAGAGACGTAAACTATTTCCAGTAGAGGCTACCATTGTTCATCTCATAAAGGTGTCTAATAAGATGTTTATACATGAAAAAATATCTATCTAAAATCTCTCATTATTACCTCCAACATCATAGTTTCAGAAAGGCTCACTCAGCTAAATTCTGTCAGATGGTGTAAAATTAAATTTAATGATTATGATAAAAAATACTCTATATTCTATATATTTTTGTGTTTTATGTCTTCTATACAGTTTATCTGGAAACTTAAGAGGCCTAATGGTTTAACAATATGAACGTAGGTAACAGTAATTTGCTGCATCACTCTGTGTGTATAATTTGGATTCAAGGTGATATCACAAAATATCTTCTAAGCTAAACATTTGCCATCTTCAAAACTTGGACTGTGCCTGGTTAAAATAATTACAGCTGGTTAAATTTAATGTTCCTTCAAGAAAGGAGGATAGATGCAAGGTCATTGCTTCTTCACCTGAGTACATCCTGTCACTCCTCCAGGCTGGTTGTATGCAAATAAGAGCCCTCAGGGTTTTCTGGGTGTAAAGGTTAAAAACTAAACTGCAGAGGATGCCTGCCTAAACAGCAATTAAAAAATCTTTTAAGTAAAAAGAGTAAAGAGTCTAAATATTGCCTAATATCTCCCCTTAGAAAAATTTCTTAAAAGAAATGATGAGTTTGTTATTGTTATGTCTTATGGCATTTTGAAACTTTTATTGAAAAGAGATTTATATATAAAGTTAGAATGGCTAAATGTAACCACACACCTCTAGCTCTGTGAATCCTTTCCCATCTTCTTGGTTCTTGTTTACAGAAATGTTTCCTCATTCAAGGTCATGGAAATCTTTAAAGCTGTAACTCAATGTAAATGTGTTTTTTTTTTCTCCCAGGGACTGTAAGACGATTTTGGGGGCTGATTTTAAATGTCTATAAAATTTTAATACTTCCCCCTAAAAGTTAAGATATGTAGTCTTAATTTGCTAAAACATGCTATGTATAAATGTCCAAAATTATAATATTCTGTTCATGCTAACAAAATTTAACTTAACGATGTATGTCTTATTACATGTTATTACCTTTTGCTTTTGTTTTTGCCAATTTTGTTAAGCTTTAGCTGTTTGAAAAAACTGAGTCATATAAAAAAAACTGATGTTTTATAAGTTCACACTATAAAAAGATTGGGAAAAAGAGATTCTTAGTCTCTCAGTTAATTATATTAATAGTTCAAAGTTTATTTTGATGCTAATAAAGCTTCAATTCAAAATCATAATTATTAAGGCTCAAAATCTTTACAGTGATAAAATTATAAAATCCTAATTTTATGAGAGTTACTAACTTACTATAAACTAAAGATAATTAAGACATACAAGGTAATGGTCAGTTACTTTATAAATAATCAAATTCTTTGCTGCTGTTGTTCCTGTTCTTTTATTTTTGAGACAGGATTTCTCTGGGTAGCTTGGCTCCTAGACTTGCTTTGTAGAACAAGTTAGTCTCAAACTCACAGCCTCCCTAAGTGCTGAGATTACAGGCATGCATCTCCACACCGGCTATGATCAAATTCTTTAATGTGCTCACAACCATGCTTATAGTATTGCTAAGTATAAATTTAATTGATTTGCAGAGACAGTCTTGAGGGGAGTGACTAATTTATATCTCCAATCATATAGTTGTCTGTATATGTTATCAAAGTTAAACCTAATGTAAGTAACTGAAAACAAATTGAAGTAAACTTAAACCTTATCTAATGTAAAATAATATTAAAAATCAGGTGTATTTAAAAACCCTGTTTATAAAAACTTGAATGTTTGAGTAAAATGGGTTAAAATTACAGTATGCTTGCAGGGCAGGACATTCCCTAGCCCTGTGTAATAGCCTTTTCCTTGGATAGGACACAGTCCCACCAGAAGAAATTGCATGCTAGCCTCATTACAGGATAAGGATACAACTCAGGTGCCTCTCTCTCTCTCTCTCTCTCTCTCTCTCTCTCTCTCTCTCTCTCTCTCTCTCTGTGTGTGTGTGTGTGTGTGTGTGTGTGTAGGCCAAACAAAAATCCCTCCTCCTTATCTATAGGAAAGATGAATTACTTCTCATGTCTCACATGACAAAGGGATGGATTCTCTTGTCCAGTGGAGGTTCTTAGAGTCTATACCCACATCTCAAAAGTCTCAAACAACAGAGAGCAAACAGCAATTAGTCTGCCATCAATGTCTTCCATACTGATATATGAGGATGCCATGAACAGAGGGGCACCTCGTACATAAGCCTCCCAATTGCTGTGGGACCTATATCCTAGTTCAATCAGCCATGTCCTTTACCCTTTTAACTTTTCCTTTTAAACAGAAGCTGATTTCATGATCCATATGCTAACTACCCATGTTCCCTGATTAAAGAAGTTTGACAGATACTCTGTCATCAAACTCACAGTAATTATTCAGAATATCCAAGTAGTGTCTTTAGAAACTTTTGCTAAGCAATCCTATAAAAATGACTTGATAGGATTATATTTCTCTCTTAAATTGCCAATTAGATGCTGACTTTAACTGGCTTCGTTTACAGAGCTATCACGTGCTTTTTCCTTATTCGGGAGTTTGATGTAACAAACAGCTAATTACAGTTACCTTATCCTTGCACAGAGTCATGGTGCCTGCTCCAGCCAGTTAGCTGTACAGTTGCTTTAACCTTACTAAACAAAACGTACACTAACTTTGCTTCCTAATGTTTCCCCCCCAAGATTGCAATTTTACCTCCTGACTTTTATTCTGGATCTTTGCCATCTGTGGCCCCTTGAATAGATCTTCATCTAAGACACTCTAGCTGCTGTCCTTTCTACATTGTCCCTTTTTGTCAGCTCAAAGAGAAATGTGCACCCCGAGCTTCTAAAGCAGTTCAAGTGACCGCTAAAGGAGGAAAATTCAACTCCATCCAAATCATCCCTCTTTTTGTTACTCTGGGAACGTTTATAAGACTCAGAACTAAAACACTTAGATGGTAATTAACCTCTCTGTCTCACCAGCTCTCAAAAACCTTCAGGAAATTTCACATCAGCTTAACATCCTTAGGACCAACTCGGTTCTTCATGCTACAGTTCTCTACGACTAAGTTGGACTACACCAGGATGCAATGTGTTCTATAATAATCTCAGATCATGAGGAATTGATTCCAGCTATACTGGACAATATAGCCTCAAGCCATAAAGAAAGACTTATCCCCAACCCGATGGCTCTGCTCCATCTGCAGAAACAAAATGTCCTGGTAGAGAAACCATGCTCTCCCAGTCAAACCACAACAATATTGCTGTGCCTTTCTGGTGGCTACTTACGTGTGTATACATGTCACCCAAACCCTATAAATGCATTCAACCTTCATCGAATGGAAAGGCTGAAGCTCCTCACCATTTCAATAAAGCAGTCTCAGGGTATTAAGATAGAGTCTGTCTACATCTCTGCCACATTTTTCTTAGTCTGTTTGAGACACCCGATTAATAAAATTGTTCTTAGAGGTTTCCTATTCACATTGGTCCCATTATCTCAGGATCTTGACGAAGGGAATCACCACACACCTCAATTCTTTCTTGCCCTTTTCTGCATGTCACTTGTCAAACCATTATTGGAAATGAGCCTCTGACCTTTTTTTCTCCCACAGAATTTCTAGTAAAGATGCTGCTGCATGACCGTATCCTAGTAACAAGGTTTTACACCAAGAAGCATGATTAAAAGAGAGGCCAATATAGACTGGTTCCCCCATCAGCAAAGGTGATTTTCTGGTCTTGTTCTCTTTCTCAGTTTCCTTAATTTAGATGAATAACTGAGCTAAACTTAATGTTCTTTCTGATTAAAAAAAAATACTGTTCCTTAGGCCCAAATTAGCAGATTTGCTTTTGATTACCTTGTAGAATTCTATTTGCTCTTTTCTTAAAAGCATAATAATTCATATCAAGCTCCAGAGGAATAAAATCACTGTGTGCCTGAACAATCCTCGTTCCCCTGCTGAGGTTAAACTGCAGGCTTCAAGGAAATTTTAAAAATAAATAATGGAAAGTGGTACTCCGTCTTGTCTCTGAATTGCTGCAAAAGCAGCACCTTGGCCATCTGAACTGCAAAAACCCAGCCCTCGTGTGGGCAGGTGCTGGACACCAGGCGTATTCTAACTGAAGAGAGTGCAGCTGTACACGGTGAGCTGGAGACTGAGAATCTTTTATGTGTTTAATACAGCAGCTGACCAATGAGAGAGCACACACTCACAGGAAGGAATCTGCATACACTTCAGGCAGAACCCAAATTTGAGGACATTAGGGGTACACAAGCCCCCTAAAAAAACGCCCTCTGCCCTTGGAGTAGTCTCCATGGTAGAACAGGAAAGGGCCCCATAGCAAACAGGAACGATCTTGCATACTGTAGTATGGTGGGATATTTTTGCTTCTCAGGTCAGAGGAGTCCAGGGACCCACTCTGGACAATTTCTTACCTCATCTCTGCCCAAGCACGGCACTCCTCTGTCACCTGAGGTCATGAATGCATATTCAAGCAGAACACCAGTAGCATTAGGGTGATAAACCAAGAGCAGCCTTTTTAGGACAACTCCCCCCACCCCGCCCCTTTTGATGCCTTTACTAATTCAAGCAAGTTCTAGGATGATGACCCACTGAAATGTCAGAGCTGGGAGAGTGAGATCAGGCAGGCAGTCAGATTTGCTCAGCACAGGAATTGCACTTCTCCGAAACACTAATCTAACTTCTTTGAAATGCAGCAAGTCCTTCCTAGAGGTGCACATATTTACCTCTGTGGATAGAGCTAATTAAAAATAGTGTATTCTTTTTAATATTCTGGGTGTGTACATGTTTGTTGGTGTGTGCACCTGTTTGGGGCATATGCATGCACACATGTGTGGAAGCCAGAGGTTAATCACTGTCTGCCTTATATTCTGAGGAAGTGTATCTCACTGAGCATGGGGCTAATGGATTCAGTTAGAGCTGCTTGGCAGAAAGCCATGGGAATTCTCCTGTCTCTGCTCCCCCAGTTCTGGCATTAAAGGCATGCATTGCCTCTCCAGAAGTGTAAGTGGTGAGTTGGGAATGAACTCAGACTTCACATTGGTGTGGCAAGCTGAGCCATTTCACTGACTCAGTCATTTCTCTCAGACACTTATTTTTGAATATTTGCAATTTTGTCTGTATTAAACATGTTCAGACTTTTTGTGTCACACTATACTTAAATACTACAACTGTTTATATAAATTTACATTTTACTTGATATTACAAATAATATAATATTTATTTACATCATACAGGGGATGTACCTAAGTTATATGCAAATAATACAGAGCCACGTACTATGAACTTGAGCATCAAAACATTTGATATCCTTACCCTGAAACCAACTGAAAAACAAGTGTACATCTTCTCCTCTGGCACCTTGTTCTATAAATCCAGTCTAACCTACAGACAGTATAACTCAGAGCTACGGACACTTCATTGGCCAGCATTTCAGCTACAATAGGTTTCTTTCCTAAATATATCAAGCATCTGCTTCTTTCTTTCTTTTTTCTTTTTTTTTCCTCTCTCTCCTTTGCTGCTAAAGAGCCCCATATGTCTTTTTTCATCACAGTATGTTCACAGCCACAGTAGGTTAAACAGTGCCAGTTGAGAGCCGTCTGGTGAAATATGAAAACCCTAGTCATTTTTCTTTCTCCTGAATGTAGTTTTTCCTGAGCTTTATTCACTCATAGACCACATCACAACTTTTTCCATGTCTACATTTCACCTGTGATAGTTAACAATTTTACCTATGTTGATTCATAATTTATTACCATTAATTAATGTCAAAGGAAATACTATCAATGTAGCCAATCATCACAGATTTAAAAACTAATATAAAATATATAATCGCTAAAATGAGAAAGTTTCATTGTCTCTAAAAGTCATCTTGCGAATGAAATGTAGATTCCTCCTGGACACTGAACTGCCATGGGCCACACCTGTGCAGGGGTCCTAGGCTACCTCCATGCATGGTACCTGGTTGGACCATCAGTCTCTGGAAAGACCCCTGTTGTTCAGACCACTTGGTTCTGTTGCTTTCCTTGTAGAGTTCCTGTCCTCTCCAGATCCCACTATTTTCCACTCCCCTCATAAGATTCCCTGCACCCTGCCTAAGTGTTGGCCATAAGTCTCATCATCTGCTTCAATAGTCTGCAGGGCAGAGCCCTTCCAAGGCCCTCTGAGGCAGGCTCCTAACCCATTCCCTGCCCCCTCCTTCTTCTGATGTCCGTCCCCTTTGACCTTCTGGATAGGGACCAGGCATTTTAGCAAGAGTTCTCCCTCTTTATTAGTTTCTTTAGGTGTACAGATTTTAGTAGGTTCATTCTGGTTTCCATAGTAGTGGGAACTGGGACTGTCTCTAATATGAACTGATTGGCCTACTTTTTGATCACCTCCCCCTAAGGGGGAAGCAGCCTTGCTGGGCCAAAGAGGAAACCAATGCAGCCACTCCTGATGAGACCTGATGGACTGGGATCTGAGGGAAGAAAAGGAGGACCTCCCCTACAGGTGGTCTTGGGGAAGGACACAGGTGAAGAGGGGGGGAGGAAGGGAGAGATTGGGATGGGAAGAGGGAAGGAACTACAGGGATATATAAGGTGAATAAAGTGTAATTAATAAAGAATTTAATAAAAAGTGAAAAATGTAGATTCCACATTTTGAAATGTTTTTTAAGAAAAGTTTATCCTTTAGATATATCTCAAGTGTGTAGTCATTTACGTCACAATGTCAAATAAAACTGTCAAAACTGTCATAACCGTACTCATTTTTTTTTTAATGTAAAAACACCTACTTGGTCCAAGAATGTGGAATTCCATTTTGAAAACGACAAAATAGCCTCGGTCTGGCTTTAAGAAACAGAATCCTTGTGCTGAGGGAGGCGCTAATGTTAACTTCTTTTGAGAACAGTATTTCATATTCTGTTCTTTTAAATCCTTTTCATGTGCTCATGGTTGTGTGTGTGAGTGTGTGTGCGCGCGCGCGAGCGTTTGTAGACAGCTGGAGTCGCCTGCTAGTTTGCTCTAGAAGGTGCCTGTTTTCTCTTTTCGGTCCTCTCATTTGCAAAACAAGTGTTCTGACTGCGAAGCCAGCAGCACCCCCTCCCCAGCCTCATATTTTCTAACTTTTCCACAGGTTATGAGACTTTTCCGTAGACCTTGTGGCCTAAAGCATCAAGATTTTCCATTACAGTTCTTCTTGCATTCGAGACCATGCTAGCTCACCACTAAGAATTATCTCTTTAATTCCTGAATTTTTATTCCTCTATAATTATGGACAAATCAATATATTTTAAATAACTGATAATTATTGAATCCTGAAATTTTTTATTTTCAATTAATTTTAATTTATTACTGAGAATTTCATACAATGAATTTTGATCATATTCACCTCAACTCCTGTCTTCTTATCTCCCCAACTTCATGTCCTCTCTTTAAAAAAAAGTAATAATCCATCAAATGCAGTTGAGGCTCTCCACTTTTTCTGGCTGTGGGACCGTTCACTGGAATATGAAAGACATACCAAGAACCACATCCTTAAAACTGACTCTCCTTTCCTTAGAAGCCCTCAATTGTCCATAGGTCCTTAGTTGGGGATAGGAGCTTGTGAAGTTCCCCTTCCATTCTGGAGTGTGAGTAGCTTCAGCTTGTGTGGGTTTTGGACACAGCAGCTGTGAGTTCATGAGTGCAGTGGCCCTGTCATGTCCAGAGGTCACTGTTTTCTCCCTCCCTCCTGACCTCTCTAGATCTTACAGTCTTTCTTTTGCACAATGGTACCTGAGCCCCGAAAATGGGCTAAAACTTACATAACATAAACATTTTTATTTGCTAAGGCAGGCAGTTTTTTTTTCTTCCTACTTTGCACACTGTAATAAAGATATATGTAAATCTGGCACCTCAGGTCATTGGCCATCCTGACAATCTATAAAGTTATATTTAAATAACTGTTATATAAAATTCCCCAGAGCAGAAATATGCTGAAATATGTAAACATTTAATTAAGATTAAACATGATAATAATTTTTCACTGATGAAATTATAATCATTTAAAGCAAATGTTGGAATTTGCATTGCAGACAGCTTTAAAACATGAGATGTCATAATTTCTAGTATGCATAAAACATTACACTAATTGAAACTGAAAATAAGATTATTCATAAATTCCTCTTGCTTCTATGAATATTATTTTTATTATTTTTCAATTCTAAATTTACTATATGGACACTTTTCTATAACAAAAAAGGAATAAATATTTCCCTTTCTTTCCCTTCATCATTCCTCAATTCAGTCTCACCTCATTTTGTCAGAGGCAATTGTTATAAAATTCCCATGTATATATACTAATCAGATGCGTGTATGTGTGTGTGTGTGTGTTGTGTGTGTGTGTGTCCCCTGCCTTTAGGAAGATAGAATCCTATTTTGAATAGCTTTTCTTGATGTTAAACATTTTTTCCATGCCATTATATGAACATCTTCTATGTTCTTTTGCCCTAGGGCTCCACTGAATGTAGATGTTACTATTGATGTCAGTGGTTGGCTTTTTTTTTTCTCCCTCTAACAGCTTGTATGGTTAATGTCTCAAGCTTGGTGAATTATGTAGTCTCTGTCACAACCATTCTTGCCAGCCATAGACACTATATAACTGATCAATGTGACTATATTCCAATGAAACAGGAGAAAGATAGGCTTTAGGCTGGGTCCATAGAAAATAATTTGCTAACCCCTGACCCATTTAATTGACCATCTATGCATGAAATGCAGGTTATTACTCTTTGCTGTTGTTAAACACAGTGATGTCATGGAGTTCTGCCATTGTGTTTATTTTCTGGAGCAATGTAGAACAAATCTACCATTAGGTGCTTAAAATGTTTCATTGACAGGGAATAAACAGGCATGCATCATGGTGTCCTTAAATCAAGTCCTTACATTTCTACGTGGACTAATGTATGTTTCCTGTATCAGCTCTTTCATATTCCCATGTAACCCTACCCTAATAGTGGTAAAAGAAAAAATTCAGAATCAAACTACTCAAGAGAAATTGGAAAGTTGAAGGAAATGTTGAACCTTTCTATGCACCATCCTTGCCCCCTTTCTTCTCTCTCTCTCTCCTCTCTCTCTCTCTCTCTCTCTCTCTCTCTCTCTCTCTCTCTCTCTCTCTCTCTCTCTCTCTCTCTCTCTCTTTTAGTTTTTGTTGTTCTTGTTAGGTTTTCTGTTTGTTTTGAGACAGGGTCTTAGTCAATATGCAGTCCAGGCTGGTTCAAACTCATACTCCCAACTCTACCTTCAAAATGATGGGGGTCTAAGCATGTGCCAACACCTCTGCACTGGATTTTCTCTTCTGCTGTTTTCTAATACTCTTTGTGGTTCACTGAGCTTGTGTTCAGAGTTGATCAAACGAGAAGTTTCTGAATCAGCTTTTAGCTATCAGCTATTTGCAATACAGCAAAAGTTGCTATTTCAGATCATCTGCTAGTGTGTTTTCAGAGGAGTGGGCCCAGTTTCTTTCACCTCCTGTGTTAATCATCTATGCAATGTCTGGCAGCACATATGGTTGCAGATCTAAGCAGGATTCAGATCTAAGAGGTTCCAGCACTTGTACAAATGGCCTCAAGATCAGACACTGCAGACAAACAACTCCCCTCTTGCTTACTTTATACCTAAAGTGCTCATTGGGATATCCTTACTATCCAAAGGACCTTTGTTTCTCATTTTACTAGTACTTAAAAAAATAAAGTTCCTTGTCCTTGATTCACCATTCTCCCCTCAGATTTTCAGGCTGAGTTTCTTGAACAAACATCTTTGTGCTTGAGATTTATTGATTTTATGACTGAAAGCCTTGTCTTCAGAAGGGAGCACTTATCATCTGGACGAGGGCCCCAAACTAACAAAGGAGCTATAAACCCATGAAGACTTACTGATCTGGCAGTTAATATTTTTCTGGGTTCAAGATTCAGCTTCACTGAAATCTAATCAGACTCACTGGATTCTGGCTGTCATGGATGCATGGTGGAGCTTTTTTTCATGACTAGCTTATTCTAAGCAATTCCACCAGCCATATTTCACTCTATAAAATAAGGCTATGTTCAAACTAACATTCAAATTAATCCATTTTGGGGCACTCTTACTTACCTAGAAAAAGTCTTCACTTGCATGTGTCTTACTTCCTTTTCATAATGGCTGTGAAGGCCAATGGTGTTCACTATAATGAACAGGATCAGGATCAGTTACTCATAGCTAAAAACAAAAACACCCAAAACAAGCAAAAAAGACCTGAAGGCTCTGTTAATCCCCCAAATTTATCATTCTGAAGTATATTTGGTGCAGTTGTTGCCACCAAAATCAGAGTCTGGCTGTGATCCAGTCATGAGTTGCTAGAGATATTCTGTGATTCCTCAAGAGGTTGTAGACAGACAGATAACCAATAAATAAAATTTCAAAAGAAAAGGTCTTCCCTAGCCCTACCCCTGGGAATTAGAAGTCTCCCTCGGAGTTGAACTACAGCCTTGAAACAGGTTTAGGGAAGGGAGTGAAGCTTGTCTGTCAAATTAGTGCAACAACGGGAAAGAGAGTGGGCAGTTTGTACAGCCTAAAGCAGAATATCCCGCAGCGCTTACACTTCAGGAGTCCCACTAGCATTCTCTTCAGCTTGAAACAGGCAAGTCACTGCTTAGAAAATCAGAAAGGGCTTTTGCTAAACCCCCATGCTGACTAGAGAAATCGGTTTGGGGTACAGACTTGAAACATCTACTTTGACAATGGCTTTTGTCGCCTCACACCTGTATAGGCATAGAAGTCCCCATCTATTACAAACAACCATTTCATACTAGCTGAAACTGAAAAAGATAAAAGCACACTGCCTAGCTGCTGTCCACAAGCCAGAGAAGCCTGACTCAAAGGGACAACAGCAACATGTCACCCTCAGGGCTGGAGGGGACAGGGCTCTGCTAGATAGCTCTTGACAGATAACAAGCAGTGTAACTAAAATAGTATATCGTTAATATACTATTTTTTGTCTTCTCTCTCTTTTTGCGTGTGTGTGTGTGCGTGTGCGTGTGTGTGTGTGTGTGTGTGTGTGTGTGTGAAAGAGAGAGAGAGAAGGACAGAAACAGAGAGAGACAGAGAGCCCTCCTGGTGGTAGGAATGCTAAGTCAACCTGTCTTTGTAGTTGGAGAATTCAAAGTGTGGCATTCCTTCCAATGAATTTCAGCTCAGGAATGGACCAGCTATGACTAACCCTACAACATCGGATCAAATTTAATAACTGTCAGGTTTATCAGGAAATGGTCAGGAGGGCCAGCACCAATGGTCAGCACAAAGGCTTTGGTGTCTCCTTTGCCCTGTTCCCATCTTAAAGCCACTTCAGCAACTTTAAAGTGAAGACTTTAAAAACTTAGAACATTCACAGGCATAGTTCTGCTAGTTTATATCTATTACCGAAAGGCACAGATCTAGTAGATTTTCCAAACAAAGAGCTCTCTCCATAGTCTGCTGGAGCTCTGATTCCTGTTCATGGGTCTGATACATTGGACCTTACATCTTTTCAAACCCACATTCGATTTGTCTCACATGCCAACGCATTCTAATGCACAATGGAATTAGTTAGACATTTAACTTTCTACATAAGTACAAGTTACAATAGATGATTGAAACTAGCAGAGCAGAAATTAGCATTTTTTGCCTTTAAGAGTGGATTCATTATCCCCATTGATTCAATTTATACATGGCTAACAACTCTAAAATAGGAACAACGTGGTTTCTACTGAAAGCTGATCCAGTGGGTTTCTGAAAGAGGTTACCTCTTTGCCTTCAAGCAGACCTTCAGTGAGACTGTCTTAGATAAGAAACTGGAGCCATTTTATGCCTCTGTGTTCAAAAGCTTTTGTTTTGTTTTGTTTTAAGTCGTGTCAGATTCTTTGTTACAGATGTAGTTATCCTTGTGATCTCATTTCCAAGTCACAGAATTTGAGTATTAGCAGGCCAAGTTCTTTACAAAGCTTGCATTTCCAGGTTAGCTATTTTTAATTGTTTCCACAACTGTATTATAATTAAGTTTTGAGGAAGCCCCCCACTCTGTTTATTCATTCCCAGGAGCACCTCAGAATAGTACAGTCATCCTGACTGTACAGGGACAATGCTTCTAGCATGTTCCGTATAGTTGATCATATTAATATTAATAATAATAAAAGTAAGCCGGTGCTTAATCTGTGTCCTACGTGCAAGAGCTGCTTTAAGTGACTGGTGTGCCTCTACTCATTCACTACTAAAGTAATCCTGATAAATTTGGGACTCCCAAGAAGCAGAAGCTGAGACGAGGTGACAAGCAGTGTTGATTCAGATGGGTCAAGTGTTGTATGATAATAGAAATCAAATCGCATGCAGTTGTTCTCTGAACACCTCAATAAATTCAGAAGTGGGCTCTGAAGCAAATGTTGCCCAACAAAATTTCCCGTTGGAGCCCAGATGGCTGGTCTGCTATCTAACCCTCTCACTTTCTCATGCCATGCTCAGTTTGGGTGGAGAATGCTGAGGGAAGGCAGGATCACAGGCGATGGGACTCCGAAGCTGAGCCAGATCCTACAGGCACACATACATGGTATCCAGAGAATTCCTAGAAATCGAGTCTTGACAATGCATCTTCACGTTTACCACAAACCTACAGCACACTTTTAGTCTCCACATTTTATGTATTGAATTGAATTGAGATGTCAGCAGGTTAAGAAATTTACTTAGATGACACAACTAGTATCTGAAAATATATTTGTGAAATTCTTAAGTCTACAACCAACATAAAATCGAATGTGTACTCAATGTAGTGATATCTAAAAATTAAAAGTATAATGGTTTGAATGAGAATGGCCCCTATAACCTCATATATTTGGATGTTTGGTTCCCAGTTAGTAGATTTGTTTGGGAAGGATTAGAAGTTGTGGACTCATGGTAATAGGTATGTCACTGGGACTGGGCTTTCAAGTTTCCAAAGCTCATGTTGCTCCCAGCCATGTCATTCTCTCTGTCTCCTCTTTGCAGCTAATGGTATAAGCTGTCAGCTACTGCTCTAATGCCCTGTCTGCCTGCCTGCCACCATGCTTCCTGACATGATGCTCCTTGACTCATCCTCTGATACTATAAGCCTCCAATGAACTCTTTCATCTTTAATTTCCTTGAGTATGGTGTTTCATCACAGCACTATAAAATAAACTAAGATATCAAGGTACTTTCCCTACAATGTACAACAATGTGCCAGATATTGAAGGAGCTGTCAAAAAATGTGCAAAGTCTGAAACAGTGCTCTCTTTGCAAGTTAAGAGATTAGCCAGCACCATGTCAGAGATGTTGGCAAAAGACATGAGATCCTGGAATAAAAGGATAGAATTTGTTTACTTGCTTTACAAAAGGTAGTATGAGCTTCAAGTCCACACCAATTTCCTGTGCCCATTGCCTTCCACCCAAACTTGTAAGGAGGTCACACAGGGATGCATGTGGATACAGTATACTCAGTGAGCTTGCTGTAGGTAAGGAACTTTGGAAGTCTTGCCTTTTAAAGAGGTTGCTAGAAATCTCCTTAACCTTTCCTCCAAATGCAATCCCCACCCCCTCTGGAAAGTCTGCCCTTTGCCTTACAACGAGATGCTGCTTCTTTTAAGGCTACTTACTGTGCAAAGAAGGGTTTTAAAAAGAAAATCCATACACTGCCATGATTTCTGGCCTCCTTTATCCTAGAGAGGGGAACTAAACCACATTATAATTATCCGCCATTGTGAGAAGTTTCACTAGATAAAGAACTGCTCATCTTTAATCCTAACACTCAGCAGGATGAGGCAGAAGGGTCTCAAACTGAAATCCAGTGTGGGCTTCACAGAAAGACTGTCTCAAGGGAAAAAAGTTTCTATAAAATGGACAAGATAAGAAGCTAGAGGAAAAGATGGACGGAGACAAACAAACAAGAAACAGTGAGTAAAGCTAAGGAATAGCGTCACACAGTAGATGTTTATACATGGATGTTGTTAACCCATCAACAAGATCACCAAGGCTGTTGACAAGGCCTTCACAGCAGTGATTACTGGTGCTTCATAAGCTGTCTGTAATTTAATTTCCCAATAGGAATGAAAGGAGGAGCAGCTGCTTTTTTACTGTGAAGTTCAGCAGCATGTGGAGAATAGACACTACTTTATTAAAAAAAAAAACTGAGTCCTAAGGATTTTAAGCTTTGGGAGAATGATGTCATAGAAACACATTCAAAATAGCCTTTAAAGAATGTAAGGATGTTTTTCAGTCTTTTACAGAAAGCAACAGTATTCATTACTTAGGACATCTACACATAATACTTACTGTTGAAATTAATATATTTGAAACCTTCCTGAATTTCAGAATATTTTTGGATGAATAACGACAAGTACTCAGCATGGCCCATTCATTTAGCCCAATCTGCTTTCTCTAGCAGGTGTCATTAAAGAGTATTTCTAAGGGCAGAAATGAATGGGCTGCAGTTGTGCTGCTCAATCAAGCTTCATAAATCAAGCCTGGGACTTATCACATATTTCTCTTATATTTTTGTCTTCTAATAGGAGTGAAATATAGAACAACATGTCTAATTCATTGAGTTTGGTCTCGGTCATTTCTTAAAGCTTTTGGTAAAACAATTGTTAGATGACAAAAAATCCAATTACATGGATGTTATGAGATACAAGAAATATAGAGAAAAGAGGGAAAGGGGGATAACATCAGAGTCGACTTCAAAAACCTCTTCTGAAATCAGTTTGACCAAGGGTCTAATTTTAAGTATCTCCAGCTGAATTCCCAAGAGGTCAAATGCAAAGAATCCAGAGGCTAAAATACCCCACATGCCATCTCAGAAGTCATATTTTCTTTCAAACATTGAGGAAGACTTCACCTTCTCTCAACATTACACATAGTTTTCTACACATGTATCTTACATCTCCAAGGTACCAATATCATCTATTCTATGTACCAACATCATCTATTGTAGGCACTATCATCAGCCATGCTGCATTTATTCTTCCCTTTCTCCCTTATTCTGGCTTTCCCTTACTACTTTAGTGACCCAGACTAACTATGCTGAGAATAGAAGCCTCTTGGAATGAACTCAACTAACTAAACAAATGCTTGTTTTATGCCTATCATGAAGATATGTGTTACATGGTGATAGTCCAAAGACCCACAGGCCAGACTCTGCATTCAAGAAGCTTGCCCCTCACTGCTGCTGATCTGCTCTCTGCCTGCCTTTATCCTCATCTCTAGCCTTCTTTACTCTATCAGTTTGAACTTGACTGAAACCAGTTCATTTAGAGGGGAGAAAGTTGTGTCCTCCCTCATTCCTCAGGTCCTTTCTTTTTCACATCTCAATTCCTCTCTACTATTATTCGCTTGTTTTTATTGACTTTATCCTCTAACATAGGGACAATACCAAACACTTTTCCTATCAATTGAGACTCACTTTTCAGGTAATGCTAGATTATGTCAGGTTGACAATTAAACCTAACTTGTATTCTCAGAATCCAAGATGATTTCTTCTTTAAGTATCTTGTTCCAAGATACATAAATTGATAATATTAAATATCAGACTTCATAAAAAATACATCTGATGATAAAAAATATTATTAGAATAATGAATAGAAAAATGAATTAAAATTTTCCTCATAGCCTGAAATAAATGGTTATAAAACATGTATATCTGCCAAAAGCTTGGAGATATAATCTATAAATAAATTCTGTAACTCAATTATGAAAAGACAACACAACAAAAAGTGATTGAGACAAAAATATGAACAGGTATTTCACACACACATATACAAAATAACCACTAATAAAATAAATAACCACTAAGCCACTGAAAGGTTGTTCAGCATCATTAGTTATATGGAGGCAAAATCAAATGTTAGTGAGATAGCATTATGCATACAGTAGTGTGGAAGCTGGTCACATCTGTTAAATATACGGTACAAGCAGAAAGCAGTTTCTGGGAATGACAATACACAACCACAATTTCAGAATTCAAGAAGCTAAGGCTGGAGGGTCATGAATTCAAGTCCAATCCAGGCCATATGGTGAAACTCATTCCAAAACAACCTAAGAAGAGTCAGTTTGAATAATTGGTTGGAAGTATCTTTAAAAGTTAAATGAACTTTTATCCTTTTACCTAATAATTCACTTCTATGTATTTGCTAAGAAAAACTGTGGCAGCACACACATGCCTTCACTTGTCTGCAACAGATAGGGTCTTAGAAATGAAGGGACTGTTCAAGGAGGTATATCCAAATTAAACCCCAAGATTGACTAAAGAGAAAGCGTAGCTATCTTAGGACTATACACCAGCCTGCAGCTATGAATCAGTTTCATCCTTAACTTATAGTTAGCACAAAGGACCCAAGGTCTAGTTTTCAATAAGGATGAAATCAGAATAGAAAACCATCAGAACACATATGGTTTATTTACCAGACTCTCCAGCCTCCCCTATTCACTCCTTTTTACTCCCCTCTACAGCCCAGCTTCTTCTTCTAGATGACTACCCAGTCCCATCCTCGCTCTTAGATGACTGCCATTTATCCTCTCAAGCAGAGGCACAATCATGAGTCAGTGCATTCAATGTTGGTGCAATTCAAATGTTTATAAATCAGATGTGTAAAAGGGCTGTGGAAATGTAACAGTGAAGCAGAGAAGCAGTGCCGTGAGAAGGGGATGGACAAGATAAGGATGGCAGAATGTCAACAATTATTGAACTTGGGTGATAGGTTTCTGGAGAACAGTCATATGCTTGATTTTCTTTTTAGAATATTATTGAAATTCTCGTTTAAATGACTTCCAAATAGACATTTCAACCAAAGGGTCAAAAGTACTATAGCTCCTCCTTCTCGCTCACTAACTGTGGTCATTTTAATTCAAATAAACGAGGCTGCTTCACACCCTGCTCACACATTGTGGTAGATTCCAGTTATGGGTGTAAAATAAAATCCTAGAGGTAAGTCTGCACATAGCTAATGAAGTTTTAGATTTTGTTTAGAATCCTTTGGTAAATGTAAGAAAAAAAGATCTACCTCTTTAATCATTACTTCTCATTATCTCTAACTTTACCTCACTCAGTGTTTGTTTGCTTTATCCAAGACAAGCATTTGACCTACAGGTACCTGAAATGAGTTTCTATGATATTTTACCTTCGCAGGCTTCCAGATACTAACCTCCTCTCTCTGGAAAGACAGCCCCACGTTCCTGGTCTCCTGGTTATATCTGATATATCTTATTTCTATGCAAAAGCACTGTAGAATGTTGCTGTCTAGCCTTTCCTACAGTCATTTGCCTTTTCTGATAGACTAAAAGCAGCTCCAGGGCTAAGGCTGTCCACTGTCAACACCAACCCAAGTTTTATGTATTTATTGAATCAAGTATTTATTCAATCAAACAAAAAATACACATAGAGGAAATATAGACATGGATACAACTTTTAAAACAAATACCTGGAAAGACAAGGAAGGGTCAGAATATGAATAAAATAACAATTACAGAGTCTAATAATAAGCTGCTTTTGGAAATACGTTGGTGGTTAAAACTAACTGTGCTTCTAAAATCTCATACTTTCCATTTTATTGAGAGTACACAAACAAATACAAAATGTGAATTAGGAATCAAATGAAAGGCTTTTGAAAGGACAGCATTTGAATGAAGAGACAGAAAGCTAGTGGGTAGCTAGGAGGAAAAACAATTAGAGCAAAAAGAGTCAAAAGAGGGAAGGCTGCAACTTCAAGTGGTAGGACCGGGACAGCAACCCAAACACAAAACCAACAACCTATCCTGCCTGCAGTGGAGGCAACGCACTTGTGGGTCTGCCTAAAGGATGACTGATCTCTTTTGAGGCCCAAACCATGAGAGGGAGCCCATGCCCAACACTGCCTGGATGATCAGGCACTAGAGACTACAGAGCCCAGAGACCTAGGGTAGAAAAATAAATCAGTAAAATGATTCCTAGTGACATTCTGCTATACTTATAGACTCATGCCTAGCCCAGTCATCATCACAGAGACTTGTTTTGGCAGCTGATGAGAACAGATATAGAGACCCAAAGCCAAACATTAGTTGAAGAGAGTCCAAGTTGGAGATCTCTACTGGGTTTCTCCCCCTTGAAGCTTCTGGAACCCCATGGAAGGCAGGGAGAAAGAACTGTAGGAGGCAGAGGGGTTAAGGATACTAAGAGAACAAGGCCCACAGAATCAACAGTGCTCATAGGGGTCCACAGAGACTGAAGCAGCAATCACCACAGAGTCTGCCTGAGTCTGTATGATGCCCTTTGCATATGCTATGGTATGTTTGGTTTTTTATGGACTCTTAATAGTGTGTGTGAGGGGGCGGGGGTTTCTCTGACTCTTTCACCTACTCTTGAGACTCCTACTGGGTTGCCTTGCTCAGCTCTGACATGAGATTTTGTGCCTAGTCTTATCTTGTTATGCTGTGTTCAGAAGATATTTCTGAGAGGCCTGTTGGTTTTTGAAAGGAAATGGAAGAGGGACTCTGGGGGAGAGGGGAGGTAGGTAGGGGGCCTGGGAGGAGTGGAGGGAAACGGCATTCAAGATGTATGAGAAAATAATTTAATAGATGATAATAGATAGCCTAGAATGAAAAATTTAGGTAGTATGAAATTTTGTCACAATAATGTAAAATTCAACTTTCAAAACGATAACCTTCCATGAGTTTCCAAAACTCAAAGTTTTTGTCGGTTTTTTTTTTTTTGGTTTTTTGTTTTGTTTGGTTTTGTTTTTATTATTAGGGAGATCAAACTCTGCAAAGAGTGCGCTTTCACATGCCTGTAATTCAGTGGATAGGGGCAGGAAGATTGAAAGTTTAAGGTCAACTTGGCCTTAATTTTCTTTTTATCAATAAAATTAAAAAACTTTAGGAGCGATGATGCTCCAACTAAGAATCAATTAAGAATTCTTAGAAGAAATACTGGTAGGAGGAAAGAGATTTCAGAGCAGGTCCTAAAAAATGAAGAACTTGAGACACTTGGCCACCCTAGGTCACTTACCTCTCAGCTGGTCCTAGAGTGAGTGCTACAGTTAGCAAGGCAAGATGGGTAAGGAGGAGGTCATCATACCCCGCCTTCCTGTCCTGTGCATAGCCCCTCTCCTCTACCATTTCATCTACTTAGAAAGCATCATCTAGGAGGCACCAATGGACATAAAAACCAGGATTGTTAGGTAAACTCTGATGCTATCAGTCACCGGACAGAAAATAAATGAGTGAATTCTTTTCAGCTCTGACCAAAAAACTACTATGACAAGATATGAAAAATAAAAAATGTGGTCATTAAGAGTTCAAGTGGGTTCACAGCAATGGCTTTGTCACTGACACAGCTTAGCAATGGCAGTAACTAACAGGATGGTCAACAATATAGGCACAGGAGGCCAAAAATCACTGATTCTATGACAGAAAGAAAATGTGCTGATCGTTTAAACACTTGGAAAAATCAACAGAGCAACAAGGGCCAGATAATGATGACAGCTCTACCTAACATCAGGGACATAAGGACAGAAAAATCCATCACAGAAGGGAAGCGCATTGTGTAGATTTAGCAATGGTACAATTCAAACTCCTATGTGATCTATAAGCAGAAGCCAAGCCTCAGCACCCAGTGTCCCCTATATCAAAAGGATCCACTAATGCTCAAAGTACCAGTCTGCTTATGCTTAACCCTGCCTCTATACTTAATCTTGATGGGCTTCTCTTTTTCTCTCTGTAAAATGGGAATAAAAAAATCAAATAGAGCTTAAAGCAGAGCCTGTTCCTTGAAGAACTGCAGTGAGATCTGCTATTTTGACTCTCTCCCTGTGAGAGTCACGCTTCACAGTCCTTATTGACTGGCTCTCCCACCCTGCCTTTCTTTCTTGTTTCTTCTTCCTTAACCACTTTGCCCCATCTTCTTATCCACCTTGTCCTCTGAACCAGTCTACTCTCTTCTCATTTGCAGTTCTTCCACACTGCTGTCAACTGGAGATGCTTCATCTTCCTCAGCTGCTGGTATCCAAACACTCCTGCCTGCCCTACTGCAATGATGCTCCAAGAAGTTGAGTGGGCAGGTCAGAGCCCTGACACCTCTTGGAATAAATAGCTCAAAAATCATTCTATTAAACTGTTCCTGAATGAAGAGCAGGGAACACTTTTCAGAGGGTGTATGGCAGTGAGAGGACATGGGAGATTTCCAGCAGATGTTGTTTCCTTAGTGGCTAAGGACACGGGAATGTTTCTGAATAGTGATGAGCTCACGCCTTAGCTGGATTCCACATGTGATTGCTCAGATACTGACATCACCTATGCCAGCTAGTGTGTTAGGTTAATTAAAACCATGTTTACCTGCCTTATCTACATTTTCATCGTTTCCTGCTTACCCAGACCAGATAAATCCTGTCTCCTCAGAATCTTATACATGCTCATGTGTGCATGTGGGTGCATGCATGTGTGCATGCACACACACACACACACACACACACACACACACACACACTTACTTACAAAGAGATCCTGGCATTCCTTCTAGGATATTCCCATATCCTTAATGGCACAGATAGTTAAAATAATCATTCAAAATATCTTCTTTAGGAAATGACCTAAAGATTAAAACATCTGAAAAACAATGAACCTCCTCTTCCTCTCTCTCTCATGTATGTATGTATGCATGTATGTCTCACGGGCTATCACAGGAAATTCAAAAGTATATATCTCCAAGATCTGTCAAACATTTTATTACGTGAATTTTAAGGAAAAAGAAAAAGAAAGGAAAGAAAAGAAGATGCATTTAGCATCTCAATTTCGTTGGAGCACAGCTGACTGAGTACTTCAGCAATGTGGGAGTCAGCTCATTGACCATGCAATCCTCACTGATGTCCCTTGATGGTGTGTACAGTAAACACTTTACTTCAAAAACTCCAGAAATAGCTCTTCTCATATGGCAATGGAAATAAATCTTGAGCATTGGGCCATTTGTCTTTAGTACCCAGACCCTGTGGTACCCAGCTCATCAACTTCTAATCTTGGGAAAGCTCAATAAAATCCCAGCAAAGGGTGATGACCCTTGTAATATAAAGACCTTTGATGATGACAGTGTACACAGGGGTTTCAAACTCAAATGTTGCTGGAGCCAAGAAGTAATAAATATAAATGAAAGGGATCAGAGCTGCAAAATACTTGACTGCTTATAGCCCTTCCAAGGACATAGATGTTCCTGAGCACAGGCTGGTTCAGAAACACAACACTAAATCACTAGACACTCCTTTTATTTTTCCTTCTTTTACCAAAAGAAATGAAGCATGGGCATAACTGTCAAGAAGTAACTGGACTTTTTGAAAAAAATGACAAGCATTTTAAACAAAACGTACTTGCAAACATGAAATATCTGAACATCTAAAATCCAAGAACTTGCTAAATGTAAAATGGCAGTGCCTATAATCTCTATTTTTCTATCCATAAAATAAAGATAATCATGACAAGATAGTTTAAGAGAGTAAACGTGTTGTTACATGGTAGGAAACTGAAATATTCAATGTTATACTTTTACACATTTGGCCAGAGCCATCTGAATGCAACATGATTCTAACGAAATGTTCTGGGTGTAGATCATTCCGTGTTTGATACCACCCAATTTCAATTAAAAGCCATGCGTGTCCCTCAAGTCGTGTTGAAAATGAGCCATCTTTGCCTGTTGCATTTTATAATGGTAGAAAGTGACCCCCAGGGGACACAATGTGCTCTTAGGGTTTTCACAGCGTCATCAGCAGGCACAGGTAGCGTCTCTTAGTCTCAGCCCCAGAAATCCCACTACTTTTTTTTAAATTTATTTTTATAACAATCACAGGTTAGGTACTTTGCATCCCAGGCGTAGCCTCCTCCCTCATTCCCTCCCACCCTCCCACTCCCTACCTCATCTCCCTCCTCCCCACCCCCTCCAAGTCCACCAACAGGGGAGGAC
>CM053765.1:52823646-52841115 GCA_028658305.1 Pachyuromys duprasi
AAGGGTTAAAAACTATATCTATACAGAAGTTGCATATGGATGTTTATTTCACCTTTAACCATAATTTTAAAATCTTGGAAAAATATTGTAAAATCTTATGTCCTTCAATACATAAATGATTAAATGTGGTATATCCTGACAGTGAAATATTAGTACTGAAAAGAAATTAACAATCAAATGATGAAACCATAAAGAAATATGCATTATTTTTGGGTGAAAGATGACCTGGAAAGACTGTATAGAGAACTTTTGACTACTGGATATTCTGGAAACTTTAGAACACAGAAGGTAAAGAGCAGAGGCTTACTCTGCAGTCAGAGAAGAGGACACATGCAGCACAAATGAATTTGGGGTCAGTTAACTACTCTGTGAACTATAATGTTGATTCCATGCAACTGTGCATTTGTCTAACTCCATAAAAAATAAAACACTAGCTGTGAAGCCTTGACCGTGTTCTCTGAGTGATAATAATGTGCCATTTTAAATGCATACGTTATGAAAAATGCGCTCCACTGGTGGGGGGACATAGATGATAGGATAGGCCATGCTTCTTTGGGGCAGTAGGTAAATAGGTGCTGTCCTCTCTGTTTTACTATGAGTCAAAACACACATATTTTAATTATTTTTTTTATTCTAGAGTTGAAATTTCAATATAATCGCATCATTTCTCCCTCCTCTTTCCTCCCTCCACACCTTCCTATATACCTCCTCTTGCTCTCTTTCAAATCCCTGGCCTCTTTTATTCATTGTTATTACATGCATATATGTATTATACATATTTCTAAATATAAACTGCTCAGTCTTTTCAATGTTAATTGCATGTGTGTTTTCGGGGATGATCATCTGGTACCGGATAATAAGTTGGTGTGCTCTTCCAGTTCTTCCATTCTTATCGTTCCTTGGTTGAACTGTGGAGTTCTTTGTCTAGGGTTGAGACCACCTCTGATATTCCCGCAACAAAAATTAAAGGAAAAAAGAGGCCATGGAATTTAAAAGAGAACAAGATGAGAGCAAATGGGAAAGTGGAGGGAAGGAAGTAAAGAGGAGAAATTATAAAATTATAATCTCAAAAAATGGAAGTAAGTTTAAATTATAATATATACATGCTAGTTGAAAATAAAGTTCTTTAAACTGCACAAAATCTATGTTACTCTTTTTTTTTTTATTTTACTTTTGAGACAGGGTTTTTCTGTGTAGCCTTGGCTGCCTTGGACTTGCTTTGTAGAATAGGCTGCCCTCAAACTCACAGAGATCCATGTGCCTCTACCTCCCTGAATGCTGGGATTACAGGCGTGCATCACCATACAGGCCCATATTACATAAAATTAATGAATAACTTTAGGGATCATGTTTTAGAACTTATTGATCCCCTCACTGGCAAAGTCTATATTTCATTTAATCGTTTGTGTAATGTTAGGGGTTAAATAGTGTCCAAAATATTAAAATATTTACATGCTTACCCCCAGTACATCAGAATGTGACCTGACTTTAAAAGAAGGCCATCACAGATCTCTAATTAGTTAAGATAAAATTATATCAGTGTAGCCTCCAGGACAGCAAGGCAATACATTACTGTTATATAGACCATGCTATTTGTGGTACTTTATTACCTTAGGAAACTAACAAAGATGAAAATACAAAAGTATGATTCGTTGAGTATATTCAACAAACACTAACCTAATGCCTCACTTTCATTCTATGGAAAAAGAGGAAGGCAAAAATAATTGTCCCCATGTACATGATATTCTAGCATGAAAGACAGGACATTAATAACTGTCAAATATTACTTATCTTCATTTTCAGAGAAAAACTGAACTCAAAGAGATTTGGCCAGAATTCAAAAAGTATGTCTCATTCATGTTCAGCTGGTGGCCACTGCACAAGCTGCTTTTTCCCCTCAACCCTGTCCTCACTAGGAAGCCCCTGAACAAAGGTGCCAAGAGCCCAGTTACACATTCTTGGGAGTTGACTTGACCACTCTTGAGCACAAGCCCAGCTTATGGCTGAGACAGCATCATCTCTTTACAGCAGTCTATAAAACTTCTGGGCCCTAGCCTGGAGTGTGTGACTTCCTCAACCTGGAGCAGTACCTAATACACCTATCTTTATCTGCTTTTAATCTCATCTAATCTGGCCTATATGTGTGCATTGGGGGAATGGAGAGAGACAGAGACAGAGGCAGGAAGAGAGACAGAGAGAAACATTAATTCATGAGTACAATTAGGAATCCCAGGAAGATGACAGCTTACTATGCCTTACTATGGCCAAATTGTGTGTTGCCATGTAACCAGGGAGTCTATTTCGGCTGCTGTGCAGATGCTGTTGCTGTTCGCGGTCCCAGTGAGCATGCGGAGATACCCTGTATACCTCAGTGGCCTACAGGCCTATCTTACTGTCCTCCTGGTATTCTGATCTGTCTGCGCTCCAGGAAATATTTGCCTGGACTCCACTGGAAGACCCACAGAACAGAGGCTTCAACGTTGAGAACGCTGTTCGAGTAATCTCTATGTTGCCCACAGTGGTTGGATGAGTGGGAGGGATCAGATGTCTGGCTGCTAGAATAAAGGACCCTGGATCTGGGGCTTTACATGCATTCACTTGAAGGTACACTCACTTGCTCGTAGGCCTAATTGGAAATAAAAGGGGTTCCCCATGTTCTCTACTCTCAAGTTTGGCCCTGTAGGGGCAAAGGAGAGTGTAGGAGATCTATCAGCTCGGTAGTGTCCACCGTTTGTCCACTGGACAGGGAGACCCTTACTTGGGGTGGCCACTTCTGTTGTCTTGGTCACAGAGCATGGAGGCTCCTAGAGGGTTAGCTGCCACCCCGTTGCCACCGCTGCTGACCTGGGAGGCTGGTACAACCTCATGCTGGGAGGCCCTGGGAAGCCTGCACAGCCACCCACAGACCTGGGAGACCTGTACAGTCACCACCACTGAGAAACAGGGAGGCCTGCTCTAAGATTGAGCGTCCCTGCAGGACAGAGTTAGCAGTGGTTGCCCCAAACAGGACCCTTCACTCTTGGTGACTGAGAACAGAAAGGCACCTACCCAAGTATGGATCTCTCTGCTTAGAGACCAAACAGTAGACAACACTGAGCTCAGGGACTTCCTACACTCTATTTTAGCCCATCAGGCCCAAATCTGAGAGTAGAGAACATGGGGAACCACTGTGTTTTCTGATTAGTCCTGCTAAGAGTGAGTGTGCCTTCGAGTGTATGCAGAGCCCCAGATCCATGCTAGCAGCCAGATATCAGTTCCTTCCCACCCACACCTCTACTGTGGGCAATAGAAAGACCCTTAGGACAATGTTCTCAACATTGAAGCCACTCTTCTGTAGGTCTTCCAGTGGAGTCCAGGCAAAGAATTCCTAGAGCCCAGACAAATCTGAACACCAGGAGGACAGTAAGACAAGCCTGTAGGCCATTGAGGTATTCAGGGCACCTGCACATGTGCATTGTGCCTGTGAACAGCTACAGCACCTGCTTCTGATCCTGCACTTAAGTTCCCTTCCAGACCTGCCCTAGCATCTTGTTTTTCAAGGCACATTTCCACTCACACACCCGTGCTTACACACGTCTGCGACCTTCCTCCCTTAGGTACAGCTGAAACAGCAACATCCACTCTCATACTGGTGAACCTCTCTCAGCTTCCTGAAGAAATACTCCAGACACCAGAGACAGATGGACCCAGTCTGAAGTACAGACTCCAGGAACAAACAGCAAATGTTACAAATAAGCAAATGGCTAGAGGTCGGTATAAAAACATAGCCAACAAAAATCAGGACATAATGGCTTCACCAGAAACCCCCCAAATCAGTGGACATGCTAATTCATCAGAAACACAGGGAAATGATCTCATAATCTATGCTTATCCAGATATTACAGGCACAAAAACAGGAAATGAACAAAGCACTCAAAGAAATATGGGCAAATACAGCCAAACAAATAGAAGCACATGTTGAGGCACAAGTAGAGGCATATAGAGAGAAAACGAAAAAAAGCTTTCAAAAAAACACAGGCAAATACAGTCAAACAAATAGAGGCACATATAGTGGCATATAGAGAGGAAATGAACAAAAATACAGAGGCCATCTTGAAAAGACAGGAATCCACATTCAAACAGATGAAGGAAATGGTGCAGGACATGAAAACAAAATTAGAATCAATACAGAAACCCGAAACAGAGAAAACACCAGAGCTGGAGAACTTAGAGAAAAGGCCAGGAACCACAAAGGTAAGTATCACCCATACAATACAAGAGATGGAGAGAGAATCTCAAGTGCTGAAGATACAATTGCAGAAATTGATACATCTCTCAGAGAAAAGTAAAATCAGGAAAGTTCCAAACACAAAACATCCAAGAAATCAAGGACACCATGAAAAGATGAAAGCTAAGAATAACAGGAATAGACGAAAAAGAAGATTCCAAGCTCCAAGATCCAAAAATATTTTCAAGAAAATCATAAAAGAAAATGTTCTCAACTTTAATAAATGGATGTCCAAAAACATGGAAGAGGCCTAAAGAACACCAAATAGACTAGACCAGAAAAGAAATTCTTCACATCACATAATAGTCAAAACACTAAATCTACAGAACAAAGAAAAAAACTCCAAAAAAAAAAAAGCAGCAAGAGAAAAAGGCCAAGTAACATAAAGGTAGAACTATCAGAATCACACCAGACTTGTCACCAGAAACTATGAAAGCCATAAAGGCCTGGGCAGATGACATACAGGCTCTAAGAGACTACAGATGCCAACCCAGACTACTATAATCACCAAAGCTTTCAATCAACATAGATGGAGAAAACAAAATATTCCATGACAAAGCTAAATGTAAACAATATCTATACAGCAACTCAGCTCTACAGAAGATACTAAAAGGAAAACTCCAATCCAACCAAAACACCTGTGTGGCTGAGCCAGATGCAATCGGGACTCTTAGGTTTCAGACCATACAAAAGTGCACCTGGCCTCCAGGTTTTCCCAGCATCCCTTGTTCCCTACCTGCTGCTGGGCATAGCTAGGATAAGCTCTGACCAACTACCCTGTGCTTCCCAGCCCAGGGATAAGAGCTTCCCCTCATTATATTATCCAGACATTTAGGTTCCCTTATCTCTCTCTCTCCTCTCATTCTACTCTCTGTGTGTCTTTCCTCCTCTTCTTCTCCTCACTCTTTATTATTTCTTAGTGCGTGCTTTTCTCTTTCTTTCTCCTGTTTCCCCAGTACTGCAGCTACTAAACCTGCATTTCCATACTAAACCATCTTGTAATTAGTTCATTCCTGTGTTTAAATGAGGAACAAATTCTACACAAGTCTTTTCCAATCAGAAACCTATGGTTACTTACCTGTGTTTTCCTCTGGGTCATTTTTCCCAGGTTGCTTGGCAAATGTTGATGTGCTTGGGGTCATGACCTTAGTGTTCTCCTCTGTTGAACACTGCTGTGGTGGGCTGGAGGTTTTGGCTGGTACTGAGGAAGGTTGAGCTTCCTTTGCTGTTACTGTCACACCAGGTCCTACTTCTCCACTTTGGTTTTTTTCAGGTCCATACAATGGATCAAATGGAATAGAGCACCAACTGGAACATCCTGATTTTTTAAAGATGTCTCCTATGTCCTCCCAGAAGGCTGCCCGCTGTGCTGTTTCCTCTTCTTTCCTATTCTACAGGAAAAGTATTAAATAAATACTTCAAATCTCAGAAGAAATGTCTTGTCATCACGGAGATGAACAAAATCTACTTCTGTTCATCTAGTTCTGATATCTCAGAATAGGATCAATAACTAATGTGGTAGAAAACAGCCACCACCCCCTTATTCAGCTCCTATATGGCTGTCTCTAGTAATAGCTAAGTCTCATTCTTCTCTACACTCTCTCTCTCTCTCTCTCTCTCTCTCTCTCTCTCTCTCTCTCTCTGTGTGTGTGTGTGTGTGTGTTAGCTTGTATGGATGCAAGTGCATTTGTGTGCAAGTGATTGTGGAGCCTTTTCATTGACTCACAGACTCCAATGGAACATAACAAAGCAGTCCAAGAACAAGCTGAATAGCTGAGACACAATCCCACTGCCCTGTCAAAAGCTATATTTAGAGTCTGAAATACAAAATCAAAATTGAAAATTAGAACAGTTCTAATGTGAGAAGAGAGGGAATAAAACAAGTTTTGAAAGTCAGCAGTAACCCATGCACAGCTTGAACCCTATTCCCAGCCATCCCTCTCCTCTTTATTGCTCTGCTGAGGCAGCATCTGACCCCTATCCACCAAGGGTCAGGATCTGTGCATTTTCTTTGAGTAGCTCCAGGCTGATCTGGAGATATTTGTTCATCAGCTTAGGCAACAAAGCCCCACCTTGATGAAGTTCCATCTTCTTCCTTTGGCATCCCTTTTGCGAAGTTTTGGGCCAATGTTTAGTTTTTCCAAATATAATCTGAAGGGATAAAAGAGAGTAAATGAATGACCAGAAAATCTTGACATGTTTAAATGAGGCCAGGAGGAAATTTGGTCTCTGCATGCAGGATTTCAGAAGTTCCTGGAGTTTACAGAAGCACACCCTGAAATCCTGCATCAGTTTCCAACCTAGTGTCTAGAAAGAGATATGTCATTACTGTAATATTAAACTGGGACATTCAGCAAATACAGCTGTCAGGAAGCATAGCTAAGCTCTTAAGGTGCATGCTTATCATCCCAGCACTCAGGAGGCAGCACATAGAATTAATAGACCCCCAGATCCTTGAGGAAACAGGGCATAATCCTGAACTTCAAAACAGGAAATAAAGGCAGTGGTCTCTTTCTTCCATTCCCAGTCGCAATATGGATTGTTGCTTATAGAGCACCTTTGCCTATTATTTCCCAGCAGGGCAAAACCTCACCTGAGAGACCATTAGCTAATGAAAGAAGACACCGAGGGTGCTCAGAGTTAGGAGTGCATGTGCTGTGGTTACCTGGTGGGATGCTGCACCTAGGGATGCTGCTAACCTGCTTCAACCCTCACATCAGTCCCAAAACCAAGAACAATTCATGACCTTGTCAGAAACTCTGTCTGAGAGGAGGGTATGATCAGAATCATTTCATGTGCATATGTGCTTTTCATCTCTGTATGAAAAGCTTATTTCTCAGAGGACACATGAATCGCTTGTAAGAGTGATTTGTCTTTAGAAGGGTAAGAAAATAAGAGGGAGATACAACAATGAGCTCAAGAGAATACATTCATGTTACAGAATACCGACAGTGGAAAACAAACAGAAGAACCTTGTTCTAGAAGTTGTACAAGCAGGGAAATGCAAATTGTCCTGCTGAACTCATCTCTAAACCTGAGATCTCTCCTCCTCTGTGGAACAAGAAGGCAATATCTCTACTCAACATATACAGTCTTCTGAAGATCAGTGAAGTCAAGACCAGAACCCCTCTCCCCCTTCCCCCATTTTCTGAGCTCCTCAGAGTCCTGTGCATCTCCTTGGGTTCTGTTTTACCAAATACAGGGCTAGACATGACTAGTGAGATCTTAACATCATTCACTTCATCAAACACAGCACGGTTGTACCTGAGTGTATAAGAGTCATTCCCTGGAGTTATAGCCACAATCTTGTATTTATTCTGCCTGTGCAAGAATGATGAAGAACTTGGGAAAAGTCCTGACTGTGCTGAACCCCACTGATGCTAGGTGCTCTATAGTCCTCTGGTGACTGTAGCTACAGGGAAGGCTATCCTCTTCCCTTTACAACTCAAGAGGCTACAGGATGAAAAGAAGAGAGATCTGGGTTTGGCTACACATCAGAGATAATCATGTGCCTCAGAGCCCATTTGCTGATCAATCTACTCACCAATTCAGACGTGCCTTGCTTCTCTGGCAACTGTTATTTTCAAAGACCTGGCCATGTGGACACAGGATCCAGAACTCCTACTCATGAAGTTCTTTATTGTTGACCACAGCACCTTTGTTCCTTGTGTGTTTGAATAGGGAGGAAAAGATTGTGTATGAACTGCCAGAAATATGATTAAAACCTGACATTGTCAAATTCAGTAACTGTCAGCAAATATAAAAAACATGAACAGGAGAGCAGCATGAGTGAGGGAAGAGTCCCAGAAAAGGAGATAGAAACTGCAGGTTCTCACGTGAGGAATTTATGATAGAGAACAAAGGCTCCTTCTTCTTTTCCACATTCTTCCAAGTCAGCTGCCATTTTGAAGAAATCTTCTCTCAGGCTCATGTAAGAAGCCCTGGAAAATTGTTGATTTCGATGTCCTGCCCTAGAGCACTTAAGATCTGGACCCACTTTTGGGGAGGTAGACTAACATCATCGTGTCTGCGGATGGTCTAAGACAAAAGAGAAGACAGGAAACATCAAAACCCATCTCCTGCCTTCCTTCCATCCTGATGTGCCAGCTAGCTAGTACACAATGTTTGCTTGTGTGTGCGTGTACCACATGTATGTGTGCCAGCGTGTGTGACAAATCTCTCCCTAAAGAAATTAGAACAAATAAAACATCATTTGTTGTGATTCAGCTCAATAAATTTAGTGAACAGGCACAGCATGGGATCCTTTTAATATGGTAGTAAAGTAGCAGATTCTGGAGCTGGAATCTCTGTGCCCCTTGAAAACACAATGCAAAGGAGCTTTCAGGTAGCATGTAACTTAAAGAAGGATCCTTACAAACAGCCTGTTTATTGACATTAGCACCATGCCTCTACATAGCTATGAGTGGTTGTACACACATTGGAGGACTGTGGGTACACATAAAACCAGCTCTCACCACAGAGACTTCTCGTGCTGTTACCAAGATGAGTAGGGAGCACCTGAGCTTGGAGGAACCTATATTCATGTATTCCATAATTCAATCCCAGTTAGAAGTAAAAGGCTTTGGAATTGGGCGCCCCCTGTAATTTAATTAATATCTATGATGCTCAAATCTTCAAGAACATCTGAGTGACAATGAGGAATGAAAACTCAGTTCCTGCTGTTGAAGGTCTTCGGGAACTAAGACTCAGAAACAGCCGAAACAAACAAACCTTTGAGAACTGTCAGCACCTTGGACCACAGCATTGCACAATCCTATCCTGTACATTTTCACGGGAGTCAGCGTGTTTGAGAGCAGAAATGCAATGTACTCTAAAGACTACTTGTTTACAGTATTGACTTCTTTTCTCTAATCCCACTGCAACGTAAAGAAAAGGTGATATATTATCACTCTAGTTCTTTAGCTTAAACACAGAGAAAGACACTAGGATTTTAAATTTGCCGAATATGATTTCATATAAATTCCCTTTATGTTAAAGTGCAACGAGACTTACCACATTTGTTGTTCCAGTAGTGAAAGGTCCTTTACTATCTGGACAGTTCTGGTGGTCTGATTGCTTGGGTATCACAAAGTTTCCTCCTGTCATCAGACAAACGAGTTTTTAGGAAAGGAGACCTTGGCTTCTCTGGGAATGATGCTAATATACATTAAACTATGCCTAGCTGAAGTAAGGACAACTATGGCCATGGAGATACAGGCTTTTCATCTTGCAATTCACTGACTGAGGTAGGATGGTAGTCACAACCTTCACTGTAGAGTGAACACTTAAAACAATTTTAATTGAAAAAAACAAAACAGGATTAAGTCACTGCTTTTTAAAATAAGTGTTTACAGTGAAGTTGGATTCAAAATGGCAGCAGCTCTATGCATCCTAAGAACTTTGGCGCAGCCACAAGAAACCTGAAAGAAAGAGAGAGAAAGAGAGAGAGAGAGAGAGAGAGAGATATCAAAAATGGCAGCATGGAGAGGACACTGTGCCTGAGGAGCAGGACAGCAGTGACTGCACAGCAACCAACAGACTGTGGGATTCAGGGCACCAGAGATTGGGTTTCCCTTTTATGAGGAAACCCCACGGTGAGGAAAATAGCAGGTCCGGTCTCAGGGAAAAGTTCTTGGGTTCCTGCAGGCACCCAGTTGCCAGCATGGAGCTACTCACCTCCAACTCTGTGCTCTACTCACCATCCCAGACTGAACTGTGAATCCCAAAACACCACAGACTGGATCTCCCACAGTGGGCGGAACATCAGGACACCCAGTTCAGGAAAAGTTTCTGGGCTCCTGCAGTCTCCAGGCTCTAACCTGAGGCTGCATGCATGAGTGCTGCATACAGCTCCCATTGATTACTGTTTGGGTACTGTGGCACAGAACTCCAACCTCAGACCTTCAGAAGCCTGGGATCCACGGGATCAGCCCTAGCCACTGCACTAAGGCTCAACCTGTCACCCTCACTAAACTGACCAACCTGCAGGGCTCTCTGGTTCTTCAAAAGAGCTGCTCCCAACAAAGCCAGTGTAAGAGCAGCAGCAGCAGCCCACTAAATATAGAGGAAGAAACCCAGCAGCAGGGCAGCTGTGTCCAGGACTTCTCCTGCTGAGCGGAGAGCCCCACTGATTAACAAAAACCACAGTTACTACACAGGTCCATATGCCTGAAGTGAGCTGTGGCAATTCCTGAGAAACACCACCATTTGGGTTACCATAACCAAAAAGCTGAGGAGGCTTCCTTCAGGAACAACCATCTTCCTGTCAAGGGGATTCTCTCCACCCCAGCATTCCAGCAGGTATCAGAAACTAACAGCCAACACCTGAGACAGCTAGACAGGTAGAGGCCAGCGTGAAACCACAACCAAAGCAATATGGCATCTCCAGAAACTAGTTATCCAGAACAAGGAGCCCTGGACACCTCTCATTAAGTGAAATCCAAGAAGATGACTTTATATCTATGCTTATGAAGAGGTTAATGGAGGAAACAAATAAAAAGCATAAAGAATTAGAGGAGTATGGCCATCTGTAAAGAAAAACAGGAAAATGCAGCCAGTTTCTGGCCTTCAGGGAAGAAATAATTATGTCACTGAAAGAAAAAAAAAACCAGAATAATATTCAAACAAACAGGTAAAGGAATTGAAGGAAAAAGCAGTCAGAGAGGTGAGGGAAATCAACAAAACGGTTCAAAATCTGATGATAGATTTGGAAAAATTAAAGAAAACACAAGTGGAGGAAATCAAGGGGAGAAGAACTTTGGGAAGAAAACAGGAACTACAGAGGTAAACATAACCAACAGACTACAAGAGATCGAAGAAAGAACCTCAGGCGGGAAGATACAATGGAAGAAATCAATGTATCCATCAAAGAAAAAGTTAAATCTAAAAAATTTCTGACACAAAAAGTCCATGCCAACATGAAAAGATAAAACCTAAGAATAACAGGAATAGAGGAAAAAGAAGATTTCCATCTCCAAAGGCCAGAAAATATTTTCAACAAAATCATAGAAGAAAATTTCCCCAACTTAAAGGAGAGGCCTATAAGCATACAAGAGGCCCGCAGAGCACCTAATGAATTAGAAAAGAAAAGAAAATCCCCTTGCCAAATAATAATTAAAACAGTAAGTATACAGAACAAAGAAAAAATACTAAAAGCTACAAGGGGAAAAGGCCAAGTAACATATAATGGCAAACTCATCAGAATCACACTTGACTTCTCAACAGAGACTATGAGGGACTAGAAAGACCTGGACAGAAATCATGCAGACACTAAGAGAACAGAGATTTCAGCTCAGGCTAATATAACCAGCAAAACTCTCAGTCATAATAGATGGAGAAAAAAAGATATTTAACAACAAAAACAATTTTAAGCAATACCTACCCACAAATCTACCATTTCAGAAGATATTAGAAGGAAAAATATTACCCAGGAAAGCTAGCTACAGTCAGGAAAACACAGGAAATAAATAACTTCACTACAGCAAAACTAAAAGTAGCTAAGCACACTAAAACATTACCACAAGCAACAGCAAAATCAAAGGATCTAACAGCCACTGGTCATTAATTTCTCTCAACATCAATGGATTCAACTCTCAAATAAAAACACAGACTAACAGAATGGATGTGTAAACAAGATACAACAATCTGTTGCATACAAGAAACATTTGTTGGTCACAAGATAGACATTACCTAAGAGTAAAGGACTGGAAGAGAGTTTTCTAAGTAAATGGACTCAAGAAGCAAGCAGGGATAGCCATTCTAATATCTAATAAAATATTTTCAACTAAAATTAATGAAAAGAGATGGGGAATGTCACTTCATACCCATCAAAGGAAAATACCACCAAGACGACATCACAATTCTTAAGAGCTATGTCACAAACACAAGGGCACCCACATTTGTAAAAGAAACATTAATAAAACTTAAGCTACACATAGATCCCCATATATTAACAGTGGGAGACTTCAACACTCCACAAAGGAAAGAACAACAAAACAGAAATGAAACAAAGAAACAATGACTCTAACAGAGGTCATGAATCAAACAGACCTAACAGACATCTACAGAACCTTTCACCCAAACACAAAAGAATTTACCTTCTTCTCAGCACCTCATGGAACCTTCTCTAAAATAGACCATAGAGTTGGTCACAAAGCAAGCCTCAACAGATACAAGAAGATTAAAATAGTTCCTTGTATTTTATCTGACCACCATGGACTAAAGCTCGGCCTCAACAACAACGGAAATGGCAAAAAGCCTGTACTCATATGGAAACTGAACAACTTGCTATTCAATGACAGCTGGGTCAGGGAAGAAAGAAGGAAATTAAAGACTTCCTAGAATTCAATAAAAATGAGGACACAATATACCCACACTTATGGGATACAATGAAAAGCGGTGCCAAGAGGAAAGTTCACAGCACTCAGTCTCTTCAAGAAGAAATTTGAAACATCTTATACAAGTAACGTAATAGCTCACCTGAAAGCTCTAAAAAAAAAAAAAAAGCAGACACTCCCAAGAGGAGTAGACAGCTGGAAATACTCAAACTTAGGACTGAATTTAATAAATTAGAAGCAAAACATTTCCAAGAATCAATGAAACTAAGAGCTAAAAGGCAGAGAGATTTTATCCAAATCAACAAAATCAGAAATGAAAAGGGGGACATAACAACAGACACTGAGGAAATTCAAACAATCTTTAGGTCTTATTTCAAAAGCTTATACTCCAAAAATTTTGAAAATGTAAATGAAATGGATAATTTTCTTGATCAATTCCACTTACCAAAGCTGAATCAAGACCAGGTAAATAAATTAAATTGTCTTATATCCCCTTAGGAAATAGAAGCTATCATCAAAAGTCTCTCATCAAAAACAAAAACAAAAAACAAACAAACAAAAAGACCAAGGCCAGATGGTTTCAGCACAGAATTCTACCAGACTTTCAAAGAAGAGCTAATACTAATACTCTTCAAACTATTACACAAAATAGAAGCAGAAGGAACATTACCAAACTCATTCTATGAAGCCACAATCACCTTGATACCTAAACCTCACACACACACACACACACAAGACAAAGAAAGAGAATTTCAGGCCAATCTCCCTTATGAACTTTAATGCAAAAATACTCAACAAAATACTTGCAAACTGAATCCAAGAACATATCAAAAATATCATCCACTACGACCAAGTAGCCTTCATCCAAGGTATGCAGGGGTGGTTCAATATATGGAAATCCATCAATGTAATCCACCAAATAAACAAACTGAAGGGGAAAAAAAACCACTTGATAATATACTTGAATGCTAAAAAAAAAAAAAAAATCCAACATTCATTTATGTTTAAAGCCCTGGAGAGATCAGGAATACAAGGCACTTACCTAAACATACTAAAGGCAATATACAGCAAGCCTATAACCAACATCAAACTAAAAAGAGAAAAATTAAATCAATTCCACTGAAATCAGGGACAAGGCTACCCACTTTCTCCATATCTCTTCAACATAGTTCTTGGAGTCCTGGTTAGAGTAATAAGACAATTAATGGAGATCAGGGGGATCCAGTTCAGAAAGGAAGAAGTCAAAGTATCACTTGCAGATTATATGACAGTATATATGAATGACCCCAAAAATACTACCAGGGAACTCATATATATGATAAACACCTTCAGCAAAGTGGCTGGATATAAAATTAAATAATAAAACAAAATCAGCAACCATAGTGTATAAAAAAGTCAAAAGGGCTGAGAAAGAAATTAAGGAAACAACATCCTTTACAATAGCAACAAAGGACATAAAGTACCATGGTGTGACTCTAACCAAGCAAGTCAAAGACTTGTATGAAAAAAACTACCATTCTCAGAAGAAAGAAATGGAAGAAGATACCAGAAGATGGAAAGACCTCCCATGCTCATGGCTTAGCAGGATTAACATACTAAAAATGGCCATCTTAACAAAAGCAATCTACAGATTCAATGCTATTCCCATCAAATTTCCAACACAATTCTTAACAGACATTGAAAGAGAAATTCTCAACTCCATAAAAAAAAAAAAAAACAGAATTGACAAAACAATCCTGTACAACAATGGATCTGCTGGAAGTTATCACCATCCCTGATCTCAAGCATGTACTGCATGTACTGGCATAGAAACCAGCTACTGGATCAATGAAACCAAATAAAAGATCTAGAAATAAACCAACAAACTTATGGACACCTGATTTTTGACAAAGATGCCCAAACCATACACTAGATAAAAGATAGCCTCTTCAAATAAATGATGCTGGTCTAACTGGATATCTATATGTAAAAAAATGGAAATAAGTCCATACTTATCACCCTGCACAAAACTAAAGTCCAAGTGGATCAAAGACCTCAACATAAAACCAGACACACTAAACCTGTTAAAAGAAAAAGTAGGGAAGAGCCTTGAACTCATTGGCACAGAAGACAACTTCCTAAACAGAACACCAACAGTACAGGCTCTAAGATCAACAATCAACAAACAGGACCTCATGAAACTGAAAAGTTTCTGTAAAGCAAAGGACACTGTCAGTATAATGTTCTTTTGAAATGCACACACCTTATCTTTGTTCATTCAAATGATGATTTCTCCCGCCCCACCCCAGATATTGCATTGTGATAGTTAATCTAAGCATCACCTGTCTCAACTTTGTGTAAACATCCAAAATAAAACAACCAGCCACACAATGTTGAGCAATAGAGAGGAAGGAGTAGACAGGAGAAGGGAGGAGCCAGAGGATAGAAGAGAGGGGAGGAGCCAGAGAACAGAAAAAGAGTGGGAGGCAAAAGGGTGGGGACAGACCTAGGAGAGCAGAGCTGGAGGACAGGTCTTGGAATGACTTGGAGAAGGAACCAGACCTAAGATTTCACAAAAAGCAAGTATAATGGCTAAAATCTAAATGTTAGGAAACTAGGAGGGCTTGGAGGTTTAAGAGGGAGTAACTATTGCCCAACGTTGTGTTTTAGGTTAACTAAATAAACCCAGTCTCTGTGGTGGTGATGTGGTTTTACAGCTGTTTAGGATTAACAGCAAACTTTACCAGATGATATATCAATAGTAAATATTAATCACCACTTACAACAAATGGCACCCAACTAATCTAAGTATCCACACCCTTTAAATCATATTTTATCATAATTTGGTGAGGGGAAAAAGCTCCCAGTGATACAAACCAAACTTAAAACCTAAAAACTCCCAGGTCAATTACTGTCTTCTTTAAGAGAGACTCTTAAACAGGGCCTGGAGCAAAAGGCAGCCTGCTGCGGGCAGATCTGAGACTTAACATAGCAAAACTGGCTGCCAATACAGTCTAACAGGATGGAAGAAACAATAAAACAGTCTTCTTGGAGCTTGGCTGATAATCTATTCTACAGTTTTAAGACTGAAATAAAGGAAAGTCTAGAAATTATGACTATGCGTACCTTCATAGTCCTCAATTTCACTTTAATCATTGCATTAGCCTTTTATGTCTTCTCGAAAGCAAAGGCTTTAGAAAAGATGCTAGAACAATATAAAGGAAAAAATGAAGGTTGGAAACAAGACATAAAACTTACAGAACAGAATAAACAACAGGAAGATAGGGCAGAGGTTTTAGAAAAGATACTGGAACAACACAAAGAACAACTAGAACAATATAGAGAAAAAATTTAAAGTTGGAAGCAAAGCATAAAACAAGAGATTCAAGAGATTATTGAACAAAACAAACAACAGAGAGATAGGTATGAAATATGGGTGCAGATCTTGAGAAGAGTTTGCAACACTAAGTAAAGACAATACTCAGGCAGAGGAAAAAAAAAGACAAAAATAAAGAAAATCAAGCAAAGGGGGTTAGAAAACAAACGTTGGCTTATCCAGTCAGTATACAGCAGAGACCAGCAAATGATAATCATCCACTGGATTATCATGAACCAGAATGGCACCCTGTGGAAGTGCTAGATCTGAGGAAATTTAAAGAAAGTGTCACTAATTTTGGAATGCATTCACCATTTGTAAAACAAATGCTGACTTCCTGGTCAATCAGAAGTAGAGTAATCCCTAAGGACTGAGAGAATATGGGAAAGGCAATATTAGAACTTAGGCCATATTTACAATGGCTATCATGGTGGAGAGAAGAAGCTAGAGAGATAGCACACAAAAATAAAGCCAGAGGTGCTGGTGTTTCTAAGGAACAGCTGCTTGGTGATGGCCAGTATGCTGACACAGAGATTCAAGCTGTATATAATGAAGAAACATTAGCATTATGTCGCCTAGTAGCCTTAAATGCTTGGGAAAGGTTGAGGAATCAGGAAAAAGGCTTGAGCCATTCGCCCAGGTCATACAAAGTCCAAGTGAAGCATTCACTAACTTTTTCCAAAGATTGACTTCAGCTGTGGATAGAAGTATATCAGATCCACTAGCTAGAAAAGCACTAATCGAATCTTTAGCTTTTGAAAATGCTAATACTGAATGCAAAGAGGCAATAAGGCCATTAAGAGCAAGATCTGCTCCAATAGATGAATGGATTAGAAATACGATTAACATCAGACCTCCTTCACCCAATTTGACCTTGATAGGAGAAGCTACTCCAAAAGACCTTAGGAAATGTTGTAATTGTGACGGGCAAGATTACTATAAAAGAAATTACCAGGAAAACCAAAAAAATTCAAGAAGGGAGCCTATGCTTCCAAGAATATGTGGAAGATGTGGCAAGGGTCAATTTTGGATTAGTGAATGTAGAGCAGTCACAGATAAATGGGGTAATCCTTTATCAAATAATGCTCAAAGGGGCCTCTCGCAGGCCCCAAAACAGGACAGGGATGTTTTTCCACAAGAAAATTAAACACCACTGCTCTGGGAATAAACATTAAAAACTTAAACAGTGAGGCAAAAAAGATTCTATAGGTAAATCAAAAAAAAACAGGAAGAGAACAAAAAACAAATATACTGGCAAACTTCTATAAATTATCAAAGACCACAGTTAAAGATAATTTTATTTATTTATTTGTTTTAATTTATTTATTTTTATCTCAATCACAGGTTAGGTACTTTGAATCCCAGGCGTAGCCCCCTCCCCCATTCCCTCCTACCCTCCCACTCCCTCCCTCATCTCCTTCTTCCCGCCCCCTCCAAGTCCACCAACAGGGGAGGACCTCCTTCCCTTCCATCCAACCCCAGCTTATCCTGTCTCCTCAGGGCTGGCTGCA